>CM062818.1:1473035008-1473635008 GCA_031772625.1 Pinus tabuliformis
CCATGCATGGCCAGCACTGTAATGGGAAGAATGTGGTATCTTGAGGGTAGTGCCTCGTTCCATATGATGGTGAATAGAAATATCTTTAGTGATTTTGAGGAGAAAGACCTCAAGTAGAAAATAGAGTTTGGAGATAACAAGAGGTATAACGCTACTAGGATCAGTATAGTTACCTTTCAGAGGGCATCAGGATCCTCTCTCAGAATCACAGATGCGATGTATGTTCTAGGATTAAATAAGAATCTTGTTTCCATCGTGGTATTGGAAGACCATAGATGTGATTTGATTTTTATTAAGGGAATGGTTTTCCTTAGGCACATTTCCATGGGACAGGTTAAACAGATTAGTTTACAAGTCAAGAACCTCTATTCTCTTGAGGTAAAAGATGCATTCTAAGCCTTGAGGAGAAAGGAAAAGGTTAGAGAATTGTTGGTTGAGAGGGAGACTAAATTACCTCTCAACATGAAGCCCCAGAGGAATCCTCGGAAGCAGTCTCAGACAATTGTGGAGCATCCACAATTGGAGAAGCAGAGAGGAGACTGAGTGGAGAGATTTACTCAACAGAGAAGAAGCAACCTAAGTAGTCTTAGAAATTTGTAGAGAAACAACAATTGGAGAAGCAGAGAGGAGACCAAGTTGATGCATCCAGTCAAGCAGATAACTCTAGTCAGGGGAAATTTCAAGCCAAGTGGACAGAGGGAGCATGTGCAACCATACCTCCAAATGAGAGGTGGCGTAGTGTGGAGCATTAGTCCCAAGAGGGAAGGAATCTGGGTAGGGTCCATTGAGAGGTTTTGTCTCATGGATCATACCTTGTTACGGGAGCCCACAGTACATAGTAGCAAGATGGATCAGTGGTGGTTGATGTAGTCAGATATCAAATTGACAAAGGTAGAGGCTAGTAGTCGTTAGATACAGGAGAGAACAAAGTAGATTTGACAACAGTGCATATAGGTAGAGTCAGCAGAAGCGTGGAGTTTTTAGGCAATAGAGGTAGAGCTAGTAGTAGCAACAACACTAGAGAGAAGTGTGGCATGTAGAAAATTGTATGTTTCAGGATCGGGATAGAGTTGAATTCCTTTCTTTTTGAGAGGGGGTGTTGAAAATAGCAACAAGTAATGTTGAAATTAGAATCTATAAATTCCAATTTAATTTGTCTTTGAATTAAATTGTAATTATTTTCTTATAGCAACTTGTAACAATTAACTAAGATAAGTTGACTTAGTTAGCTTAGGAAATTTGATTTGGAAGTCTATCTAGAGTCATGTAAGTGTGATCCCTCAATTTTAGGGGTCCAGATTGTTTTTATTGGAGCAAGTAATTAGATAACAAAGTCTAACTGAGTTATAGTCAGTTAAACTAGTTCTAATTATTGGAGGAACTAGTAGAGGTTTACTTGTGAGTTAGTGCACTAGTACATCCTCAATGCCACACTAGCTAACTGAATATTCACTCAATAATAACTCATGCATGTCAGCTCAAAGGAAGGCCCAGTTGAGAGTAGAGTGCAGGGACAATGTACTATCAATTGTATAATTTTTCGAGTTGTATAGAATATGATGACCACCTCATTAACATTTCAATTTATAAACATCTTTCATATCATATGTTATATATCTTAATCTAACTAGAACTTATTTTTTTTTAATTCAAATCCTTTTTTATCCACCTCTCCTTTTAATATCTATGTCGTTGCGCTTATTTTATTTCATTTGATCTTATTTCTATTATTATTTTAACACTAGTAATTGTACTCCCCCAATGGGGGTGTTAGCATGAGTGTTAATGAGTTGTCCTTGTAAGGAGTGTCCTCACTCTAGGTGTCTCTTTCCTTATTATAGTGTGGCAAAGTGTCACTTCTTCTTTTGAAGGTCATGGTTTATGTTCCTATCTTGTTTTTCCTCCCATTACAATCATTATGGCACCTCATTGACATATGATGAGTAGGAGAGGTGAGTTTATAAATGTTGGTGTTAAGAGAACAAGGACTTTTTCATTTGATTTTGTGGAAATTTTCTTTGAATCCATTCCTATTGAGGTTAGGAGCTAAATTATTCTGTTGGAGGAAAGAGAAAAGTAGAGATTCCACTACCATTCCGATTTTGAGTTTCAGCTATTAGTGGAAAAATTGAAAAGTATTATGGACCTTGATATATTTCCAAAGAAGAGATGGTGTTTCTTGTACTCTCTTGCTTTGCATCAACAAATGGATACATTGCTTCATATGATCTTTAAATATAAACAAGTTGACCAATATAATTTATTTTATGGGTTGGAAGATGTTAATATTATGTTACATAATATATGTTTACATCTAAAATGATGTGGATTCTCTATTGTCGAGGGTGGAGACTTATCTAGTTTTTTTTTGTGCATATGGTGACCTGAATAACCCTCTTAGGGATCTAACTGATCCTCCTATGGATAGTGCTCAAGAATTGACCATTATTGCCTTTGATCAATGTTAGTTTTATGGGTTAATATGCTTTTGGCTGAAATTTTGTTATTTTTGTACTAGCACAGTTGAAGGTTTTATTTTGATTTTCATGTTTTGGATGTTACATGGTAAATGAAGTCTCAACTAGTCCTCTCATGCTCTTATTTTTGGGTTGGCATTATCTTCAAACTTAGTGATGATATTCATGGGGTCTCTGTAGTGCTCCCACTTTGGAAATTACATATGTCATTGATGGCACTCAATTGTGCGAGTGTCTTTTAAGACAAGTACAGTTGTGTTAGGTCATTGTGGGTCATGTTAGTTCAAGGTGCATGTCCTATTTCTTTGATGCAATTACAAGGTGCTGGAGGAAATTTATGTTGGCATTATTGTTTAGTTTTATCATTGTTTTGTCTTGTTTTGCATAATCCTGGTGAGTTTCCAGTGCCACACCTATGTCTTTGGTTCTGATCATGCTCTTGGTTTCAGTTATGTTCCTATGCATTTGTTTATTTGTTGTATATGTGAAACATAGTTGTATGCCTCTTATTCAACTGTAGCCCCATCGTGTATTTATCTGGGGAATGTCTTTCAATGTTGAATTCAACATATTCTACTTATGTTACTGTTAGTAGTTAATTTTGGTATGACTCTTACACTCCCCTAATTTGGTCTATTGTATTGTATGGATTGGTGAATGATAATGTAATTCTCCTTTTTTGAGTAGTGGAAACTCAATACTAGTTTACAAAAACAAAAACACTATTAATCATACTATAACTAAATATTCTTTTATATCCACTCATTTAATTGAATAATAATATTCATAGAATTAATCACAACCCTAAATATTATTCCTTTGACATAAATCTAGGTCAAGTGGTTTTCTGATAAGGTGTTTTCATTAAAAACACACACACACACACATATATATTAAAAATAAGAAAACTTTTATTTCCAAAATATATAAACATATATACTATTTTCCTTGATAAAAATCATGTCATGTTTTATCACCCACTTTCTTTACAAAGTGAAACAAATTGTGACAATACAAATGAAATATTATGTGTGAGTTGTTTCTCAATTTTCTACGTTAGCTTAGTACATATAAGTACTAAGTTTCTATCAAGCACTTCCTTTCAAAGAGAAGAGTACAAGGATAAAATAGAGAAATTCCATCAAGAAAATCCACAAATAATAGTGGAAGGTGTTAGCACCTAAATCTGCCCTAGGCTGAAGGAAGGAAAAAATTAGGGTAACCACAAACCACGCTCAGCCTGGTAGCTAGCCCTACCAAAACAGGAGAGGGCTCTGTCTGAGTCACGCTCAGTGAATAGATAAGCAAAAACGGTTTGAGATGACTTACAGTGAAATATTGATCTTAGGCTAGTAAGTAAATATGGAAACAAGAAATAATTTTTATGAATGACCGAGCTTCTGGGATGGTATGGGACCAACAGTCAGCAAAGAACATAGAATTTAATACCAAGGCACAGATTATCCCGTGAGCCAAGGCAGGTAGAAAGCATAGCAATTTAGTTTGAAGTAACGTGAAATGAATAGATTGCTGAAGAGAGTGAAAAGGGCATAGTTACATGAATCCTTTTCAACAGAAGAAAAACACTGAACATGAAATTTTCCCACAGGTAGAGCAATAAAATTGAATTCTACCTAATCTCGCTCAGAAAATTTCACAAGAAATGAACATGAATTGAATTATGAAACATAACGAAATACATATGAAAACATAAGAGCTACATTTTCTACACTCACAACCACAAGAATCTCATGAAACAGAGCCATTGCCTTTCATTAATTCTCTGTCAAAAATATACAGTGAAGAAACAAAGTTTCTTTCCCACAGTCTCCCAGAAGTTACAAGCCAACCAACCCTTTGCAAATAGCTTGCATACAATATATAGAATGTGCCATGAAGAGATAGAATGCCCAAAGGTTGGGGAGTTACTTGAATCATTACAAAATGGAGATGAAGAGCCAACCATCAGCTACAAGTGCAGCTTTACAAACATGACAAATGGCTTGGGTGACCGTTTGCCTTCCTTCGCCACTTGGATAGAAGCCAATGTGGAGAGAAAATACTTTAAATTCTACCTTAGGTGTCAAAAAACTGAAGTGTAGATGAGCGGGCCCACTTGGAGAAGTCGCGAATTGAAATTTCGCGAAATAGAAGCAAATTTGGCAATTTTTCCTCTGTGCGCCGCGCCATTTTCTCTGTGCACCACGCTACTTTGGGGTCTATTTTGGGGCACTTGTAGGTGTCCAAAATGTGACCAAGTGGGCTTGTTGGAAAGCCTGACCTGTCTACTTTCTAACCCAGCTTGAATTTTCGAATTTGGTGCTGATTTTCCCCTCCAAATCTTCATTCTCCCAAGACTTCTTCCTGTGTGTCAAAAAAGGGGCAGAGAGGCCATTTTTTGGGTGCTTTTGACCTCCTGGAGACTCAGATCTTGCCCAAATTTCTTGTCCGAGCACCAGTAGTCGTGATTTTCCATGCTGAATCCAAAAATGCAAACCATTCCTCATTTGGAGAAAAAAACCTGTGTTTTGCCCAAGAATTTGTCATGCGACCAAAAATTCCCCAAATTTCTTGAAATTTGGGATGGAGGTTGTCTATGGGGTGCTATGATGTGCCAAGGAGGCCTCATCCAATATTTGAAGCTGATCTTTCTCTTTTGCCTCTTTTTCCTTTCTTGTTGCTTTCCTCAATTTTGCCTTCAAACTCTTTATTCGCGCCTCAGCACTCATGTTTCATGCCCTGTAATGAAAAGCCATGTTTCTCAGTAAGGCAAGGTCCTTATTAGCTTTGTCTAGCAGCCTCTCCAAGTGCATGTTGACTCTTTCGAGATTGGCCTCCCGATCCTCATTGATTTCTTGCTCCAATGATGCACTGAGCTCAACTCTTCTCCTTTGTGCAACTTGGCGATGCTCACGAATGTTTTGTAGCTCCATAATCACCTGCTGATCCTCTAGATATTTGTTTCTCTACTCCAGGTACTTCATGTTCCACTTGGCCCTCTCCAACTCAAGGGATAAGGCCTCAATCTTTGATTGCTTCTCCTGGATGATCTCTCTAAGCTCTGCATTTGTTGGTTCTGTATTCGTCTCATCATCATGAAGGAGAACAAATTCGGTCTCTTGTTCACCTGATGGCCCTTCATCCTACACTGGCTCCTTACCTCTGCCCTGCTACTGTGATGCTGATGTCGGAAGCAAGGCCCCTTCCACCCTGGGTGGAGATAACGCTCGCTTTGCCGCTGCAAACAAATGTCTACTGCCTCTCTGATAAGTGATGAATACTGGCATAGTAGTAGTCTTGTGGCGCTCATACTGATGTGAAGGACCACCTATCTCATGTTCTACCTCTGATACTACCTGTGGAGTGCTGAAGAAGTCCCGGGAGATGAAGTCCTCCCAAGCAATACCCTACAATCCCAACTGATGATCCGCCAAAATCCGGATAAGAGCAAAGTGATGAACACTGTTGAGCTACTACTGAGGGGTCTTATGCTGCATGAAATTTTTCATCCTCTCTATGTTCCCACAAATGAAAAATGGGAGGTTCATCATTCGCACCCTGGTAAAGTGCATGAGCAACCTGACGTGATAGGCATAAAAGTGAGAAAACCTCCCCTCACAACTGAAGTACTTCATGATCAATTTCATGAGCGGAGCATACTCATCTTTCAAAAATCTGAATGGGAAGACTCTTGTGAGCTGTCTCAAACAACTGGCCTTAATGTAAGGCTCATAATGATGCCTATCCACCTTCTTTTTCTTATGCCACTGTTCTCCAACATTTGGTATGCCTATTGCCAATGATATAGTTTCGGGTGTCAATGTGAAGGTGACCTAGGCCAAGATAGACTGACCTCCATGTAGGTGAAGTAAAAAAAGATGGGCCAACTCATGATGAACTCTAACATTTTCCACCCTTTGAAAAATTCAAAACATGCTAGGTGCTGGAAACATGACATAGCAAGAGGGCATGCCTGCAATTCAGTGAGGGTGTTTGGCTCATCCCTAACATGTTTTCCACTCCTGTGATGTCTCTTCGGGGCCTGTTCTCCTGAAGTTGTATCACTGTGAGTTTCCACCTCATACTCTGATGAACCCTAAGATGCCATGACTACTGTTTATATATTGTACTTAGGCTTCCCTTTGATGATGGTGAAGCTGGGTGTTGTTTGTGATATCTGCCACCAAGGGGAACAATGAAACAAAGAGAGTATTAGGAAGGGAGTAATGTGATGGGAATACGGGTTATGGGGGGGGGGGGGAATTTGTTTAGGGATATGTAGGGGGTTTGGGTATTTTGATATGGTATGGTTTTGGGGTTTGACAAGGTAGGGTTTTAGGGTTTGTATTGACCAATTGGAGGAGGGGAAGGGGAGTAGGGTTTGTTAGTGTTTAGGGTAGCGATAATAGGAAGAATGCAATAGGGGAATAAGGAAAAGTGGTAGGGTAGGGAAAATAGAGCCTTGGCATCAACATACACTTATACAACCCTAGAATCAATGGTTTTTTGGTGTCTTCTTGTGGTTGACTTTATGAAATTTGTTGCATTCAATCATAGGCATAAAACCACCATATTACTCATAAAATTTGATGAACAAGTGATGCTTAAGAGCCTACCTTGCAAATTGATGGGCTTCACAGGAAACTTGAGGAAATTTGACACAATTTCAGGCCTTTTAGCCCTATGCGTCGTGCCTCCCATGTGCGCCGCGCCAGTGTAAATTTACACTGGAAAATTTCTCCCAGTGCACCGCGCTCTCTCTGTGCGTTGCGCTCTTTTGCAGAAGCCTTTTGGAAGCCTTCCCGGTGTCCAAATTGGGTGCAGGATAGCTCATTGAAAGGTATTTGAGTCTACCTTCCAACCCAACCATAATCTTTCAATTTGGAGTTCATTTACCCTATCAAAAATTAAATCTCCCAAGACTGGTCAAAATGTGCCAAATGAGGCTGCCTCAAGGCAGAGTGCTATTGCAGTCAACCTTTGAATGTCTTCCTCAACCCAAAATTAAGCTCATGATAGCTCATTGGTAAGCTCTTTGTGTCTAGTTATCATTTCACTCATAAAGAAAGTCATTTGGCCAATTGAGCTAGGAGAAAACTTGATTTTCCCAAAGTCGCTATAGAGGTGCATCAATTCTCCTGAGGCAATTGTACTTTTGACATTTCTCTAAAATCATGAAACCTGTGTAAAATGTGAAGGATTTTTTCTTCCTTGGGCTGTTGTGGACAAAAACCTCTCTCAGTTTTTCCAAATTCATCTTTCCTTGCTCAAAAACATCATTTGAGTGAAAGCTACCCCGATGTGTGGAATAAGAGATTTGTCGAAATGAAACGAAATGAAGGGGATAGGGAGCTTCTAAATTCTTGAGGAAATTTTGGGAGGTAGGGGGGGATGTTAGGAAGTAGGGGAAAGTGGAATCTCTGAAATTGAGTGAGGAGAAGGGGTCCAAAAAGGAAAAACAGAAGCCCAACCTAGAAAACTACCAAGTTGTAGCAAGAAACTAGGGTTTGTGCGAAAATGAGGAATTTGGGGGATCTCAGTGATGGGAAGTGTTTGATAAGGTACTTTAAGGATAGGGGAAGGTGTATGAACATCAGGATACAATTTTTGCCGATGATTTGACCGTCTAAGAGAAATTTCCTTCAAAACCCTAGGAGAGGGAAATGACTGTAGGTAGGCGCAACTGAAGCATGAACAAGGTGTAAAATGATCCAGTGGAACTTGACATGATAATGAAAACCCTTTAAATGATGGTATACTTAGCTGAACAGTGACAATGGACTGACACTTGGACAACTTTGACAGGAGTAAAAGCAAACCCTAGACCTAGTACCTAGTGACCAAATTTTGCTTGAAGACTTACTGAAATGACAAAATTTGACCTTGACACTTTGAGACCACTTTTTAAGAGCATATTTGATCACTGGAGGAAGGCTGCAAAGACTGAAACTAACAGAAGGTTGGATTAAATAATGTTAAATATGGAACTCTAGAGAGTCCGGCTTCATTGCATCCTCCAGTTTGGAGATTTCCATGGTGCCAACTTATAGATTCTGATCCTCATTGGAGAGGGAACCTACATATAATTTTTTCACACAGCCAGCTCTCATTCCTTCATTAGGCTATGGGGCATCACATTTTTCTTGAACCTATTCTGTTAAAGCCTGATTAAGGATATGTTGCATTAATTTTTTTTTATTTCTTTTGTGATTCGCTAAGACAACAATTTATTCTAATTTCAAGAGAATTTAAAAGACCCAACTTCCTTAGGGTATATGTATGAAATTATAACAAACCAAGATTCAAAAATTCTATCACAAGTACCTTGAGATATATTCTCTATCTCATCCAAGTTTTAGGGTCTGAAATCTTAAAAAATAAAAGCTATAACATAAATATAATGCTGATATGTTTTATTCTTGATTTCAAGAGCATTCAAGATACTCATTTTCCTTAGAGAACATAACAAAAACTGTAGAAAATAAAGATAAGAAAATAGAAACACATGTTTAGCGAGATTTCTCTTCATTGTGATATAAGTTTTAGTGTTGGAAACCTCTCAGAATGAAAGTTATAGTGAAAATTTCAAGATGGCTTATTTGAAGAAACATTCAAGAAGCTTAACTTCTTTAAATCATATATCGAAAAGTATAACAAAAAAATATATGAAACTTGAAATAGATGATCAATAATATTTCCCATCATCATAATACAAATTTCATGTTATGAAACCTCATAAAAATTAGAGTGAAAATTATAAGATAACCAGTTTTCCCCATAAATCACATTTTGACATCCACATCCAAACTCCAAGAAAATGCATCATGCAATTAATAAGGAAGGCATGCATGCACACAACACACCGAGGAATTGGAAAATTTATTAAAACAATCTCTACTAAGAAGAAAATATTACCCAAATCAATTCAATTTCCTTAGTCATAGGTTAGGAGAATAATTAGAAATTTTACCAGTAATAGAATTCATATCCTCCATATGTTTATTTTTGATAAAAAAATATAATTAAAAAAGGAATTTGTTTTAGAATAAATAGTTTCAAATGCTATGATTTCATACATATATGGTTGAAATCATTAATTTCATTTACCGAGCATAGAAGTATTTATCTAATTTAGAAAAAGAGAATCTAGAATTGAAGAAACATGAGCCACCCTCCAACCCACCATAGGCAAGGCTACACTGTAGTTTTTCTCACAACCAACCACCCCTAACCATATTCTTGATGCCTTGTGAGAAAAATGAACTCAGGGATTAAGCATATAGTTTCTAAACTATATTTAACATAAAAGTGAAGGTCACTCTCATGTAACATCCCCTTATTGTAGCCCTACTTATTGTAATGATGGTTGTAATTGTAATTCCAACATGGAAGGACCATGATTGGATGGAACTCTAGCTAAAAATATATTAATTATTATTATTTAAATAATGCAACTAAAGTTTGGATAGCCTTACGGATCTCCAGTGTAAGGGGAGATTGATACCCATCTATATTGCTTAAACTAGTGACCCCCTACCATCTAAATTAAAATATGAAGCTACTAGTGGCGTATCAATGGTTTACACCTATTTTTTCCACGTTGGACACCTATTGCATGTAGTGAATAGGTCTAGATGTACTTGAAGAGGGAGAAAGTGACAAGCCACCACTTGACACCTCAAAAAGATGGGATTATAAAGAAGAAAGCATGGAATTTTCGTGTTGGAACATGAAGCAAAGGAAGAGATGCACATGAAAATAGGAATATTAAAGGACTCAAAGGTAAAGTAGAGGAGATAGTGTTAGAGAAGATGGGAAAAAAACAGACAATGCAAGCATAGTAGGGAGAGAAGTTATTCAAGAGATTTTGGGGATTCATCCTGAGTTCTCACTTGCTGGAATACATTGGTCCCAACTACTATAAGGAGGCATTCAAGATTAAATCAAGGAATCATTTGTAGTGGTGGATGTATGAAATAGTTGATTGGGAGAAGACATAGGTAAATTATCAAGTTATAACCTATAGTTGGTGCTTGGGGATCTTGAGCTTGTGCTCTATGACTATGGGCACTATTTTTCCTTACTATATCTAAGACTCTATCATCTAATCTTGTTTCGGTGGTAGGAATCTCAGTAAATGATCAAACCACTGATGTAAACCTCCCTTGTGCAAGTGAATTCCTTAGAACCTAGATTTGGCTTGAGAGTGGTCAACTACAAGAAAGGTTGAAATGTATTTAGCCTATGGTTGGGCGGAGAGTGGAAATACATCCTTTAGTTTCCAACCATATCACACTTATTTAGACAAGTATTATTGGATTATACATGTTATTATATATATTGTAATATTTGTTGGTAAGAGCCCCTGGTTGATTTTCTATGTAAATAAAATAATACTAAGGTCATGGGACAAATATTTGAAGATGAATGTTGGGAATAACATAGTGATGGGTATCACTGGTGATTAATTAATGACCATCGAAATTGGTAAAGGAAAAGTGGCATTAATTGACATTTTATTTGTGAAATAAATGAAAATATGAGAAAAGGAGGTGAAGAGACACATATTTGCATGAGTGGGAAATTGAAGGAAAAATGAAGGAAAATGAAGAAATTAGAGGCCCCAATGATAATAAGGATTAGTTCATGGATTTTCGACACTTTTAGTTTGTGATTTCTCTTTCATTCTCATATTCTCTCATACTCTTGCACACTTAGAAAAATTTTGGAGCATTCTTGGAGGATGCTTGGAGCACTTTAGCATTCACTTGGAATGGAGAAAGAAGGAAAAGGAAAGTAGTAAAGTGCAAGGGAACAATTCAATTAGAAATTACAACTCGATTTATTTGTAGGTAACAAGTTTCAAGTGTGAATTTCCTTTCTGATTTATGGATGAATGGTATATGCATGCGATTTTCTGGTTATTTTTTGTCATTGGTGTGGAGATTTTCCTAGATTGACAGTGGTTTTAACCTTACCTTTACATTTTCTTGATAGTCACGGTGTTGTGGTTTTTTCCACTTGATGTTTTGATGAATGGTGCTCAAGTTCCTTATGGCTGTGGGTTGAAACAAATGCTCTAGAAACCTTGGAACAACTTGGGTTGAGTTACTAGTCTTGGAGCCTAGGTTAGGACAAATTCTCTAGAGTCCTTGGTGGGTTGAGTTACTAGTCCTTTGAGCTAGGTTGGAAAAACTCTTTAGAGCCCTAGAAGGTTGTTGGTTGAGTTACTATTTCCTGGAGCCTTGGAAAATTTGGGTAGAGACTGATATGGTTTGTGTTATTGATGTTCGATCGTATAGGTGGAATCATTGTGGGTCGAGGGTTGAGTTGGTTTGGCCTCTGGAAGACCTAGTTTTCTTTGGTTTTGTTTTGGTTTATTTCATGAGATGCCACATTCATGCTTAGAATATGGTTCAAGGGTGATTGGTTGAAATAGATATTTGGTTCATCACAATCTATGGTTGCATGATGTGTGGAATCCCTAACTTGGTTGATCTTTTCATATGCTAATATGGAACATTTCGTTATTGTGATCTATGAGCATTGTGGTGATTATGTCGGTGATATATTACATATGGTGGAGCCATAATATTTTAACAATATTGACATAGTAGCTCAAAGTTCCATTATTTATATATTGCATCAGTCCTTTATTAAAAAAAATGGAATATGTCAAAGTAAAGCAGTGATTGTTTAGGAAATTTAAATAAGAAAATTGTTGAGAATGCATTCACTCATCTCCATAGTGGGAGTAGTTCTCATTGACAAGGAGAACTATCATGAGTAGTTCGGGAAGAAAAATCACACCTTAATTTTTAATGGGTTGTGGAAAGGGGTTTGTGAAGGAGAAGGAGACAATGCACCTTAAAAGCGCACTTCAAATAAGGAGCTTTCCATCTGGGAAAAAAATAACAAGGTCTATGCCTTGACTGTAGCATTAGTAAATGAAGAGGTGAGTCCTCATATTTCACCATTTTCATATGCTTTTAAAGCCTAGCAGAAGTTGAAGGAATTAAGTTATTCAATATTGATTTGAAAATTGATGGGCCTCTTGCCTTAGCATCAAAAGTAAGATCCAATATGCATGACAAAAAGGCCACTATTGCTAAAATGGATATTCCTCTCATAGCTTATGTCAAGGCACTATATCCAACTTATTCATATTTATTCATTGCAAGAAATTGGAAAACTTAAGGAGATTTCCTTTGTCTCCCTTGAGAAATAGTTTGTTGAAAGAGACAAGAATTTTTAGAAGAAGAAAACTCCTAAATCTTCGAAAGAAGTTTTTTTCCTTGCGCAAAAAGAGAAGAATCATGCACAAGATTCTTCTAGAGGAAGAGGTGGCCGAAGAGGAAGAGGAAGGGGAAGGAAGAATTTTAGAGGCAGTGGGGAAGAATTTTGCAAGGATAAGGTCTAACCTTCGTTGCATATAGTGTAACATAGATGGACATGATGATTCCAAATGTAAGCTTCCCTGGGACAAAATTGAGCAGGAAGGAATTGAAGAAAAGTGTAAAAAACCTATTAAAGGGAAAGTAAAAGCACCTCAGACCACTCATTATGTTGTGGTACATTGTAACATTTGAGTAATTGGAGACTTATTCAATGCTCCACTTGCTTCATGGAAAGATGATTTCTTGCTTGATTCAGGAGAACTTTCCATATGAATTTCAGAAGATATTTCTTTGAATAATTCACTAATAATGTTGATGCAGCAGTAGACTTTGCAGATAAGTCAAAACTCAAGCCATCAAAGCTTCACACCATCATACTCAAATTACCTAGAATTTTAGACTTTCTTCTATATGATGCTCTACACCTCCCAGAGTCTAGGAGAAACTTGACAGCTTTGGCCTAAATCTACTAGCAAGGACACTCCATTCACATATTTGATGACAAGATCGAGGTTAGAAAAGCATCAGAACACCCATTTTTCATGGCTAGATTAGAAGAAGAAAGACTTTTGAAATTGCAAGGAACCTCTGCTCGTGCATAAAAACTTTCATAGAGTTCTCAGTATGATGAATGCACACTTCCATCAAGTCTTTTATGGAATGTTATATTTGGACACTTGAAATATGACAATCTTTGTTTCTTGAAGAAAAATGGTGTTACTAGTTTGCCTACAATTACTAGGAAACTTAAGCAATGTGATGCTTGTATCTTAAGAAAGCACAACAAGTAGTATTTTCATGATTTTCATCCTAAAGCAAATAGAAAAATTGAACTCATTCATTCTGATTTATGTGACCCAATGCATGTTCCTTCTACAAATGGTAATAAATATATGTTGATATTTATTGATGATTACACAAGAATGTGTTGGGTTTATTTATTGAAGAATAAATTTGAAGCCTTTGAAACATTGAAGAAATTCCATGCATGGATTGAAATTGATGGACAATCTCATATCAACTCTATTCATATTGATAATGGAAAAGAATATACGTCAAATGAATTTGAAAACTATCTTCACCAGCATGTTAAGCTAATGTTTTGGGTTGATGCAGTTCTATGCATTGTGTCTATAAAGAATAGGCTTCCATATCGTGATATATAAAACAAGACTCTTTATGAAATGTGGTATGGCCACATTACTCCTGTGAGGCATTTTGTGGTTTTTGGTTCCACCTGTTACGCCTTGAAACCTAAGGAACAAAGAAACAAACTTGGTGCAAGGAGTCACAAATGTATCTTCTTGGGTTACTGAAATACCTCCAAAGCATACCATCACTATGATGAAGTGAATAATAAGTTTATAATATATAGATATTTTATTTTTCTTGAATATTCCATGAATGATAATGTTGTTAAACGAAATATTGATTTCTTGGATAGATTCAAACATGCAAAGTCTTTTCAAGAGTTTGATAATTAGATTCCACATCCTTAAGGGGGGATCCCTATACTAGATCAAGCTTTGGAATATTCTTCTTAAGCATCTCCCCCTCACATGAAGCTCCAACCACTGATCAAGATGACACTTTGATTGATGTGATTGACATAATTTGGAGGCAAAATGTTGATTCAACCCCATCTCAGTTAGCTGAGTAGCCTAGGCCATCTCATAAAGCTCCTCCAAAATGGTTGACAAAGACACTTGAAATCATTTGTCCTGATGAGATTGGAAAGATAGAAACAAGAAGCTCAACTAGACAAAATGGAGATGATGTAGATGATCTTGATTCACCTATTGATATGGATGTTTCTTATGATTGTGAACTGGAATTGTCTATGGATTGCAAGCCAAATTCCTTCAAAGAAGCTACTTCACATGATGAATGGAAAGAAGTGATGCATAAATAATATGATACCTTGATAAATAATGGTACCTGGAAGCTGGTTGAGCCTCCATTGGGAACCAAACCAATTGGTTGCATGTGGGTATTCATGAACAAGTATAAAGTAGGTGGCTCACTTGAAAAGCATAAATCTAGTCTTTTGGAAAAAGGTTTTGCATTGAAGGAAGGGGTTGATTATGAGGAAATACTTTCCCCGACAGAAAAATGGGTTACCATCTAGACACTCTTTGCAGTGGAAACTCAGAACAATTGGAAAGTCCATCAAATGGATGTAAAAATTTCTTTCTTGAATGGAGATATGAAAGGAACGTTTTTGTGTCCCAACCAGAAGGATTTGTTGTGAAGGGACATGAACACAAAGTATGAAATGTTGTAAAATCCTTATATGTCCTCAAGCAAGCATCACGAGCCTGGCATGAGAAATTGACTTTTTTTTGTCAATAAAGTTGGAAAAATAATTGTATATCTTCTGGTGTATGTAGCTGATCTTTTGATGTCAGGGAACAATCAAAACTACATTTCATCCATAAAGAAAGAATTGAGGAAAGGTTTTGAAATGACATATTTGGGCTATGTTCACTACTATCTTGATATTGAAGTAAGCCAACGTCTGAAGTTTATATTCCTATATTAAAAGAAGTACATTGGAGATCTGTTGAACAAGTTTGGCATGAGTGAGCACAATCCTTTGACTACTCTAATGGAACTGAACTTAAAGATCACATCCACTAAAGGAAAAAAATTTGAGGATGGAAAAAAGTACAGACAACTCGTAGGAAGTCTCAAGTACCTTACTACTACTAGACAAAAAATTTCATTTGTTGTTGGAATCCTCTCCAGGTTTATGCAAAATCCTTGTGAGGGTCATTAATCTACTACAAAATGAGTTCTAAATTACTTGAATGGAACTCAAGATTTTGGACTCAAGTATACACAGGTGGGTGACTTCAACTTGATTAGATACTCTGATTTAGATTTTGATGGAGATAAAGAAACTAGGGTATCTACTTTAGGTTATGTTATGAGTCTTGGAACAAGAGATATCTCTTGGAGGTCACATAAATAATGAGTTCTAGTAGATTCTGCAACTAAGACATAATATGTGGCAGCAACTGAAGCAACAAAGGAAATTGTGTGGCTTAGGAAAACTTGGGATTATTTGTAGGAGAAACAAGTACATTCAACTCATTTTTTTATTGACAACACACATGCAGTAAATTTGTCCAAAAACCCAAAAGTTCCATGATCGAACGAAGCACATAATTAAAAAATACCCTCTGATTCAACATCATGTTGAGCCCAAAACAATCCACCTACAACATTGTTCCACAAATGAATAGATTGCAAACATCTTCACCAAAGCGCTTGGAAGGGAAAAGTTTGAAAGGTTCAGAATGATAGTTGGACTTACCAACATCCCTTTAGATTAAGAAGGGGAATATTAACACATAATATTTTGGATTAGGAAATACTATGTAAATAATGTAAATAGAGAAAAAAAGGATTTAGAAGATGAAGAGACATTGGGAAATGAAACCTAATAGTCTCCCTCTCCTTGTATACATCCATGTCCTATCTTAATGCAAAGACAACAATTTTATTGAGAGTTACTCCTACCTTGATAACTAACGTAGCCTATGCAAAGGCCGAAAAGTTCCACGTTAATTTTTCCTACTGTGTAGTGGCATTCTAACAATGGTTACTTTAGACACCACTACTTCTCTTTGTGTTTCATGATCACAATAACATTGTAAGAACCTTTGAACTCAAAAAAGAGTTTTACAACTTGTATAAATTTCTTCAATAAAAAATTATCTAAATATATATTAATAAAAACACAAATATATATATATATATATATATATATATATATATATATATATATATATATATATATATATATATATATATATCTGTGTGTGTGTGTGTATTTTAAACAACATATCAATAATTTAATGAGTTGATTTAAAATTATTTAATTAATTATGTGATTTTTTTTATCTCTTAAGCGGTCATTCAATTGGCAATTCAAGGCTCAAATTGCTCCAAATAACTCATATCTATTGAAAGGGTATAAATATGCACCTAGAAGTATAGTGGAAATATTCATAATCCACTTGTACCACACAAATACAAAACCAACCAACTTATCAATTTCATATATACATATAATTTTTTTAAAACAATTTTCATCTTGTCATATATAAAGTAAATTTTATTTTATTTTTTCAAATTTTATGAAAATAATATTTTTGTTTTTCACTTTATATAAACAAAAATATATTAATACCGTAATGAATTTGTCCAAAATCATTTAGTAAATTATGTTAAATATTTTTAATATTCTTCCAATTATATATATATATATATATCACTTTTTTAAATAACCTCTAGTTGATTTTCAATGTAAATAAAATAAAACTAAGGTCATGGGACATGCATTTCAAGTTGAATGGTGGGCAAACATTATAATGCGCATCACTTGTGGATTAATAATGGCTATGGAAATTGGCAAAGACAAAAAGAAAATAATTGGATTTTAAATATGAGAAATAAAGAAAAATAGGAAAAAAGGAAGGTGAAGAGACACAAATTTGCATGCAAGGAAAATTACAGGAAAAATTAAGGAAAGTGAAGAAAAATGAGACATCAATAATAAAAATGCACCAAAGAAAGAGTTGATGGTTTTCTTTAGTTAGTATTGGGCTCTCATACACTCTTGTATTGGAGCACTCTACCATTCACTTGGATTTGAGAAAGAAAGCAAGGAAAGTAAGGAAGTGCAAGGAGATAGTTGGATCAACAACTACAATGAGCTTACTTTACAGGTAATAGGTTGCATGTGTGATCTCCTTAATGATTTTTGGATGCATGGTATATGCATGCGGTTCCTTGGTTATGTGTTTTCATTAGCGTGGAGATTTTCCTGGATTGATAGTGGTTCTAGCCTTACCTTTCCATTTCCTAGATAGCCATGGTGTTGTGGGTTTCCCACTTATTTTTCTATTTGGTTCTCAGGTTCCCTATGGATATAGGTTGGAACAAACACTCCAGAGCCCTGAAACAACTTGGGTTGAGTTACTAGTTCTTGGAGCCTACAAGTTGGGATAAATACTCTAGAGACTCATGGGTTGATTTACTGGTCCCTCAAGCCATGGGTTGCAACAAATGCTCTAGAGCCCTAAACATATTGGGTAGAGATCAATTTAGTTGATTTTAGTGATTTATGGACCATCAAGGCGAAATCACTATGGTTCATGATTGAGGTGATTTGGCCTCTGGAAGCCCTAGTTGATTCTATTTTGGTTTAACCCTTATGATCCTACATTAATTATTAGAATTGGCATGACTGTGATTGACTGAAAGAGAGATTTGGTTCAACCCAATCTGTGGTTAGGTGGTACATCGAAGTCCCCGACTTGGTTGGCATTTTGATATGTTAATATGAGCTATTTTCTATTGTGATCTATGAGCACTTGTGCTAGTTATCATGTAGTTATTAGGGTTGATTTTTTATGGTCTCTATTTTGGTTATATGTTGGTTATATACCTAGTTGTATGATGTTTTCTATTTATGGCTCTTGTTCATGATTGGTTAAGTTACTAGATGGTTGATGAATGCAGAGACTAACAAGTGTTATTGCATCTAGTTAGAGAGGACTTGGATCCTTCTTGGTGATTCTTAGATGAAATTCAAAAGTTTATGATCAGATATGCATTCATGACCTATAGCATTCATTTTTACCATATGTTTGACAAAATTTTTGTTGTATACTAAGCATGTTGTGGTAAAGATCTTGTTCAAGTTTTAATGTTTGGCATTATTGTCATCTTAATCATGATCATGGAAGGTTACAGACAGTTTTGTGTAGTGGTCTAGAGGCTTGCGTTAAAAAGTGACATAGATCTTGTGAGTGCACTCATCTAACTCAGAAATTTGGGTCATAACTGCATGTAGACATGCTTGTGCATGCGGTTATAGACATCCAATTGCATGCACATAGTGTCAAGGGTGTGGTTGGGGGGTAAATCATTATGAATACCTCCCTATTTAAGAGGGAGCATCCGAAATTGTAACTAGGTTCAGTCTCCATAATTATATAAGGAAATCATTTATTTGTCAAAAATGAAATTTGAATTATATTATGTCCCATTTGGACAATTGGAAGAAAATAATTTTTTATTTTATAAGTAATATTTGTCCTCCAAGTTGCCAAGTTGAACCTTCAATTTCACTTGAAAGGCATGAATTTCTTGATGATTTAAGACATCAAACTTGAGAAATTTCTAGGAATTTTTTCTCCATAAACAATTCGATAGGTACTCCATTTTTGGAGTCAACAGAACCAAATTGGGAAAAATTGATAAGACATATCCTTCACTAATAAGCATTCAATAAGAGGACTAAAATATAAATGCAACAAGAATGTAGATGTTGGCAGCGAGATTTTGGCAACAAGATTCGTTGACAATTATGTCAGGAGACTACAGGGCCATAGGGCAGCAACCACAAGACCACAGACACTCTTTGAGGCACCCAAGTTGGAGATAACATGGATAATTTGAATAGTAGACATAGTTAGGTTTCATTAAATCAAGCGAAGTTTTCATGGCAACAACGGCCCCAATCTTGATTGTTTGTGTGACAACATTGTGAATATTCTTGAACAATGATTGTTGTAAAGGTTTCCTATGAAAGTTGTTAGATTTTCGTATGATCCCTCCACCAAAAACTGCAATTGAGTAAAGGTACGTACTATGGTACTAAATTTAGGGTTTCATAACAATAAAACAAATCCTTTTCACACCACAGTCACGTATTTCATAGCAACAATAAAGAATGGGTATTATAGGTAGAAGTGAGTGGAAGTAGTACATACAATTAATCAGTGGGTTGTTAAGTAGGTTAGTAATACATAATTAAATAAGAGTGGGATACAACTAGACTGTTGAACATTGGGAACAAAGATTGGACTATATTGGTGGATTATTGGCTCATTGGGCAATCAACCTTAGTTTAGTGTGATTTTGTTGAACAATCATATGCCTACTAGAAATTTTATATTCATGAATGCATAGAATGATATCCTTATATGAATGTGCATTTTTGTTATCTAGTCCTTTATGATTTATTTGGAAAAACCCTAGTCAAAATTAGAACCCTAAGGGAAAAAATTTCCTTATGATATTACTCTCATGAGTTTGATGGCTGAGAAAGAGAAGAGAAAACAGGGCACTAACTCTAGAACCATCAAGGGGTCTAGTTGTATGATTCAAGGAGGGAATGTAGAGAGGGAGTAGCAAGCTAACTAGTTAGTCAATAGAAACAAAAGTAGTGTAGATACAAAACCTCGATCAAAATTGTGTCAAGCTTTCAAGGTTATTTTCAAGGCATGCTTTGGTGAGAAGCAAAGTGGAGAGATAGAGGATGGCTCTTGATTTGTGTCATCAATCAGCATGAGGGGACAATTGCATTACTTGCCAACACCATTTGATGTGTATTTTGGTTTGATGGGGTTGATTGTCAAATCGTAGGGAAGCCTTAGATTTATGAGATACATCACTCTTAACATCCAAGGTTGAGGGGAAGAATCTCCTAATGGAATCATGAAACCATGTTCTGAAATTAGCCATGCATCATATTATAAAATATTTTATTAAAAATAGAGTCATTAAATACATTGACAAATTCTCTTTTATTGGCTTATATGTAGTTTCATAACTTGTTTGCCTTTTTTTAGTTACACCTACTAAACTTAATTTATAGTTCATCTCTTTTCTGAATGCCAAGGGATAATTGTTCTGAATTTCCTCTAACATAGTAGATGTTACAATATAATAAATGTTATTTGTAGGCTGGTACATTAAAGTGAGATTAAGTGGTTTTGTATCCTATACCATGAGCTGATCACAAATAATATATGAGCCCTATAATGTGGGTCAATCACAAATGTTATTGGAGCCTTACTGTGGTTCAACTATTGTGTTAAAACTTAATGGTGTTTGGTATTTAGATGGTATGTTGTCATCAATATATAATTGAGATATATAAGTATTATTTCAATTTGTATTATTAGTATTTAATAATGTCTACTAATAACCAAAGAAAATTCAAAGAGTTTCCACCATACTAATGACCAAAGAAAAGGGAACGGGGCTCCATAATAGAATGATTATAAACACCAAAATAAGAAGAAGCCGTGCCTACTATGCTCCCTAAAAATGTAATATATCCAAAATATTGACAATAGAGGAATGAATATATATATATATATATATATATATAGATAATTAATGTGAAAAACATTGCACAATGTGTAAGAGGGAATGAATAGAAAAACGATGAAGATAAAGTACAATGTCTTGATATGAGTAACCGAAGAGTATGCAATGTTGACAATCAGAGTAAATTCCCTACCCTGATAGAGAACTTGGTAGTATGGCTGCGAGAGTTCCCCTGTCCGAGAGGCTAGCTGACGGATTTGTAAGGAAGCCTACTCGTGAAAGAGGAATCCGAGTAAGACATTGTTGAGCCCAGAGCTTTGGCTGGACATGGAGGATAATTGCTGAAGCTCAACGATGAACTCCAGAAATGGAGAGAGGAGTCAATACTTTTTCTTTAGGGCATCAACACAATTGTCTCTATGGTGAATTCCATAAACGTAGTTGTTAGAGAACACAAAAACAGGTTAAGTCTGGATCTCTTTTGCTTTCGGCATTGGAACATTTATTTTAAAAGAATCAACCACATGCTTTTAAAAAATGATTACGTTTCCATATAAATTTATAAACAATGGAGAATATTTTCCAATCGCTAAATAGAAACCATTATGTGCTAAACTCTACCTACGTTTCGAAATCAGAACGACCGGTAGGAAAATGTAAACTTCAAAGCTTGCCAGAACTTTAATATTAAAGACATTGTCAACCGTTTGTAATAGCTGACCTCATAGTTATGTAAGTATTTATGCCCTCTTCAGTGAGCTCCAAAAGAGAAGTGTCTTTGGTGAACACCAACTTCTTTCTCGCAGCCACCATAGTTTCACCTTTTCCTCCTTTTTTTTTCAACGAGTAGGCATTCTTATCAACCTTGAGGCACAGCTCGATTCGGTTCGATTCGGTTCCGCTGCCAATTCGGAATTCAAATTCGGTATGTTTTGTTAATAGAAAATTAAAAAATCATTTTTTTTATTAAAAAAATATTTAAAAGATAGGTTAAAAATATTATTAGATGGATTTTGATAAAAACAAATTATTAATGTAAAATTTAATATTTAAAAATTTAAATTCTTATATTATTTAAAATATTAAAAACATAAATTTTTATATTAAAAAAATGTACAATTATAATTTAATTTGGTAAAGATTTTTGTGAATAAAAAATTTAATATCTAAAAATTAAAATTAAAAATTTCTATATTAAATAAGTATAGTAATGTTAACAAAATACAGTTGTATTAAACTATAATAGACAATAGTAAGTTTATACTTGTTAAAAATAATAAATTCTTATAAGAATAATAAATTTTTATTTATAAATATTTATAAAATATATAATCTCTAATTTTTTCTATTTGAATTTTATAGGGTGGTATTTTTTTTTTCAAATTTGGTAAGTATGTTGAGAACACTCCAACTCTTCGTCATTAGTAAGGAAATTGAAAGTGAACTAAGTTTTGGTGTGATTCTCCTCTCTCATCTATTTTGAATTGAGTAGAATGTGCATTTTTCAATTGGAAGAACATAATCTACACTGTAAACAACTCTTTGAAAGTGTAGTTTTATTCAAATCCATTAGAAACATGACTAAATCTACAAAGAAAGATTTATGATGTTTTAGTTTTTTTTGTGAAAGTGAACCAAGTTTTGGTGTGATTCTCCTCTCTCATCTATTTTGAATTGAGTAGAATGTGCAATTTTCAATTGGAAGAACATAATCTACACTGTAAACAACTCTTTGAAAGTGTAGTTTTATTCAGATCCACTAGAAAGATGTCTAAATCTACAAAGAAAGATTTATGATGTTTTAGTTTTTTTGAAGAATTCTTCTGCGAGAATCACATGGAGAAATTTCTGTCGACGCGTTTCGAACTAACTAGTGTGGTTCATCGTCAGGACAAGTTGAATGAGCAGATCAGACTATGCCCTTTAAATAGACAGGGCAGAATATCCAATGACTCAGATTCCTCGATAAGGTCAGAGCTGAAAAGACACCAACTAAATTTAACCTGATAATGGCTAGTTTGACCATAATAGGATATTACTTTATAATATATCGAAGCAAAGTGATAAAGGCCACCATGATAGGGTATTACGGTCCATTGATCGAAGCAAAGTGATAAAGGCCACCCTGAATTGGTTGTATATATGTATTTTTCTCGTTACCTTCACTATTTTCACTCTGATGAGGCTGCTTATTCGGATGCTTATTTGGTAATGCGTTCATTACACGGGACGAGAGAACTCGAATTCCTCGGGCAATGCCCTAGACATTGTGCCCCTTACACCATTGTTACCACGACTCCATCCGTCAATAACTAAATAAAAATTACAAATTATTAAATATTAAATATTATAAATTCCAACGTCAAGAATTTATATAAAGATTATTTTGACTTTTCTACCCATATTAACTTTTTGGTTCATTATTATTTATATTTTTTTTCATATTTTTATTTACAAACCTCGTTAATAAATATTAATACCTTAATACTATTTTTTAATTATTGATTTTCTTAAAATAATAAATAAATAATATTAATCGTTTGCTCATGTTTTTTTTTTAAACATCATAAAAAATTACTAATACTATTTCTTTAAATATGGTTTGTATCATATCTTTGAATAAACTTATCATATCTTTGAATAAACATATCATTACTTTCACACACTAACCTAAACATTGGCATATGATAACAACACAAGCTCAATGTACTCACATGTCATATCTCTTCCAAGATTTTTGACCATTTCAAACCTCACCATGCCATCATCTACAAACTTAATTCTCTACAAATACATCATAGCTTATCTAAACACTCTGCAAATACATCATAGCTTATCTGAACATTATGGTGTAGGGAGAGGTAATTTGAATGTATGCAAGGAATTGCAAACTCTACCATCTTGAGCTTCAACAAATGAGGCAACATGCATATCATTGACACCAAAGGCATGATGTAGGGCCAAATCCTTGCTTCCCTTTTACTTGTCTTTTGTTGAAGACTTCTTGCATATATGTAATTTAACTTCATTTTCCTTGACTTTTGGAGTTTTCCTATCCCTTAGTTATACATTTAATTTATGATTAAACCTCACAATGAATTTGTAAATTCTTCGCCCATTTTGGAGTTTGTACATCCCTTAGTTACACATTTAATTTCTAATTAACCCGAACACTAAACTTGTAGATCATGATAAATGTAAGCTAACTTATTGTCAACAATGTGGAATTGACATAGACATTTGTAAGGGTGAGGTCTTTAGAAGGAAAAAGGAGAAAGATGATAATAAAGGTTGAAGTGGAAATTGACAAAGGGAATGACAAAGATCAATAGTGTTTATGATATCTAAAGTATAAGGCAATTAAATTGCATTGCTATTTAGTGAATGCGTGGGGAATGGTGGTTGAATATGCATGTGACAAGAACATCGGTGAGGAGAAACATACATTGACTAGTCAGGTTTAGTAAAAGAATCTAAACAAGATATGAAGAAGGTGAAAGTAGCATGGTTCTGTAATATTTTGATTAGGTCAAGTATGATTTTAAGGTGTATATATTTACCAAGTACAAACTATGAGAGAATTGGCAATACCATAGAGAGGGACTATCATGGGGGTGTCTAAGACATAAAGGTAGTACTTTATGTTTCCTTTAATGAGAATGTAAGGGATCATATGAGAGCAATCCAAGGTAAAGAAATCAAATTAATAAGGCTTACTTTATAACAATTCCATATAATTGTTAGGGTTACATCACATAGAATGCTCTCTTAGAAACATGGTTAATAGCAAAAGTAACTTCACATTTTTTAGAAGAAAATAAGGATTAACCTCCTTGACTTGCGCATCCCTAATGATAATCGTGAAGGCAGGGAGTGATTGGAAGAACCATCATTTTGATTAAGGCAATAGACAACAAGTTCGTAAAGTCAACTTAGCCATACAATTCTTGATTTTTTTTCTATAACTATTTAATATTCATGATATAAAGGTGTCTAAGTGTAATACATGAGGATGAGTTTAGAATTTGGTTCAATGAATTTCTTAATGTTGATCACTCTAATAGGTGTGGAGGACTAGATTGTGGTTTAAAAAATATTCCTTAATAGAGAATTAGTGTTGAAGGTTATAGTATGCAACATTGTTGTGAGATGTGGTCTTGTGAAAACTATAATATTTTTCAGGGTTAGAAATGGAGAGATACATTTAGAGCATGTAGCACATCTTAATGTTTTATTGTATAGCCTACCTTGAAACCACCAAATTTAATCCATTTGAGAATAGGTCCTCACTATAGTTAGGATGATAGAAAATATGATGAAGAGTAGTGTTGAATGTGTAAAAATTGGTGATGGTATCAAAACTTGGTTGAAGTACCTCCTTAATAAGTTCAATCCAAAGGCAAGTGCATATTTGAACCACACATGCTAAGAATTTTCCCACCATTGGTTTTCCCTACCATAAAGGTGACCTTCTACTTCAACAAGTCGAATTTATCCTTAAAGCAAGTGGAAAATTCCCTAACTTGTTGTTATGTCCCTATACTAATAGTGTAACCCCTTAATGTTATTAGTACAATCCCCTTATTATATTTTTGTGCCCATGTAGTCCACATATTTTTATTATTGTGCCCCATAGAAGCCCACTATTATTATTATTTTGCCCTTACATTATTATTGTTATGTCGCCTCTGATTATATTATGACCCCTTAGACTTCTATATATAGAAATGAGGTCTTGTCATTTGTATCATCAAAGAATTATTCATTTGTGTAATGTAAAGGAGGTTTCCCCCTTGAAGAGGTTGAATTCTAAGGCGTTGATCTATCTTTCTATCTTTTTGTGAGTTGGTTTCATAACATTTGGTATCAGAGCTTTGGATTCTAGGGTTTCGTTGCTCCAAATAGGTCATCGTGGAATTTTCGCTATAAAGTTTTCGCTACAAAGTTTCAAAAGATAAAAAAAACCCATTTGAGGAGAGATCTATATAAACCTCAAGTCCAAGTTTCAGATCTTGTCTCGCTATATTTTCAGAGATAGGATCTGAGGAAGTTAGAGATTTTGAAAGCTCCAGAATTTCATCTCAAATAGGTCATCATGGAATTTTTCACTATAATATGTTTTCTGCAAAGGTTCAAATTTTGAAATTAAAACCCATTTGAGCTGAAATCTTGGTGAAGCTCGAGTCTTAATCTCAGATCTTTGCTCATTATATTTTCAGAGATATAATCTGAGGAAGTTAGGGTGTTTTCAGACTCCTGAATTACATTCTAAATAGGTGACCGTGGGAAAATCGTCATAACTTTCTCTATGGGCAACAAATTGAAATTTCATAAGAAGTTACAAAAAGAGGACAAACTATAGTTTTCTATGTATATTTTCAGATCCAAAGGTCGAAATAGTGACATGTGGAATGTCGTACAAGTTTTCTCTACTGAAACATTATATAATGAGGTCGTCTTAGGAGATTGGGCTTAAGTCTTTCTTGGAGAATCAAATTTTGATCGGACTTGTGGGGTTAGAAAGAGGACTAAGAGGGCTACTGCACAACACAATTTTAGAACTTGGAGATCTGAAATTATCGAGTTACAGTCGTTTCAAGATCAATAACCTAAAATCAATAAAAATCGATATGAGGAAGTTTGATGGCAAGGATCCTGGAACATGGATACTACAAATGGAAAAAACTTTCGATCCCCATAATGTGCAAAACACACAAAAGGTATGTATTGCAAATTTATATTTGGAACCAAATTATTTTGTATGGTATCAATGGATTTTCTCTCATAAGAAAATTTTCACTTGGGCAATTTTTACAGAAGAAATGATAGCACATTATGAGGATACAAAAAGTAACACCATTTTAACCAATTGATGAATCTAAAACAAAAGGGTTCAATGATGGAGCACATTGAGGACTTCCAAAAATTGAACATAAGGGTAAAATATATTCCAGAGGAGCATTGGATTGATGTTTTCATAGGGACTTTAAAGGATAATATCTAACATGAGGTTCACCTTTGGCAACCTGATTCATTGGAGAAGGCATTCAAGTTAACAAGAAAAATGGAAAGCAAATTTATGGAAACCAGGAAGCCTACCACTCACAACTATAAATATGGAAGTGTTTTTGCCCCTAGCCTTCCACAACCTACAAGTTTGACACCACAACAATTGAAAGAAAAAAGAGCAAAAAGAGCTTTGTTACAGTTGTGATAGAAAATACACTAAAGGTCATAAGCGTGCTGAGAAGAAATTATTCTACATAGATTGTGAAGAGGAGGAATAAAAGGAACAAGAAATGTCAAAATAAGTGGATATATTCCAAGAAAAAAACCCTAGATAAAGAAGAAATTGGTCCCACCATATCTTGTAATGCATTGGCTGGAATTACCACTCCTCAAACTATCAAGATAGAAGGACATATCAAGGAGAAAAAGGTAATAGTGTGGATTGATTCGGGAAGTACCAATAATTTTATTCATTGTAAGACAACCAAGGAAATGAATTGCTTCCTATATCCAGCACCAGAGTGTGAAGTGATGGTTGCAAGTGGAGGAACCATTAATTGTTGTGGAAAGTGCCATAATATCAAGCTCTCCATGGGAGAATATGTATTGAATAGCCCAATGCTTTCCATTCCAATGGGTGGTGTTGATGTTGTACTAGGAGTTCAGTGGCTACAATCCTTAGGTACAATAGGTTTTAATTTTCAAGAACTTTTCATGAAATTCTGTGTGGAAGTAAAGGAAGTTGAATTAAGGGGTATTGCAGGGAAATCGAGAAATATAATCAGGTCTAACAGTATGACAATTCTTCTAAAGAAGGAACAATGAGGTGTAATGCACAATTATGTTCGCTAGAGGTTCCCACATTGAAGTCATCTATTTCTCCAGATCTCCAAAAAGTCTTGGACAATCATTCCAATGTACTTAAGACTCCCAAAGGCCTCCCACCTATCATGATCATGATCATGCTATTCATTTGATTCCATGAAGTGTTCCTCCAAACATCAGGCTGTACAAATATCCTTATTCCCAAAAGAGTGAAATTTAATATATGGTTGTAGAAATGCTAGAGGTTGGTATAACTCCACCTAGTCAAAGTTCTTTCTCTGCTCCAGTAGTATTGGTGCACAAGAAGGATGGAACATGGCGCATGTGTCTGGATTATAGGGAGTTCAAAAAGCTCACTATTAAAGATAAATTTCCCATTCTTTTCATTGATGAATTATTGGATGAATTGCGTGGATCAATTTATTTCACCAAGTTGGATATTCGTTCAAGATATCATTAAATCAAAATGAAGACTAAAGACATTCCAGAAACAAAATTTAGAATTCAAGAGGGTCATTATGAATTTTTGGTCATGCCTTTTGACCTTACCAATGCACCTTCTACATTTCAAGGTTTGATGAATTCCATTCTCAAACCCTTAGAAAGTTTTTGTTAGTATTTTTTGATGATATACTAATCTACAACAAGTCTTGGAAGGATCATGTTGAACATGTTGACAGGGTGCTCAAACTATTGAAGGAGAAAAAATTATATGCAAAAAGCTCCAAATGTTTCTTTGGAGTACAAGAGGTGGAATATCTGGGTCATATTATATCTCATGAAGGTGTTAAGGTAGACCTGAGCAAAATTAAAGCCATTAAAGAATGGAAAATCCCCACATCCATTGAGCATTTGCAAGGAGTTCTTGGGTTGGCAGGGTATGATTGCAAGTTGTTAAGAATTATGGAAGAATAGTAGAACCTCTAGGAACATTATTGAAGAAAGATGCATTTTCATGGACTCCAGAAGTAACAAAGGCCTTCAAACATCTTAAAGAGGCAATGTGTCAAGCACTAGTCTTAGCTATAATGGACTTCACAAAAACCTTTATTGTGGAATGTGATGCTTCAGGAAATGGAATTGGTGTTGTTTTAATGCAATATGGAAAACCCATTGCTTTCGAAAGTCATCCAATTAAAGGAAAGTATTTACACAAAGCTATTTATGAGAAGGAAATTTTGGCGATACTACATGCACTTGAGAAATGGCGACCCTTACTAATGGGAAGACACTTCAAGGTAAAAAGGGATCATGATAGTCTTAAATACCTTTTAGAACAAAGATTATCCTATGAAGAGAAACAAAAATGGGTCACTCATATGTTAGGCTATGACTTTGAAATCATCTACAAAAAAAGGATGGCAAAATGTTGTTGCAAATGCACTCTCAAGAAACGATGAGGATCTAGAAGCATTGTTTTGTGCTATTTCTATTATCAAACCATATTGGATAAACAAAGCAAGGGATGAATGGAAGAAGGACGAAGAAGTATGGCCGCTCATTCAAAATTTGCAAAAGATCCGAGTTCAAATAATATTGCTAGAACTTGATGAGGAAGGAAAAATCATATTGGACCCTCAAGCAGTCACTGAAACAAGAAATCGATAGTTGCAAAAACGATCAATTCCAGAGTATCTCATCAAGTGAAAGAACTTACCCACTGAAGATTCCAAATGGGAGGACAAGAATTTTATACAGAAGCATGAAGAACTACTCAGTCGTTGGGGACAACACTTTTTGAATGAGAGGGGCATGTTAGGTCCCTATACTACTAGTGTAACTCCTTATTCTTCTTAGTACAATCCCATTATTATACTATTGTGCTCATGTGGTCCCCACATTTTTATTATTGTGCCCCATAGAAGCCCACTATTGTTATTATTATACCCTTACACTATTATTATTATTATTATGTCGACTCTGATTATATTATGACTCCTTAGACTCCTACATATAGAAAGGAGGTCTTGTCATTTGTATCATCAAAGAATTGCCCATTTGTGTAATCAAAAGGAGGTTGTCCCCTCAAAGAGGTTGAATTCTAAGGCGTTGATCTATCTTTTCTATCATTTTGTGAGTTGGTTTCATAACACTAGTTTTCCATCAAATGAGCCTACAAAATAAGAAAGGGCCAACCTTAGGATCCCACTATAGGACAATAGTGAGTAATGGTTTAGAGACGTTAATATTCGTGTCTTCCACCTAAGTGGTTATACCTTAGATGCCCTATTGCTACTATTTGACAAACAAATATTGTTTTTAGAAAAAAATTAATTTGTAAATTTAAGAGGAAGATTTACTTTCACTCATTTTATGAGGGGTCGTGTGTATTTTCATTAGGATTTTTTTTATTTTTTATTTTTTTTTTCAAATAAATGAATCTTTTCTTGGTATAAACAATAATTTAATCCTTTCCTCTTAATGAATCCTGACCCTCTTAGATCTTGGCTACAAAAGATATATATAGAGGGGATTAAATGGTCTTGCTTGTGTTTGTTGTCAAAGGTAGAAATGCAAGTTATAACACTACTTGATACAAAATATTTTTTTAAATACTAATACTCGTCATCATCATATAGAAAAATATAATTGACCTTCTTTTATAGAAAATATGGATACTAAATGTTGATGGTCAAGTTTGAACTTGTCACCCATTTTTTAGTAGTATATATTATCTAACTACCCTATCCTAAATAATAAATAAACATGGAAATTTAATCGATTTGATCCATTTCTTCTTATCTCAATTCCTATACCATAACTTTTATTAGAAAATTTTTATTAACTTCCATCTACGCATTAATCTCACAAATAAATGTTCACAACAACAACATTTATCAGCCTTTCATCATGCTACACACTTGTATTTCCTTGCAACCAACATACCAACACACATAGGAACATCTATTAATCCTCCAATTTTTCCACAATGATAGAATATTTCTATAATTTTAACATAAGCTTTATGTGAACTTCATGTAGGATTTTAAGCACAAGCACATCATCGAGTTGTGACAAAATACTACATTAGTAATTTGCATGAAAAAAGATGAGAGTGAATGAAAAAACATTAAAATACACTATGTAGATGAAAGACAAATTCAAATTCACTTATATTACATTGTTTGACTTGAATACAAATACACTAGCATACTCACTCAATAAGTGAATGTGAATGTCCATATGACTGGAGGGGTGGATAGATAGGATGACCCAAGTTGTACAAGGAATGAAATGAAATGCAGGGAAGTAAATTGAACACATAGAAACGAATATAATAGATATTAAAATAATATGGTGAAAAAATGAACTTCTATTTATAAATAGTGTAAGAGAATATCAGAGAACACAAACTAGCTAGAATGGTGGTACCTATCTTTGAATAAAGAGAGTAGCTACACAATTTAGAAAATATATTACAAGAGGAAAAAATATTTTCCCTTTAACATAAAGATAGAACCCTATAGGTCCAAAAACATAACCCTAGACGATAAAATGCCAAAAGTTTTATGGGCCTTGATGTGATTAGTTGGTACATCAATTTTCTATGGGTGCAACTTTTGCATACAATATCCATTTGGCACGCACAATAACTCATTCCAAAGAACTATCTGAGGAATACAATTTTTTTTTGGGGCTAGGGCATGAAATTGCAACCACTAACTCCATGAATTTCCAAAATACATTGTTTAGGGCCTTAAAAAAACCCTAGAAGAGGTTTTCTTCCTAGGAAAAAAAGCAACCCTGGAAGTTTGGGACCCAAAAATGATAGAAAACACACCAAGAAGATAGAGAATTGTCAATATAATGGAAGATGTGGGTAGCCATTGATATCCATCTAGATCATTCCTCCATCCTTAGGAAGTAATTTTCCTCATTGCATCATGTGTCGTTATTAGATGGGGAAAATTCTATTGAACTTAGCTCATGGTGAGTTACTTGCCTTAGTGAAGAAGTTTCCTTGCAATAACAACCTGGTATAATTTTATGTGTTATTGGTGGGTATCCTTTGCCTTGATGTACATGATATAATCCATTGTATCCTATTAAATTATATGATGATTTTATCCATTATATTTACTTTGTTAGAATTGTGTACAATTAAACTAGCATTCCTACTCAACAAGTGAATGGGAGTGTCAATGTGAATGGAGAGGTGGATAGATAGGATGTTCTAGGTTGTGTAAGGAATGGAATGAAATGTAGGAAGTAAATGGAACACATAGGTGGTTAGTTGGTACATCAAATTTCTAGGGGTGCAATTGTTTCAAATAATATCCATTTTGGGTGCATGATAGCTCATTTGAAAGAACTCTCTAAGGAATACAACTTTTGGTTGGGGCTAGGACATGAAATTGTAGACACTTTCCCCATAAATTTCAAAAATACATTGTTTAGGGCCTTAAAACAACCCTGGAAGATTTTTTTTATTCCTAGGAGAACAAAAAAATATCCCAGAAGTTTAGGACTAAAAAATTATAGAAAAACCACCAAGAAGAAAGAGAACTATCAAGATAGTGGAGGTCGGAAGCCACTAATATCTATCTAGATCAGTCCCATATACTTAGGAGTCAATGGTCTGCATTTCATCATGTCCCCCCATCACATGGGAGAACTTCCACTAAATTTGGCTAGTAGTGAGTCACTTTCCTTAATGAAGAAGTTTCCCTACATTGTCAACTTGTTAGAATTTTATGTGTTGTCAGTGGGTATCCTTGGTATTTGTGTCCATATGATCGGATCCGTTGTATCCTATTCAATGAAATAAGGATAGAGTTCTTTGGGGGCCAATTTCTCAATTTCCTCCAAGGTGTCCAAAGAGGTGGATAATATGGTAACAACAAGTATATATTAAACATTGTTTGCAAGCTAAGGAAGGGTTGACTGCTTAATTAAAAAAAATTCTTCCACAACCTTCGTGATTGTGTAAGGGCCATATTAGAGTGGTATACTATTGGGGCTTATGAGGCACTCTTCCTATAAATGTAAACACACCTTATCACCAATATTAAACTTATGTATAACCCTATGCTAGTAATGTTGCTACTTGTACTTCGCATTAGCTTTCGATAGGATATAATGGACCTATTAATGGAGGTGTTGGATTGATTCAAAAAATTTGACTACTCTATATGCCGCAACATAACATGGGATTAATTTTTCAATGAAGATAAAATGGTCATAACTACATCAATTAGATCCAATGGTTGGAACCCCAAGCATACCTAAAAAGGACTTGGGCCAATAGAGTGATTAAGGGATCTATTATAGCTATGTTGAAATATGGGATGATTTCATCCCATGTACATGTATGCTAGGATTTTTACATGTGCAAGACCATATGCACAATCATTTAGTTGACCACTTCTACTTGTTCATTTGATTATGGATGAAAGGAGGTTAATTTGATCAATTTGGCATCCATGAGAGACCATAGGTTGGACCAAATGGCGTTGAGTAACATGATTTCCCTATATAAAATAATGGTTTTTGGTAGCCCAAAATGAACCCAAACAAGCTCAAAGAAGAGTGTAGTAATGGCTTAAGTTGTGATCTTTCTCTCACATGGTGTTGAAATGGCCATCTTAAAGAACTGGTTGACGATAATCACACAATCATTAGCATGCCTCATGGATGGAAATCCTAACATGTAATCAATGGAAACTAACTTCTAGTGCTTGTTCATGGAAGGTATAGAAGTGTATAACCCATACTTCTTGATGGTTGCTTTAGAAATGGCACAAATAGTGCAATATTTAATATACGATTGGACATCTTGTCAAATATTTGACTAGTAGAAATATTTATATAGTACTACAACTATATTTTCCACACAAAATTTCGTTCCTGCCTAATTCTAATGTGCCTCCCAGATAAGCTTCGAATGCACACTTAAAGTAGCACAAAGGTGGCCTAGGTAGCACAAGAGCACATCCTGGAGGTGGAAGTATGGAACTTGTTTTCTTGCAATCAACATATAGTATGTGGTAGTGAATTTAGAGTTTTGTTATATAATTTTGACCACACAAAGGTATCCTATCGATAAGAGTTAATAATTGGGTTCAGTGGCACAATTGGGGTTGAGTAAGACCATCTACAACATGATTGGTGTTATCCTTATTGTATTTGGTGTTCAAATGGAACCGTTCCAAGTATGTGGACCATTTATTATTCTATTCATTTTGTAACTTTCCTTGTGTTTCAATAGATTGTAGAGGTCTGTGATTAGTGTGGATGATCATCTCCTTACCAAAAATATAATGCTTCTATTATCAATAGGCCTAAATGTTGGGGTACATATCCTTGTCAAAGGTGGCATATCTTTGAACAATATGATAGAGCGTTTCACCATGATAGACCATTAGATGTCCTTTCTATCTGAGGATTGTGCCAATAGCATAGTTAGAGGAATTTGTCTCAATCTCAAATTGATTTTATAGGTTTGGTAGAGTGATCACTGGGGTAGAGTCAAAGCATTGTTTCGAATCCCATGATCTATGTTGGATCATTATATACTTTTCATTCATCTCCTTGCTTCTAGAGTGAAATAAGTGGAGGAATCAACTTACATGACCATCTTTACTAGCGGGGTCCCAGATTGGCAAATCGAGGTCTAAAACTTTTTGAGAGTGGTTTGAGGAATTGAATAGTAGTTTTTGGGGATAAAACTTTTCCACTTAACTGTTTGACCTTTTTTACTAATATACTTATAAGAACATTTCCAACAATGCAAGAATCACCTCAATTGGAGTCTGTATGCAAATGTTATGTGACCTCAAAGTTGGCCTTCCTATTTTGACCACCATAATTTGAGAGGATGTCATTTGATTCCCTATTATTCATGGAAATAGTTATATTCACATAATAATAATGAAGAATACTCTAGAAGATTCCATATTGTAACCCTAGTTAAGATTTCAATAAGTCAAACTTAACCACTAGTAGGCTATCAAGCCATATTATAACCATGTCATTAGGAGGAAAGGGGATTTTGTTCTATTCGAGAGCATTTTTTTCAATATATAAGAAGAGTAGATAAGTGTGGATAGGGAGATAGAAAAAAGAGAGGATTTATGCACTGTAGTATCTGACAAGCCACATGCATCATTTTTTTGTACTTGCATCCATTATCCATTTAGAGAAGGATAATAGAGTGGCCCCACCTTCTAGCTAGGCTTTATCCTGAAAGGGTTTCCTAGGCTATACCTTAAGTTAATTTGCAGCTTGTAATTTTTATTTCCTTGTTCTATATTTTATACATAATTATAAGTTACACTCCTATTCAATAAAAAATAATCTATAGATCCATAAATCTAAGGAGAAATAAACCATCATAGTGTAGATATAATTTTTTAAGCATAATTTTATGAAATGTATAGTGACAAACTATATGGGGGAAAATCCATGGAAGTTTATGAATCATATTAATATCAGAGCAAGTTTCTTTAGGTATATTGTGGGGATTTGTAAGGGATCCAAATTGGCCGAAAGTCATAAAACCCCAGTCATGGTTGATAAATATGTGACTAAACCACATGATCCCATAGAGGAGAGGTTTGAATGGATGGAAACATAATTTTTAGATATAAAGCATATTGTGTCACTCCTCATGGAAGCATTGACCTATAAGGTCAATCTATTCAAAGAATACAGAGGATCTAATGCAGAGGGGAGCTAAAAGGGAAGAAAAGGAGATGGGAATAAATAATGAAGGATACAAAGGAACAACCTAAAAAATATCAACGCAATTTAAGTGCCATGAACCATTCATAGTCTCTATTCAAAATGGAAGTGAGGATCAACATTAAGTGGTACCTAGGTGTGAATGATGCTTTAAAGCTAAATCACTAGTTGAAGTAATTAGAAATTTATCTTAGTGTTGATCATATAGAGGAAGAATAAAATATTTAGTTTGATCAAATGAAATTAGAGGGTCATTCTCTCACTTAGTGGGAAATCCACATAGAGACCTTGATGTTGGAAGAAGATCCTCTAGTGACTAATTGGGACAATTTCAAAACCTTCATAAAGTCAAAATTTTACCCTATTGTGTATATATAGGGCCATTTGTTCTAATGGTCTTACCTTAGGCAGAAGCAAGGGTAGAGTGCATAGGAGTACTTATGAAACCCCTTTTATTTTCCCAAAGGGTAGAGTGCATTAATTGTATAAGTTAAAATTATATGTTGTGATGTAATGTTCATTTTTATAAAAAGAATACAAAAATTATAGAGCTAAAGGAAGGGAGATAGCTAGTATATTATGATACCTTAAGAGGAAAAATTTTCTTGTTTTAATTTTCCCTTTTGATGAGATGAATAACCTTCCCAAAAGGATTCTAGTAAGAGGTTGGGAAGATGAAGGCTCAAGGTATGATTACAAAAATGTTATCACCTAAAAAGTGATCACCTAGTCATTTTCCACTAGCATGATTAAAATATGTCATACAGTATGAGTTTTACACATTAGAACCCACTTTCATCATAAGAAATAATTTACAAAACTACTTTTTCTAAATTATTTCCATTTAATTTACACACATGAAAATAACCTAGAAAATTATCTAATTAAATTCATGTTAATTTTATATTTACCCATTTCATGAAAATAAATAATTTTATTTCCATCTACTTTTACAATTCCTATACGAATAATTAAATACATCATTATTTATTCATTATTCCTTATCCATTTAGTAAAAATAATTATTAAATGATTGTTTCTAACCACTTTGACCATATCCCTGGGGAATAATTAATAAATCCATTTTTATTTATTAATTATTTCAACCACTTTCCTTAATTAAATAATTTAATGGTTATTTTTGAGTAAGTTAAATAAATAAATATTATTAACCATATAATTACTGTTTTCTTCTCTAAAAAATAACAAAATACTCATCATGGTTAGATGTTGATCTAGTCAACCAAATATTTTATTATTTGACTAGATTTAGTCTAATTTAGTATTTTATTATAAATAGAGAGGTTTTCTTCACCATTTTCTCATGATCATTTTCATCCCGAACTTATGATCTCAAATCTATGTTCTATTCACCATCCATTCTGCTATTTGCATATAGAGAAGTGAGAGGAACAACCCATTGTGAAGTAAGGGAGAACCTAGCACATAGAGGAGGACGATATCGACCCATGTATATGCTTTATGATCCTTTGGTGTATTTTCCACTTATAATAATACTAAAAACATTCATTTTCATTGAGTTCCTTTACTATTTTGTCTCATATTTACTTTCATTTTTTGTGTATTACAATGATTTTTGCTGACATTTTTATTTGCATATCTGAATACCATTGCTAAACATTGTCTTTTTTTGAGATTCATTCTACTTTTTTTTGCTAGGCTACTTAGGTCACTAGTCATATTTTCTCTTACAATAACTAGGTCCCTCTGATCAATATGCCATGGAATCAAAATGCATCTTTCGTGGTCAAGTAGATTGGTTAAAAATCCCCTTAATTTGAACCCAAGATTTCAAAATACAACCACCTTGTGGCCATTACATTGCAACACAATGTTTGGGCAAGGGGACATCCATTTTTGAGGGTCTAGAAGAAGAAATTCTCCCTAACTCTCATATTACATTTGGTAGTGTTGATTATAGTACCATCATTCTTCCCCACTAAGAATAACTTCTAGAGTCCCATATCACTCTAGATCACCCTCAGAATGATCCAATTAATTGTTCCTACTCCTTACATCAACAACTAAGTTTCTTAAACATTGTTGTTCAACCCTATTTTTGTCTAGGTGAGCATTATGTCATTATATCTGAACTCACTCTTTGGTATGGTGACATTGTTAGGTCCTTATAATACTAGCGATTACCCCATTACAATTGTAGTTGTATCCCTTACTAATATTTTTGTGCCCCTATTGTCCCCATATTGTTATTATTGTGCCCCATAGAATCCCTCTATTGTTATTTTTGTGCCTTTATATTATCATTGTTAAGTCGGCTGGGTTATATTGTCACTCCTTAGACTCCTATATATAGAAAGGAGGTTTTGTCATTTGAATCATCCAAGAATTGTTCATTTGTGTAATGTAAAGGAGGTTTCCCCCTCGAAGAGGTTGAATTCTAAGGTGTTCAACTATCTTTTATATCTTTTTGTGAGCTGGTTCATAACATTTGGTATCAGAGTTTTTGATTCTAGGGTTTCACCGCTCCAAATAGGTCATCGTGGTATTTTCATTATAACTTCTTTTCTGCGGCATTTCAGAGGTAAAAAAAACCCATTTGAGACAAAATTGTATTGACCTCGGGTCTGAATTTCAGGGCTTTTCACGCTATATTTGCGGAGATATGATCTGAGGAAGGTGGTATTTTTGTAGACTCCTGAATTACATTCTAAACAGGTGACCTGGGAAAAATCATCATAACTTTCTCTTTGAGCATCAGATTGAAATTTCGTAAGAAGGTACAGAAAAAGGATGGAATATAGTTTATTGTATATATTTTTCAGTGCCAAAGGTCGAAATAGGGACACGTGGTAGGTTGTACAAGTTCACTCTATTGAACTAGTCTATAATCAGGTCACTGTGGGAGATTTGGCATAACTCTTCCTTGGAGAATCCAACTGGATTAGACTGGTGGCATTGGAAAGAGGACACAGAGGGGTACTGTAGGTCACAATTTTAGAACTGGATGATCCAAAATTACAGAGATACATCAGAGGCAATTTCGAGCTCCTACAAAGTGAAAAAAGGTGTGTAGAATTTTTTAAATTTTTGCTTAAGCTTGGTTTGAAAAATTATTTTGAAGGAATTAAAAGGGCATAGTAAAGCATTATTATTAGTAAGGATTCCCTAGAAAGTAACCTGAAAGCTCTAGCATGACTCATGAATAAGAGGAAGAAATGCTACATGATATATCAAAATTACAAGGCCAAGTGCAACAAATGTCACTCTCACAAAAGTTAACAGAAGCTAAGATAAATAGCGTGGAATCTAAGATAAAGGGCATGGAAGCTAAGATGAATGGTATGGAAGCTAAGATGGACGATTTGAAGATAGATTTGAAGGCAAACATGGCAGATTTGAAGACAGATTTGAAGACAGACATGTCAGATTTGAAGACAGATTTGACAAATTTTCTACAAGAAATACTTACTAATGGTGAAAGGGTAGTAAATGATGTTGGCATTATGATGAATGTGTTGTACTTGATGGAAACCCTCTTGTTGTATAACAACTCACTTATACATGCTAACTAGATGAATCTTCACAAGAGATATCAGATGTAACATTAATACATGATAGTTGTATTAATAGATGTGATGCAGGGAAGTTAAAAGGAAATGACAGTTCATAGTGCAACAAGTTAACATTATGATATAGGTGTTTTCCTTGATGATGAAGATCAAAATTCTACAAGTTGATAGTATTGAATCACAGGCCAGGCTCACAAAATGAAAGAAAAAGAGGTATACGCAGGTATACCTTGACCAAGCTCCGTATACATGCAGGTTCATTGAGCAGAAGTCGCATATGCGTATACACACACTTTCACACAAGGAAAAGCGCGTACATGTCAAAAACTAAGTTTTTTGTCCATGGTATTTGGACCATGGTATTTTGGTATTGGTCCATGGTATTTGGTTCGAGGTATTGACCCCAGGTATTTAGACCTAGGTATTGGTTCTAAGTGGTTTTGGACCATGGTATTGAGTAAGGCCTAAGACTATAAAAGGAGGAGGAGTTCATTAGGAAAAGGTACTCAAGTATTGAATATCTTATGAAGAGCAAGATCTAGAATACTGGTCATTGGGTTATGGTGCATAGTTGGATCTTAATCAAGGAGGAACCTGAGCGCTAGAAGAAGGATAAGTTCTATTGATGGGTCAAGATTTTAGGCTTGAAGGAGATCCGTAGATCAATGGGAAAGAAGCTAAAGAAGAAAGTGCCTCAGAAGAAGAAGACATCTCAGAAGAACTATGACTGTGGGAGAATCGATTGGGGGATACATGGAAGCGACACTTCAGATTTAGAATCACCTCAGAATGAAGATGAACGAGTAAAATAACTATCAGGTATGAATATGTTATCCTCTGGTGATACATTTCTCCATCCATTTGAAGATGATGAAAGTGATAGAGAAACAACTGAATTTTCTCTTATGGGTGAGAAAGAAAGATATCAAATAAAGGCAAAATTTAAATGGCTTACAGAAAAAATTAGAGATCAACAAGATCTATTGCATAGAAGGGAATGTGTCTCCAAATAAGAAGTTACCAAACTAAAGGCTCGGCTAGAGGAAGGAAACAAAGCAAGGAAGCTATTCAAGGAAAAGGAAGATCAATGTCAAAAGTAGCAGGATGAAGTGACATTATTAAGAAATAAAGTAAATGAAAGGAGCACAACAATCAAGAAACTTAGAGATAGATCCAGTTACTATGAAAGTCTTGAAGCTAAGATCCTCTCGCTAAAAGAAGATCTTGAAGAATCAAATAAACAGAATAAAGAACTACTCCAAGCTCTTGAAAAACAAGAAAACAAAGTTCTTGAATTAAGACATTAGTTGGAAGAAGGAAGAAAAGCTGAAGGAAACATGAAGAAGTAGTATCTTGAAAAGGAAGAGCAACATCAAGTTGAGGTAAATATTCTAAAGGATAAATTAGAAGAAAAGGATAAGTTCTTACGATTTCAAGATAGTACTAAGATCTTGGATGATATTCTTAGTAGTCAAAGGTCTCCTACTATCAAAACTGGTCTTGGTTTCATGAATCTAATGAAGGTGAATCTAGTTCACACAGTAAGACAAGGAAATCTAATGCAAAATTTGAAATGTTGAACAAGGAGATAAGAGGTCAATCCCATCAACAACTAGGGAAAGAAATTCTTCAAAGAAAATATTTTACTCCTAACTACGGAGGTGATAGTCGGTCAATTCCTCAAATGAATAATGTTGAATGTTATGTATGTCATAATTTTGGACATGTTGTAGCCAGATGCAGAAGAAGAATGGTTCAATACCATAACACAAAAAGATCATCATGTTCCAGGTACTTTAAAGGATATTGTTTTACTTGCAATATGTTTGGTCATAAAGCCATTGATTGCTATAGAAGAAATACGAAACATATGAGATGTTATGGATGTAACAAGCTTGGTCATATAGCAAAGGAATGAAGGAACAAAGTACGGGCACCATACCAAAAGGAGAAAACATCATCACACTTGAAGATATGGAAGAAGAAGAAAGTACAATCAGAAAAATGTGGCACAACAAAATGTACAAACATAACAGACTCAGAGGGAGCTGAAATTGTGAAACTTCAGTGTTCTAAATCTCATACGCAAGTTTCATGAAGAGAAGTCACGTATATATGAAAGTTAGACACTGCACAGTCACATATATGTTAATCTGAGGAAAAGCAGTGGGACAGGCTTAGGAAAAAGGGTATGATATGATTTAGTCCATTATTTTCTTTGTTTGATAATGGTTACAATTTGCTCATGATGTGTGGAAATGTCTTAATACTCATAAGATGTTTAGAAGTGTTTTTGATCCTAACTTGATGATGATGATGCCTTGACACTTCTTGTTGATATATGCATGATCAGATCTGACAGTAAATAGATGGCACAGGTTCAAGGGGAGCATATGCTTTGAATAATGCATTGTTGGCATTATGGTTAGAAGTCTTTGGTGATGATGCTTATATGGCTAAATAATACATCTTGCTATGATATGGTTATGAGTTGTCCATGAAAAAATCTCAGATGATTCTTGGGGTTTCCACCTTACATCATGGTGTTCATGTGTGCGTCTTGTGTGTGATGATTTGGTCTGTTTTTCTGCACCTGTTTACTGTTCATATGGTTAATGAAGTTCTTATGCATTAATAAAAGATAAACATTTAATGGATTAACTGAATCATAAGTTTACTAGATATACGCTAGTTTCTTTAGACACAGTTGTGTGTACATGCAAGTTCCCTTAATTGAAGTAGCGTATATGAATCTGAGTGTGGAAACGAAAAAGTTATTGATTTGCTAATACTGATTCACCCCCCCTCTCAGTATTATTTCCAACAAATAAAACTCATGATGTGAACAAAAGAAATGTTAATCATGATTTCATAGACTCTAATGTTGGATCAAAGACCCACCATATTCGAAAAATCGATATGGGGAAGTTTGATGGCAAGGATCCCACAACATGGATATTACAGATGGAGCAATTTTTCGATCTCAATAATGTGCAAAACACACAAAAGGTACGTATTGCAACTTTATATTTGGAACCAAATTATTTTGTATGGTATCAATGGCTTTGAACTCATAAACAAATTATAACTTGGGCAATTTTTACAGAAGAATTGACAACACATTATGAGGATACAAAAAACAATTCTTTTTTTAGCCAATTGATAAGTCTCATACAAAAGGGTTCAATAATGGAGCACATTGAGGAGTTCCAAAAATTGAACATAAGGCTAAAAAATATTCTAGAGGAGCTTAGGATTGATGTGTTCATAGGGACTTCAAAGGATAATATCCAACATGATGTTCGCCTTTGGGAACCTGATTCATTAGAGAAGGAATTTAGGTTAGTAAGAAAAATGGAAAGCAAAATTATAGCAACCAGGAAGCATACCACTCACAACTATAAAGATGGAAGTGTTGTTGCCCCTAGTATTCCACAACCTATAAGGTTGACACCACAACAATTGGAAGAAAAAAGAGCAAAAGGGCTTTGTTACAATTGTGATAGCAAATACACTAAAGGTCATAAATGTGCTGAGAAGAAATTATTCTACATACATTGTGAAGAGGAAGAAGAAAAGGAGCAAGAAAGTTCAAAAGAAGAGGATATACTCCAGGAACAAATCCTAGATAAAGAATAAATGAATCCGACTATATCTTGTAATGCATTGGCGGGAATTGCCACTCCTCAAACCATCAAGATAGAAGGACAAATCAAGAAGAAAGAGGTAATAGTATTGATTGATTCACAAAGTACCCACAATTTTATTCATTGTAAGGTAGCAAAAGAATTGAATTTCTTCCTATATCCAAGACCAGAGTGTCAAGTGATGGTTGCAAATGGAGGAACAATAAATTGCTCGGGAAAGTGCCATAATATCAAACTATCCATGGGAGAATATGTATTGAATAGCCCAATGCTTTCCATTCCAATGGGGGGTGTTGATGTTGTATTAGGAGTCTAATGGCTACAATCCTTGGGTACAATAGCTTTTAATTTTCAAGAACTTTTCATGAAATTTTTTGCGGAAGGAAAGGAAGTTGAATTAAGGGGTATTGCAGGGAAACCGGGAAAGATAATCAGCGCTGACGGTATGAAAAAGCTTCTAAAAAAAGGAACAAAGAGGTGTAATTGCACAATTATGTTTGCTAGATGTTTCCACATTGAAATCATCTATTTTTCCAGATCTCCAAAAGGTCTTATACAATCATTCGAAGGTATTTGAGACTCCTAAAGGTCTCCCACCTATTCATGATCATGATCATGCTATTCATCTAATTCCAGGAAGTGTTCCTCCAAACATCAGGACGTACAGATATCCCTATGCCCAAAAGAGTGATATTGAACGCATGGTTGCAAAAATACTAGAGGCTGGTATAATTCAACCTAGTCAAAGTTCTTTCTCTACTCCAGTAGTATTGGTGCACAAGAAGGATAGATCATGGCACATGTGTCCAGATTATAGGGAGCTCAACAAGATCGCTATTAAAGATCAGTTTCCCATTCATGTCATTGATGAATTACTGGATGAATTGCATGGATCAGTTTACTTCACCAAGTTGGACCTTCATTCAAGATATCATCAAATCATAATGAAGACTAAAGACATTCTGAAAACAACATTTAGAACTTATGAGGTTCATTATGAATTTCTGGTCATGCCTTTTGGCCTTACCAATGCACCTTCTACATTTCAAGGTTTGATGAATTCCATTTTCAAACCATTCCATAGAAAATTTTTGTTAGTATTTTTTGATGATATACTAATCTACAACAAGTCTTGGAAGGATCATGTTGAACATGTTGATAGGGTGCTACAACTATTGGAGGAAATACAATTATATGCAAAAGATCCAAATGTTTCTTTGGAGTACAAGAGGTGGAATATCTGGGTCATATTGTATCTCATGAAGGAGTTAAGGTAGACCCTAGAAAAATTAAAGCCATTAAAGAATGGAAAATCCCTACCATCCATAAAGCATATGTGAGGATTTCTCAGGTTGACAGGGTATTATCACAAGCTTGTTAAGAATTATGGGAGAATAGTAGCACCTCTAACAACATTATTGAACAAAGATGCATTTTCATGGACTCCAGAAGTAACAAAGGCCTTCGAACATCTTAAAGAGGCAATTTGCCAAACACCGGTCTTAGCTACACTCGACTTCACAAAAACCTTTATTTTGGAATGTGATGCTTCAGGAAATGGAATTGGTGTTGTTTTAATGCAAGATGAAAGACCCATTGCTTTTGAAAGTCGTCGAATCAAGGGAAAGTTTTTACACAAAGCTATTTATGAGAAGGAAATGTTGGCAATAATACATGCACTTAAGAAATGGCGACCCTACCTAATGGGAAGACACTTCAAGGTAAAAACGGATCATGATAGCCTTAAATAATTTTTAGAAAAAATATATCCTCTGAAGAGCAACAAAAGTCGGTCACAAAGATGTTGGGTTATGAATTTGAAATCATCTACAAGAAAGGGAAGCAAAATGTGGTGGAAGATGCACTCTCAAGAAAGAATGAGGATTCGGAAGCATTGTTGTGCACCATTTCTATTATCCAATCAGATTGGATAAACGAAGCAAGGGAGGAATGGAAGAATGATGAATAAGTGTGGACACTTATTTGAAAGTTACAACAAGATTCCAGTAGATCTGATACATTTAGCTGGGAAAATGATTCATTATGGTACAAAGATCTCTTATACCTCTGTAAGAATTCCCAACTCAAACAAAAGATTCTTATGGAATTGCACACTTCTCCCTTAGGAGAGCACTCAGGATTTTTAAAAACGTACCACAGAGTTAAGAAGGAATTTTTTGGGATGGCCTTAAATTAGATATTCAAGAGTTTGTGGTAGAATGTTTGGTTTGCCAAAAAAATAAAGTTGAAACAATTAAGACCCGGGGTCTATTACAACCTTTATCCATTCCAAGCCAACGTTGGGAGGAGGTTTCAATGGATTTTATCACATGTTTACCCAAGTCTGAGGGAAATGTTGGCATTATGGCTAAAGTGTTGTCCTTGATGGCAACCCATTCAGGTGGTAGATCACAGTACTTCAAGTCAGCAGCAGAGATTGATGGTCAGCTATCAAATATTGAAGAAAATAAGGGGTACACAGGTACACCTTGCATAAGGTGCGTACACGTAGGTCAGTATTACATAAAGTGCGTACATACCCGAAGTTATCCCGTTCAGGAGGTGCGTACCCCCAGTGCACACATTTCAAGGCAAAGAAATTCACATGTGGGGTTTTCTTATGTTTTACTCTTGGTATTTAGCCGACGGTATTGTGTTATTATGGTGTCGGCTCGTGGTATTGATCCATGATTTAAGGAAGAGCTTTCCTATATAAAGCAAAGGAGATCATTTGGCTTATGCATGTTTTTGGTTGAATATCTTATGAGGGCTAGATCTGGTCTAGATCTAAACAAGGCGAATCTACTGATGGACCGAGATCTCTTCGGCGCATGTTCAGATCTGTAGATCTGACTGTCTGGGTTACTTCTGAAGTCTTGAAATCATCTATGCCCGGAGGTACGCATGTGTAGTAAGAGAAAAGTGCGTACATACTCAGGAACAGAGCGTTTCAGGTGCGCCGGTACGCAGGCGCAGAAGGGTTTAGGTGCGCCGGTACGCAGGCACAGAAGAGCTGCAGGTGCGCCGGTACGCAGGCACAGAAGAGCTGCAGGTGCGCCGGTACACAGGCACAGAAGGGTTGCAGGTGCGTACATACGCATGCAGTTCAATAGACTCAGAGCGAGGTACGCAGGCTAGTAGTTGGGCAGGGTGCGTCTAGTACGCAGGCTAGCAGTTGAGCAGGGTGCGTACTGTAAGCAGGCAAGCAGGTGAGCAGGGTGAGTACAGTAAGCAGGCCAGCAGTTGAGCAGGGTGCTTACATAAGCAGGCAAGCAGTTGAGCAGGGTGCTTACTTCTCTTAAAATCTTTGTTTATCATTGTTGTGTTCTGGGTTTGGTCCTATTATTGTTGATCTGGTTACTACAGTTGATTGGGTGATTCTCTTATACTTGATGATCAATTGATGCTTATGGATCCAGTTTGAAAATTTATGAAAAGTGGTCCTTGTAAGAAAAGAAGTAGGGGGTTGTAGCTCCCTTCTAGGAGAGACTGGAAAACAAGAGAGAGTTGTAGCTCTCTGCAGGTTACAGCCTGCGTACTGGTAAAGGACTTCACCAGTACAAAACCATTGTAAAAGGAGTTTCTAATTTGAAAGAAGATAGAGACATATTGCAGCAGGTGGTTTTCACCCACATTGGGTTTCCACCTTACATCTTGTGTTCTTTGGTGTGACTATCTATTTTCTTTTGTTCATGCTCATTATTTTATGGTACTGACATGCAAAAATAATTCAAAGAACAAATAAAGAAGATTTATTAAAAGAATTATATAATACTGATTCACCCCCCCTCTCAGTATTATTTCCAACAATTGGTATCAGAGTAGGTCCTTCAGAGAAGCTTGATCGCTTGAAGGTAGATCGTTCATCATGAGTAACTACGAGAGAGAAGCATCAATCAGGCCACCGGTTTTTGATGGGACAAACTTCAATTATTGGAAGGTAAGAGTTACTGCCTATCTTCAATCTCTTGGTACAGAAGTTTGGGACATCGTAGAGACAGACTACGCTTTTCCTTCAGCTACTCCTACAGATGCAGCCGAGAAAAAGAAGTATGAAACAAATGCGAAAGCAGTCAGTACTCTATTAGGATGTATATCTCAATCAGAATTCATGAAGGTAATGCACTATAAATCCGCAAAAGAGATATGGGACAAAATTGTCACGAGCTATGAAGGAGATGAACAGGTAAAACGTGCTAAACTTCAAACTCTCAGAATTTAGTATGAGACTCTCAAAATGTATAATGATGAAAGTGTGGCTAACTATTTTCTTCGGGTAGATGAGGTTGTTAATTGTATGAAAAATTTGGGTGAAGAAATAAAAGAGGCTGTTGTGGTTGAAAAGGTTCTAAGATCATTGTCCCCCAAGTTTGAATCTAAAGTATCTGCAATAGAAGAAAAGGAAAATCTACGAATTCTTACTATGTCTCAGCTACATGGAATTCTAACTGCTTATGAAATGAGAAAGGGAGGTCCATCAGACAGAAGAGAAGATGCTTTCAAGGCATTAGGCAAAGGAAATTATTATGAAGCGAGCCACGTCCCAGAAGAAGAGGAAGAAGAATCAAATTTTGTCAGAAATCTTCAAAGGGGTTCTGGAAGGTTCAGAGGTAAGTTACCTTTTAAATGCTTTGCTTGTCGAAGAGTAGGTCATTATGCTACAAAATGTCCTTATAAGGATAAAGGAAAGGAACCTGCTAGATGGAACAAGAAACAGAATGCAAATAAGAAAAGCTACTACACTCATGAAGATAGTGATGGTCTATCAAACAGTGATGAAGATGAACAAGGTAATGAATATAAGTTGTTAATGGCATTTGAAGATGATGATTATATGGATGCTATAGATGTGGATAACCTTTATGATGAAATTACTAGACTCAAGAGATGTATAGAAGAAAAGAACATGATCATTGATACTCTACAATTTCAAATTGATGAAAAGGAAAAACATCTTGAAAAATTAGAAGGTGAAATTGTTGGTCTTAGAAAAGAGATTGAGAAAACAAAAGCTATTAATCTCAAGTTTGTCAAAGGATCTGAAACTTTGGATAAGATTATCAATGTGCAGCGGTCTCCTCTAAACAAGACAGGTCTGGGCTATAATGGAGAAACCTCTCAAGCATCCACCTCAAAAAGTTATCTTGATGCAGCAAGAAGAAATGAGCAAAAGCACAATGAAGATCATCAGGTAAAGCAGGGACAAATTACAAACAGAAACTATCAGGGGCAATCCATCTTAAGGGTGAACAAAAGCTACAACCAGCCACAGGTAAAATCTTCTCAATTTGGTTCAAGAATAGATGACAATAGAAATTACAATCAATTGGTTGGTAGATTCGATAACCGCAGAAGTTTCTTCAATGGACAATGCTTTTCTTGCCATAACTTTGGTCACAAAGCAGCTCAATGTGTTGCATATAAAACAATCATGACTAGGGAAGCTCAAAAACAAAGAAGTATGACGGGATTACAAAAAGGACCTATAACAACTTTTCGGTTCTTGAAAAGGAAGTTGAATGTTCTATTTGCAATAACTTTGGTCATGAAGACTCTGAATGCAGGAGTAGGTTTCAGCAGAAAAAGGAACAAGCCTCAAGCACCAAAACATGGAGAATAAAGGAACCTCAAACAGAAAGATGTGGGATAGCATTTTATGCAGAGGGACAGGAAAATCTATGGTACATTGACAGTGGATGTTCGAAGCATATGACAGGTGATAAAGAAAAACTTGAGTCTTATTCTACTCTAGAAAAGGGAAAGAAAGTCTCTTTTGGAAATGATACTCCTGCAACTATAAAAGGAAAAGGTATTGCTCAGTTAAAAGAAAAGGTCAAGGCTGGAAATGTTTTGTATGTTGATGGATTGAAGCATAATCTTCTAAGTGTCAGCCAGATGTGTGATCAAAGAACCGAGGTTATATTCAGATCAAATGGATGTCTTGTTCGTGATCTTGATACAGGTAAAACAGTGATCAAAGGCAAAAGAACTCCAAATAATCTGTACATATTTGAAGAAGGACAACAACAATGCTATCTGAGCAAGGATGATGAGCACTGGTTATGGCATCGGAGGTTGGGACACCTAAGCTTTTCACAAATAAGGAAAGCATGCAAATATCAGGCAGTTCGTGATCTTCCAGATATCAAAATTCCTTACAACACCATATGCAAATCATGTCAGTTTGGAAAACAAACCAGAACTAACTTTCCAGAGAAAGAAGGATCAGCTAGCATGCCTCTTGAGCTAGTACATACAGATACATGCGGTCCTTTCAGGAAAAGAACACCTCGAGGAGAAGAATACTTGATATTATTCATTGATGATTTCTCCAGGTTTGTCTGGTTAGGACTTATGAAGCACAAAGATGAAGCATTCGAAAAATTCAAAGCCTTGGTTGAAAATCAATCAGGTCACAAAATTAAGTGCCTCAGATCTGATAGAGGTGGGGAATTTACTTCAAATGAATTTTTCGATTTCTGTGAAGAACATGGGATAAGAAGAGAATTCTCTACAGCAAGAACTCCTCAGCAAAATGGAGTTGTGGAAAGGATGAACAGAACAATCCAACAAATGGCTCGTGCTATGCTTGATGAGTCAGGAACTCCCGCAACCTTCTGGGGTGAAGCTGCACATGCTGCGGTTGTTATTCTCAACAAAACAAATGTCTGAGTGAACAGCACTCAAACTCCTCATGAGCTCTGGAGTGGTAGGACTCCTTCGGTAAAGCACTTCAAAATCTTTGGGAGCAAATGCTATATCAAGAATACGGATGAGCAGCTTGTCAAACTTGAACCTAGAGCAGATGAAGGCATTCTTCTTGGTTACTCTCCACATAGCAAAGCATACAAATGCTACAATAAAAGACTTGGCAGAATTGTTGACAACATTGATGTAGTGGTTGATGAAAAGGGATACATTCCTAGGCAAGTACATCATGAAGACATCGAAGAAGATGAAGGCTACCCCCAACGACAGAATGATGAAGAAGAAGAACCTCAAGAAGAAGAACCAGAGGAGCAAACAAGAATAGAAGAAAAGACTCCATCCAGATATGTTCAGAAGAATCATCCAGAATCTCAGATTATGGGGCAGAAAGAAGCAGGTGTACAAACAAGAAGAACAGTTGCAGAAGCTTCGAGCTATTTGGCATTACTCTCCTCTACTGAACCACAAAATGTGAAAGAGGCATGCAAAGATGAATGTTGGGTGAAAGCAATGGATGAAGAACTTGAGCAGATCGAAAAGAACAACACTTGGGAGCTGGTTCCTAGACCAAAAGATAAGAATGTTATCGGAACAAAATGGGTCTTCAAAAATAAATTGAATGAAAATGGAGAAGTAATTAGAAACAAAGCCAGACTTGTTTGTAAAGGGTATGCGCAGCAAGAAGGAATAGACTTTGAAGAAACCTTTGCTCCTGTTGCAAGACTTGAGGCCATCCGAATGTTCCTTACTCTCTCAAGTTTTCAAAACTTCAAAGTATTTCAAATGGACGTGAAATCAGCCTTTCTGAATGGAGACTTGGAAGAAGAAGTGTACATTGAACAGCCAGATGGGTTCATTCTTGGAAATGATCCAAATCTTGTATGCAGATTGAAAAAGGCTCTCTATGGTCTCAAACAAGCTCCAAGGGCTTGGTACTACCGTTTGGACAAATATCTTCATCAACAAGGCCTTTCAAAAGGATCAGCAGATAGCAATCTTTATATAAAAGTTGAAAATGACAAATTGCTAATACTTGTTGTATATGTAGATGAAATTATTTTTGGGAGCAATGAAGAAGCTATGAATCAAAACTTTGCCTCGATCATGCAGAAAGAATTTGAAATGTCCTTGCTAGGAGAACTGACATATTTCCTTGGTTTGCAAATACAACAAAAAGAAGGAGGAATCTTTTTATCTCAAACCAAGTATCTCAAACAGATTTTGAAGAAATATGGTATGGAAGATGCAAAACCAGTATGTACACCCATGGTCACAGGATGTAGCCTCAGTGCAAATGATGAATCTGCAGTAGTACATCAACCAACCTACAGATCTATGATTGGAAGTTTACTTTATTTGACAGGTACCCGACCAGACATCATGCATGCAGTTGGAATAGTTGGAAGATTTCAGGCAAATCCGAAGGAGACTCATCTTCAGGCAGTGAAGAGAATTTTCAAATATCTTCAAGGGACTCAAAATTATGGCTTATGGTATCCTAGAGATACAGATCTTACACTTCATGCTTATACAGATGCAGATTGGGCCGGAAGCGTGGATGACAGGAAAAGCACAAGTGGTGGTGCATTATTTATGGGTTCCAGACTGGTATCTTGGTTCAGCAAGAAACAGAGTTCGATTGCCTTGTCTACAACTGAAGCGGAATATGTTGCTGTTGCATCTTGTTGCACCCAACTCCTTTGGATGATGCAGACTTTGCAGGATTTTCAAATCACTTGTACACCACCAATCCCCATCTTATGTGATAACACAAGTGGAATCAGCATCTCAAAGAATCCTGTTATGCATTCAAAAACCAAGCACATACCAATCAAGTATCATTTTCTCCGGGAACAAGTGCTTGAACAGAAGGTCAAGTTGGAGTATGTTCCTTCTAAGGAACAAGTTGCTGATATTCTCACCAAACCATTGCCCAGGGACACTTTTGAATACCTCAGGCAAAAGCTGGGGGTTGTTGATGCATCATCTTATTGTTGAACCTCTTCTGATTGATGGTACAGGTTCAGGGGGAGCATATAATGCATTGTTGGCATTATGGAGGATGTGCAGAAGGAGATCTTGGAAGTAGCTGCAATATGTCTCTATCTCTGTCATGGTGGATTATGGTTCTTCGATGAAAATCTGGTTCATATTCAGGGGGAGCATGTTCTTAGGGGGAGCATAACCCTTTGGCCTTGATGTCAAAGGGGGAGAATGAAGCTGAAGCTTTGAGGTTGCCATCAAGTCCAAAGGGGGAGATTGTTGGCATTATGGCTAAAGTGTTGTCCTTGATGGCAACCCATTCAGGTGGTAGATCACAGTACTTCAATTCAGCAACAGAGATTGATGGTCAGCTATCAAATATTGAAGAAAATAAGGGGTACGCAGGTACACCTTGCATAAGGTGCATACACACAGGTCAGTATTACATAAAGTGCGTACATACCCGCAGTTATCCCGTTCAGGAGGTGCGTACCCCCAGTGCACACATTTCAAGGCAAAGAAATTCACATGTGGGGTTTTCTTATGTTTTACTCTTGGTATTTAGTCAACGGTATTGTGTTATTATGGTGTCGGCTCGTGGTATTGATCCATGATTTAAGGAAGAGCTTTCCTATATAAAGCAAAGGAGATCATTTGGCTTATGCATGTTTTTGGTTGAATATCTTATGAGGGCTAGATCTGGTCTAGATCTAAACAAGGCGAATCTACTGATGGACCGAGATCTCTTCGGCGCATGTTCAGATCTGTAGATCTGACTGTCTGGGTTACTTCTGAAGTCTTGAAATCATCTATGCCCGGAGGTACGCAGGTGCAGTAAGAGAAAAGTGCGTACATACGCAGGAACGAAGCGTTTCAGGTGCGCCGGTATGCAGGCGCAGAAGGGTTTAGGTGCGCTGGTACGCAGGCACAGAAGAGCTGCAGGTGCGCCGGTACGCAGGCACAGAAGAGCGGCAGGTGCGCCGGTACGCAGGCACAGAAGGGTTGCAGGTGCGTACATACGCAGGCAGTTCAATAGACTCAGAGCGAGGTACGTAGGCTAGTAGTTGGGCAGGGTGCGTCCGGTACGTAGGCTAGCAGTTGAGCAGGGTGCGTACTGTAAGCAGGCAAGCAGGTGAGCAGGGTGAGTACAGTAAGCAGGCCAGCAGTTGAGCAGGGTGCTTACGTAAGCAGGCAAGCAGTTGAGCAAGGTGCTTACTTCTCTTAAAATCTTTGTTTATCATTGTTGTGTTCTGGGTTTGGTCCTATTATTGTTGATCTGGTTACTACAGTTGATTGGGTGATTCTCTTATACTTGATGATCAATTGATGCTTATGGATCCAGTTTGAAAATTTATGAAAAGTGGTCCTTGTAAGAAAAGAAGTAGGGGGTTGTAGCTCCCTTCCAGGAGAGACTGGAAAACAGGAGAGAGTTGTAGCTCTCTGCAGGTTGCAGCCTGTGTACTGGTAAAGGACTGCACCAGTACAAAACCATTGTAAAAGGAGTTTCTAATTTGAAAGAAGATAGAGACATATTGCAGCAGGTGGTTTTCACCCACATTGGGTTTCCACCTTACATCTTGTGTTCTTTGGTGTGACTATCTGTTTTCTTTTGTTCATGCTCATTATTTTATGGTACTGACATGCAAAAATAATTCAAAGAACAAATAAAGAAGATTTATTAAAAGAATTATATAATACTGATTCACCCCCCCTCTCAGTATTATTTCCAACAGGAAAGAGTGTCATCATGGTGGTAGTTGATAGAATTACCAAGTATGAACACTTTTGTGCATTATCACATCCATTTAAAGCGAGTATAGTTTCTATTGCATTTATGGAAACAATTCAAAAGCTACATGGAAACCCAAAGATTATTGTGAGTGAAGGAGATCCCATTTTTACTGGAAATCTTTGAACATAATTATTTTCTTGTCATGGTACTCAGTTAGCTCATATATCATCTTATCATCCTCAATCTAATGGGAAAATTGAGATAGTAAACAAATGTTTGGAAGGATATATTCATTGCTTTGTATCTGATAAATAGACAAAATGGGTCAAATGGTTTCCTCTGGCTGAATGGTGGTATAACACTTCCTTCCATACAACAACAAAAATAACCCCATTTATGGCACTTTATGAATATTAGCCACCATCCATCACATCATATTTAAGAGAAAATTCTAAGGTTCAAGTAGTGGAACATCACATTGAGCATCAACAACAAGTCCTCCAACTCTTAAAGGATAACCTCATGTTGGCGTAGAATAGAATGAAACAATAGGCAGATCAACATCGCAGCAAAATAAGTTCTGATGTAGGCGATTGGGTATTCCTATGGATACAACCATATAAACAAATGTCCCTCAAGCAAGCTAAGAAGGATAATAAATTATCACCAAAGTATTATGGTCCATACAAGGTGTTGCAAAAGATTGGTACTATGGCATACAAGTGGGAGCTTCATGCAGCTTCTCGAGTGCACCCAGTTTTCCATGTTTCATGTTTAAAGAAGGTTATAGGTGACAATCTCCATGTTCAAATAATATTGCCAAAACTTGACGAGGAAGGAAAAATTATATTGGAACTGGAAGCAGTCACAGAAACAAGAACATGATAGCTACGAATTTGATCAATTTTGAAGTATCTCATCAAGTGGAAGAACTTATCCGTTGAACATTCCACATGGGAGGATGAGAATTTTATACAGAAGCATCCATAACTACTCAAGCGTTCAGGAAAACACTTTTTTGAAGGAGAGGGGCATGCTAGGTCCCTATAATACTATTTATTACCCCATTACTATTGTAGTTGTATCCCTTATTAATATTGTTGTTCCCCTATTGTCCCCATATTGTTATTAATGTGGGACATAGAATCGCTCTATTGTTATTTTTGTGCCTTTACATTATTATTGTTAGGTCGGTTGGGTTATATTGTGACTCCTTAGACTCCTATATATAGAAATGAGGTTTTTTCATTTGAATCATCCAAGAATTGTTCAGTTGTGTAATGTAAAGGAGGTTGCCCCCTCGAAGAGGCTGAATTCTAAGGCATTCAACTATCTTTTCTATCCTTTTGTGAGCTAGTTCATAACAGACACCATATTTTTTAACCTACTCATTTAATCCATTTGTATCATATATGTAGTATCAAATAATATAGGTAGTCTACCATTGTTTTTCTCATACTATATCCATCCCATCTTTCCAGAAGAAGATAACCATGACATAGAATATGACAACCATCCACATAGTGCATAGTCATATTTTGTACCCAAATCATCCATACAATTGTTTTGAATCCATCATTTTGACTACACTCGACATGTCCATAGCATGTTACATACACATCTAGCAGGGGTCTTTATTCCCACCTTTTCATACCCAATTAGTCCAATCCATTATCATATGTTGGGGGAAGTATCCCATGCTTGGGGGAATGATGGACTCCCTAGCCACTTTCTCACTTATTTATTATCCACTCTCAACATAGGCCCTTATGATCTAGGTAAGGTTGATTATTCTCTCATTTCTTTGGTAGTCTGTCCTACTAGCCTATATGAAAAGCTTCCATTTTTGTCCTTTCTCGACATAGGCCCCAAATATCTACGTAAGGTCAATTATAATTTAATTTGTTAGATAGTTTTTCCTATCATCCTCCATTGCGAGCCATATATACTTAGAATGAAGTAGATCATTAATACCATATATTGTTTTTTTTTTCTCTATGTGATACCACACTTATCACCTGGTGCCCCCTATTTGACTTGGTGGGAAGGGATGATTTTATACCTCCTTAAGTAGTTCATTCCTGTATTTGTTTCTCACCTTGATTTTTCACTAGGAACAACCCTTCCAAGAACCATTAAGGCATCTCATTGTGGCCCCTTTGGCCCTTTTTACACCATTGCATCACTTTTTCCAAATTTGATACTTCATTTGGAAGCCATTTTTTCCAGAAATCATCAAATCACCATCTATTTAAATAATATCTCTTCATATTTGATTCTTTTACTCTCTCACCACCTTGATTTTGTACCTTTTGACTTATTTGATGAGTTTCATCATGAGTAACCATTGTTTAATCATGTTTTTAGGGTCTGCTTTGGTTGCATTTCTTGTAGCATTTCACATATTAATAGCCCTATCCCATTCATTGCATTTTCCTCTCATTAAGTGGATATCACCTTAGGGACCAATCCATCCATATCTTGTTTTTTCCACCTATTGAGTGTTAGATCCTACCTCACATGGGAACTATAACACCTTTACCACCATTCATTTTGGTGCCCATGCTATTTGACCCCCCCCCTCCCCCTCCCCCCCAACTTTGGAGGTCTAGTTTGTTTTCATTACCAGACCCAACCTCATTTTCACTTCTCATCATCATGATCACATCTCATGTCCCCTCAAACTACCGCCTCTCATTACTTCTTGCTTTACCACCAGAGAACCTTGTACCACTTATATTTAGTTCAATTAATGATATTGTTAATGAATAACCCTTATTCAAAGCATCATAGATGAGTTATCTTTATGTTCCTAGAGTTTATTTTGAACCCCAATGAGTCCTGTTACAATACATCATCTTCTTCATTTGTAGTACTCATCCTGTATTGTTGAGATTTTACCTCCAGATGTCCTAATCAATCTTTGAAAATTCTTTCTCAGTAATTGACCATCCCCTCTAGAATCATATCAATCACTTCTATGTCAACCTTGCACGCTATTATTTGATAAGCGAAATTGTAATCCCATTCATCCTACTACATCTATTCCTTACCCTAGTGTCAGTCTCTCTATTATTATTGGGTGCGGGATCCCCTAAGGAATGTTTTGGGGCTTAGAACCTATATTTTGGTCACAAATTATAACTCCGATGTAAAGACTCCAAATTTTGTGGGCACGGAGTGCGTAGCTTGTAAAAGATTCATACGATTGTCCGCCCTCAAGTTTGTAATGTAATGTCAGCTATATACCCATAGTCTGCGGACCATGGGATTGTAGAAATAGAGCAAGGCTCTAAGTAGTTAAAACATCTAATAATGGAATCTAAGAACCTAAGGATGGAATAGAAGCATAGTGGAATATCTAAGGGTAAAGTTGAGTATTTGGGTCATAGAGTAGGAGAAACCTCTGCAGCTGAGTGTGCAAAGGCCTAGTAGTCCGTAGCTGAGTGCGCGGACCCCTGCAACTGAGACCGCAGGGTGAGTCGATTCTATAACAATTGGAAGCATTAATAAAGAGAAGTTTTATATCAAACCTGTGTATTTATTTCTTATTTTCTGCATTGAATGTATTGGATATGAATTTCATTTCTACTATTTGTATGATGCGTGAACATATGTGACTGTGATACTTAAGTGAATGTGAGATAAATTATATGTTTACATGAAGTTAACTAAGATATTTAAGAAGATAAGTAAGATCTGCGGTATAGTTTGGGGAAATAGCGTAGATCGTTGGCATAGTAGCGCAAAAGCACCTCAGCCCCTGGTTAGGGCTATGCAAAGGTGATTATAACAGATCGCGAAAGTCTTTGGTTAGCACAGTGCACGAAGTGACCTGCACGAAGGTAGGCATAGTTGGACTAAATTGACACCTCTGACATCTCAAAGGTGTATAAACTTGGTTCCAACATGCCCCAATACTGCTTCGGGTGAGACTTTGGTCCACGCTCCGCGAGCTGATGCTGAAAGGGCTAGTAGTGTAGGGATTTATTTGGCTAATTAACTCTGAACCTGGGTCAGGCCGCATCAAGCCAAGTGTATGTGTTGGCTGTGGAGCTTGATTATCTTCTATATTCAAAGGTATCATTGCATTGGACCCCAATTCTAAATGGGGCGGTGACGCCGCCCATAAAATATTTGCTGCAGGGGGGGTCTAAGGGGGGCGGTTGTGACATTTTGGGAGGCCCCCCTAGCGGGAAGATCAGGGCCAGTGCCCCCGAAGCTAAGTTTAGATGTAAAATTGCCTTGTAAAATGTTGTAATTTAGTAGTCAATCTAGGCCATTCATTAGGCGAAGATCTCTTGGTACAAGTTATGTTTAATTTAGGTTTTTCTTGCCCTAGAAGGCAACCCCTTGCTATGTATGATGGAATTGTATTGTGTCTATGTAGATCTGTATTCTGAGTGAGGAAGAGAGAGGATATTGAGAGCGAAGAGCGAGTTACAACAAATCTGCTATAGACTGTATCTCTTTAGTTTGTTGGATAATATAAAAAGAAGTACTGACTATTTCTCTGTGGACATAGCCCAAACTAGGTGAACCACATATATCTGTGTCTCTCTTGTTTTATACATTTTCTGTGTTTATATTTTTGCAATATTTTATGTGTTTCATTGCTCTATAATACATAATTTCCTAACAATTTGTATTAGAGCCGAAGGTCTATTTAGCTGAAAAATTCACAGGAGAGAAGGGTTCCTGGTTCGAGTGGGAGCAATGGCAGAAGATGGTAGGTTTAGGGTCGAAAAATTCAATACCCAAAATTACTAGCTGTGGAAGATGCAAATGGAAGCTTATCTGTATTAGAGAGATTTGTACCAACCATTGAGCTGAAAGACAAATAAGTCGACAATTATGATAGACACAGAATGGGATGTTCTCAATAGAAAGGCACTTGGAATAATATGGCTGTGCCTAGCAGTGTCGGTAGCATTTAATATTTCAAAGGAAACGACAACAAAGGGTTTAATGTCAACATTAGCCAAACTATATGAAAAACCCTCAGCCTCAAATAAAGTATTTCTTATGAAGCGTTTATATAATATGAAGATGTCAGAAGGTGGATCTATTGCTGATCATTTAAATGAATTTAATACAGTTACCAGTTAGTTAAGTTTTGTACGGGTAACTTTTAATGATGAAGTTAGGGCTCTGTTATTTCTGTGTTCATTGCCAGAAAGTTGGAATGGTTTAGTTATGGCCATTAGTAACTTTGTCTCTGTATCTAGTACTTTAAAGTTTGGTGATGTTGTTGGTGCAATCCTTAGTGAGGAAATGTGATGGAAAAGCTCTGGTGAGACTGATGAGCCCCAAAAATGGGTAATTATATGGGTTCATCCTACCTCTTATTTTGACTTAATCCACCATTCTCATTAGTTTATTGCATTTTTTTGAATATATTTATGCTAATAGAGTGAATTGGGTTAGTCATTTTTCCATGTAGTCTAATATGTGCCATATGTAGATTATTTGGTCAATTTTGGACAAAGTCAAGGGATTTATGAGCAAATGGCAGCCAAAACTCGAAGAAAACAGGGAAGAGGGCTTGTAGGGGGGGTGTCTCCTTCATTTAGGAAGCCGAGTCCCTTGATTTTAGGAGGACCGTTGGAGGACTCCATTTGTATAAATAAGGAGGCTTAGAGCCTCAGTAGGTTATCCAGTTATTAGTGTATTTTCTCACTTTTGTGCAGCATTGTGTTCAGCTCATTTTCGAGTTCCTTTTTTAGAACAGTTTATGTAATGTAACTACTACTTTTGATAATGAAGATGAAACAATTTTTGTGCCAACACTGATCTCTTTTAGAGGGCTGAAGCTCTTGGGTTAGTGCCCAACCCAAGCTGCCCAACACCTCCTACTATGTACTTATATGTTTTTGCTTCAATTCATGAGTTAATTTCTGTTGCATAGATTCATTTTACTTTGTTAGATTAGGTTTCTTTTGATGGTTAATATAGTTTTTTTTGTTTCTATTGCTCAAGTAGGTTACTGCAGTGAAAGAATAAGATTCAAAAAGGTCAACAGCAGGCCCTGATCTCCTTTCTCCCTTCTTGGGACTATGATTTGAGGTCAAGGCACTACTGCTGCCACCAAAAACACAGTTTTTTCTCTTCCATGCAACTACTAGTGTGATAACTTGATTTGGAAAGATTGATATTGGTTTAGATTCAGTTTCTTAGATAATTTCTTGTTATTTTACTATGTTGAAAATGCAACAAGATGATGGAGCTTAGTGGAAAGGAGTTGCCTTCACTAAGTGGGCCCGTAGGCTATTTTTGGCACAAAGTCTATTTTTAGACTATGTGTATTTTTATGGATCATGGTCTATGAGTTGCAGGATGCTATTTGTGGATGATTGGTCATGTTGGTAAAAATAGATGGACTTCTATTTTTAGACATATGGGCAAGGTCTATTTTTAGACTGCCAGGCTAAAGATAGAACAGTCGAATATTATTAGCTCATAATAATATTTCGACTATAAACATTATCTTATCCTCTTGGAGCACTCCAGTTCGAGCTACAGATGTGGCACATGCAACTGCCAGAGGGAAAAATGCTTTTCTTATGGGTCAGTTGAGCTATTGTATGACAGACTTCAGTTAGAACTCAAGTGATTGAGTTTGGTGGAGTTGATGGAGTTGTGTTCATTTTGACTTAGTTGAACTAGTTGTATTTAGTCTAACTGCAAATACAGTAGTGATGATTGATGTGAATTAATTATTAATTAATTCACTAATTATTAACTCATAAAGAAACTAAATAATACATCAGTTAACTCAGTGCATGGGCAGTTCAGTGGAGACAGGTATTAGAGGTGGAGACTGCTATCGGTTGTGACTATAGTTGTGCATGAGATTTGCACATGCATTGATGGAGATTGCCAATGAGGATTGCGTAGTACAAACCAAGGAAAACGAGCTTGGATCATTCACTATTCTCACTTTGGATTGCATAGTAGAGGCAGGTAGACAGTGGAGGAGATTTGAACATGTGACTTGATTCAGATCTGAGCTAGTTTGTGTGTAGCAGGTGGAGATAGTACTGAGTACTTGTGAGGAGTATTGTACTATGTATTGTTACATGTTCTCTATCATTATAATATACAGATAGTTGGGGGTTTTCAGCTGTATTCTTTCCTCAGTTACATACTGTGTTGATATGTGTTATTGATGTGTTTCAATGTGCGCATGCGAATGTTTTGATTCTGCAAATTGATGATCAACGTAGAGGAGGTTATGTATTATGCATGCATTCCACAAATAGTGTATAATCGAGATAATCTCTGTGAATAAGTGTCATATTATTCAAAATTTCTACATGGTATCAGAGCAGAGTTGATCATCAGATCTATTATTCAGAAAGTGATTACATTTTATTTCTTCAGGCAGAGTCTGTAATTGGGCTAGGTAGCCTCTGGATTCATCCTTCTTTTGGAAGGTGAGATATCTGGTAAAATCCCATACAGTCAATCTTTGTATGAGAAATAATTTGTTCTCACGAATTTTAGATCAGAAGCAGTTGAGTTTTGAGTTGGTGGAATTCGAATTTGCAGCAATGTTTTCTTGGTGTCAAAGTTGAAATGTCTTTCAACAGATTGCGATTGGAGTATGCCCTTGAAGGAAGCTCAAATTATATTGCATGGAAAGACAGGATGGAGGAAGTGTTAGATGACAATGGGTTGAAGGTTTTCATAGAGGCTGAGGTCCCAAATCCTACTGATGCTACTCACATTGAGGCTTGGCAAAAGAAGACAACAAAGTGTCGAATGATTCTATTGGATGGCGTGAAGGATCACATTGTATCCAGCCTGCATGGAAAGGCTTCTCCATACTTGATGTGGAAAGCGATGAAAGATTTATTCCAAAGCAAAAGCGACCATAGGAAGTTGGCGCTCAAGGATAAACTTAGAAACATTAAGTGTGAGAATGTAGATAGTATGCCCAAGTATCTCACGAAGTTCACCCAATGTCGGGATGAGCTAAGAAGTGTGGGGGTGACTGTCGATGATGAGGACTTGGTGAGATTTGCTCTCCTTGGTCTTCTGAAGAGTTGGCATTCCTATTAGGACTCTGTCAATGGTCAGGAGAAATTTCCAGGATGGGAGAGACTTTGGTTAGTTCTTATGCAAGAGGAGATCAGGTGGAATACCAGGGACGAATCTTCATCAAAGGCATGTGATGAAGAAAATTGCGCTTTGGTTGCCAAAGCAAAGAAGGGGAAGGAGAAGGTTTCTCTTTCCGAATCCAGTTCTTCCAATGATAGAAAGAAGGTTGACAAATCGAAAGTACGATGCTTTCATTGTCATGAGGTGGGCCATTATGCTTCAAATTGTCCTCGGAGGAAATCCAAGAAGGGATCTGGGGAAGGATCTGAAGGTGAGGCACTTGCTTTACAGTTTGAGTTGGAATTCACACTCTTCGCATGCATGGTTTCATCCATGGTGGGAAATGGTTGGTTTCTTGATAGTGGATCTTCTTTCCACATGACCGGTGACAAGAGTCTATTCAGTACTTTGGAGGAGAAAGATCTCTAGATGCTCATAGCGATGGGTAATGATGAGAAGTAGAGTGTCTCGGGTGTAGGCAAAGTTATTTTTTAGAGGGAACATGGAGCTCTCCTTACCTTGATCGATGTCAAGTATGCAATAGGACTGAAGAGAAACTTGGTGTCGATCGTGATGCTGGAAGATGGAGGCTATGATGTAGTCTGTTAGCACCTAAATCTGTCGTAGGCTAAAGAAAGGCAAAAATTAGGGTAACCACAAACCACGCTCAGTTTGGTAGCTAGCCCTACCAGAGCAGGAGAGGGCTCTCTCTGAGTCACACTCAGCGAATGGATATGCAAAATGGTCTAAGATGAATTACAATGCAATATTTACCTTAGGCTAGTAAGTGAAAAGGGATTTTGGAAAATATTTTTTGAAGTGACCGAGCTTCTGGGATGTATATGGGACTGGCGCTCAGCAAAGAACAAAGAATCGAATATGAAGGCACAGATTATGCCATGAGGCAAGGTAGGCGGTAAGTGCAGAAATTTCGGCTTAAGGTTATGTGGAATGGAAAGATTGCTGAAGAGAGTGAAAAGGTCATGATCGCATGAATCCTTTTCAACGGAAGGAAGAATAACACTGCACATGAAATTTTCCCACAGGCAGAGAAATATAAATTGAATTCTACCTAATCTCACTTAGAAAACTTTATTGAAATGAAGCATGAAATGAATTATGAAACATAACAAGATATATATGGAACATAAGAACACATTTACAACACTCACAACCACAAGAACCTCATGAAACAAAGCCACTGCCTTTCATTAATTCTCTGTCAAAAATACACAGTGCAGAAACATAATTTCTTTCCCACAGTCTCCTAGAAGTTACAAACTAGCCAACCCTTTGCAAATAACTTGCATACAATATATAGAAAGTGTAGAGAAGAGATGGAATGCCCAGGGGTTGGGAAGTTACTCAAATCATTTCGAAAAGGAGATGGAGAGCCAACCATCAGCTACAGGTGCAACGCTCTCAAGCATGACATTTGGCTGTGGGTGACCCTTTGCATTATTTTTCCACTTGGATAGATGCCCATCTGGAGAGAAAACTCTTTAAATGCCACCTTTGGTGCCAAAAAACTGAAGTGTAGATGACCGGTCCCACTTGGAGAAGTTGCGACCCGAAATTTCGCGAAACGGGAGCAAATTGGCAGTTTTTTCCCCTGTGCGCCGCGCCAAATTCTCTATGCGTCGTGCCACTTTGGAGCCTGTTTTGGGGCACTTTTAGGTGTCAAAAATGTGCCGAAGTGGGTTTGTTGGAAATCTTGTCCTGGCTACATTCTGACCCCACTAGAATTTCTCAATTTGGTGCTCATTTGCCCCTCCAAATCTTCATTCTCCCAAGACTGCTTTCTGTGTTTCCAAAAAGTGGCAGAGAGGCCATTTTTGGGTGTTTTTTTACCTTTAGGAGACCCAAAACATGTCAAAATTTCTTTCTCAGACACCAGTAGTAGTATTTCTCAATGCTGAATCCAAATATGCAAGCCGTTCCTCGATTAGAGTCCTAGATTTTTAGCGTCGCGCCAGTGGTGCGGCGCATAGGGAGGAATTTCCTGTTTTATGCCCAAAAAATTTGCCTGTGACCAAAATTTGCCCAAATTTTTTGAAATTTGGGCTGGAGGTTCCCTATGAAGTGCTATGCTATGCCAAGGATGCCTTAGCCAAGATTCGAAGCCGATCTTGCTCCTTTGCCTCCTTTGCCTCTTTTGTCACTTTGTTCAATTTTGCCTTTAGGCTCCTGATTCTTGCTTTGGAACTCATGTTTCGGACCTGGTAGTGATGATTCATGCACCTCAGCATGTCTTTCTCCCTGTTTGCTTTATCCAACCGCTGCTCCAAGTGAACGTTCACTTTCTCTAGCACATACTCCTGGTCTTCGTCTCTTTGCTCCATAGGTGTGCCTTGTGCTGCCAGGATGTGTCGCCGGTTTTCCTTGATCATTTGTAACTCTATCTCAGCTAGCTAATCCTCAAGTTGCTTGTTCCTCTACTTCAGATACTACACATTCCACTTGGCCCTATCCATGTCCAGGGATAGGTTCTCAATCACAGACTGTTGCTCCTGAATGATCTCTCCCAACTCAACATTTGTAGGTTTTGCATCTGTCTCATCATCCTAGAGGAGAAAAAACTCGGTCTCTTGCTCACCTGATGGCCCTTCCTCCTGCACTGGCTCCTTGCCCTTACCCTGCTCCTGTGGTGCTGATGTCAGAAGCGAGGCCCCTTCCACCCCGGGTGGAGATAACACTCGCTTTGCTACTGCGAACAATGGTCTACTGCCCTTCTGGTATGTGATGTATACTGGCATGGTGGCAGTCTCATGGTACTCGAACTGATGTGAAGGACTTCCCATCTCATGCTCAAACTGATGTGAATGACTTCGCACCTCGTGTTTTGCCTCTGATATCACCGGTGGAGCGCTGAAGAAATCACGGGAGATGAAGTCCTCCCAAGCAATACCCTGCAATCCCAACTGATGGTCCAGCAAAATCTGGATGAGGGCAAAATGATAGACACTGTTTAGCTGTTGTCTTGGGGTCTTACGCTGCATGAAGTTTTTCAACTTCTCAATGTTGTTGTAGATGAAAAATGGGAGGCTCATCATCCTCACCCTGGTGAAGTGCATGAGCAAGCGGATGTGATAGGCATAAAGGCGAGAAAACCTCCCCTCGCAACTGAAATACTTCATGATCAATCTCATGGGTGGGGCATACTCATCCCTCAAAAATCTGAATGGAAAAACTCTGGTGAGCTGGCTCAAGCAGCTGTCCTTGATGTAAGGCGCATAGTGATGCCTCTCCACCTTATTCTTCTTATGCCACTGCTCCCCAATGTTTGGTATCCCTGTTGCCACTGATACAGCCTCTGGTGTCAAGTTGAAAGTGACCCCAGCTAGGACAGATTGGCCTTCCTGTAGATGAAGTGAAAAAAGGCGGGCCAACTCATGATGGACTTTGACATTCACCACCCTTTGACAAAATTCATAACATGCCAAGTGCTGGAAACAAGACATGGCAAGTGGGCATGCCTGCAGCTCTGTGAGGGTGCTTGGCTCATCTCTAAGATGGCTGCCGCTTCGATGATGTCTCCTATGGGCCCTCTCTCCTGAAGATGTGTCGCTATGGGTCCCCTCCTCATACTCTGATGAATTTTCTGATGCCATTACTGTTGCTTGTACCCTGAGTTTTATGCTGCCCCATGAATCCAATGAAACTGATAGATGCTATGAAAATCTATCACCAAGGGGACAATAAAACGGGGGAGTGTTAGGAGGGGAATGATGAAAAGGGGAATAGGGGTTTAAAGGAGAAATTTATTAGGGATTTTGGAGTGTTTGGGGTATGGTTTTGATGGGGTAGGTTTTGGGATATTCTGAGCTATAGGAATAAAGGGGACAAAATGGATATGATTACAATATATCTAGGGTAACCATTAGGGGAAATTGCTCTAGGGGAATTAGCTGATAGAGGTAGGATAGGAGCATATTTAGCAATCATGTTACTGCAGCAAAACAGTAGCTTTTTGCCCTTTTTTGTGTCGTTTTTGGGTCTACTTAATAAAAATTTTGCCTTTGATTTCATGGTCACCAAAACCATATTTTCTTTGAGTTAAGAATCAATGGTGAAGGGATCTAGGGCCACCTTTGCAATTTTGAGAGCCATTTATAAAAATTTAGGCGATTCGGTGTTTTTTTAGGCTCACAGGTCTGTGCGTCGCAATCCGGGTATGCGTTGCACCAGTGTAATATTAACAGTGTGGCTGGGCTCCTAGTGCGCTGCGCGCCACCTTGTCTGTGCGCCATGCACTGTCAAACGACATTAATTTGCTTGGAACTATGGGGGTGGGTCTTAGTGGATATTTCTAGGGGTTTCCTTAAGAGACAAGGTGGAATGGAGGTGAAAAATGATGAGGAGTGAGGGGACAAGGGGATGGGAGCAACCTTGGTGGCATCTTCACAAATTTTCAAACCCCGTTTATCATTTTTGCTTTGATGATGATTTTCATGGATGGCCAATGTGCTTTGGATATCATTCAACATCTTAGAAACACCAGTCATTGACCAAATTGACAGAGAAGAGGTTTCGTTCGAGCCTACCTCTTGCTTGCTAGCCTTCAACTGGGATATAAAACCAATTTGCAAGTGTTTTGAGCTCCCTGGCTGTGTGCATCGTGCGCCAAGCCCAGTGCACCGCATGCCCTTAGTGCGTCGTGCCCTTGTTGATTTTGCACTGTGGGCTAGCTGCCAGTGCATCGCGCCCTCTATGTGCGCCGCACTCCCTTGTGGGTGCGCCGCGCCCTTTGGAAATCGGATCTCCCTCACTCAAACCCTCATGAATTTGCTCTCTTACCTTTGTAATTTCTCTCCAAGCTTGCTAAGGCATAAATGGTTTTTGTTTTGGGAAAAAACAAGTATATATAGGCTTGGGAGCGTTGGTTTAATTTTTTCTTCTTTGAAAACCCACTTTCTAATGTCTGTGTTTTGCACTTTTTTCATTGACTTTAAAACACTCTGCTTTTCATTTTTTCTTTGAAATTTTGGCTCTCATGATGGGAATTTCAGCGTTTCTTTTAGGGGACTATGTGATTGGGCACTTGGTCATGAAAGCCATGACTGCATTTGAAAAAGTCAACTGGCGATTTTTTGGAAAATTTTATCATAGTTGACCTTGTTTGACTTTTCGTCAAAATAGAGTTTTGAAGAAGAGTCGATGTCTCTTCAGGTGATGATGAAGCCTTCTAAACCATAACTGTATAAGGTATCCCTCTGGCCTGCATGGCTTGCTCTGGACATGTTTTTCAAAGACCACATTGATGATTTCCTAGACCCAACAATAAAAAGGACTTTGTCCTGTAATATGACCAGACATTGACTATCATGAACTTCAGTGATTATGGACCAAGACCTGAACCAGTAGGGGCCAGACATGAGGGAAAATGAGTAGCATGACTTTCTTCGTCAGATCATGGCATGTCCCTAGCAAAATGGAGCTGAGTGGATGGAGCGGGACACCAAGAATTGAAATGCACAAAGAGCTTTGATCTCTGACGGAGGGCTTGACCAGATTGACTCTAACATTGGCTCCAATGGGGGATGGTAGCTCCTTGGAGGTTCCAAGAACAACAGATCTCTGGAGGAGCTAGATAGTTCCTTTTTTCCATTGGGCTATGGAGTCATCATTTTAATAAACAGCACAGGACTCTGACTTATTTATACAACTGGAATAACCAAGAAATTGACTCAAACTTGACAATTGGAACAACTCAAAAAACGAACTCTACAGACTGAAACCAAACTGAAATAAAAATGGTATTTACAATGACAGTGGAAGTAGTGTTAATATATCAATAATGATACCTCTTGAGCAGCTGACCATTGATCGGCCCTCCGGGACAATCTTCCCCGTTCATCTCCTTCAGAAGAAAGGCATTCTGCCCCATATATGTTGCGATCTTGAAAGGACCTTTCCACAAAATTTTGAACTTTCCGTGCTTGCCTTTCTCTTCATCCCTTGCATCCCACTTCAGTACCACATCATCCAAATGAAATTTTTCCGCTTTAGCTTTTTTTTCATAAATTTTCTTTATCCTCTCCCGCAACTTGGATGTGTTTTTGAAAACTTCTTCTCTTGTTTGCTGCAAGTGGATCATTTGATTCAGCCTTCTTTGCATGGGATCTTCCTCACTGCCGGCCTCCTGAAGAAGTTTGACCATCGAGGCAAAAAGAGAAGCGGGAAATACTGTGTCCACTCTATAAACCAGCTCAAATGGTGACATACCAATAGAATTTTTCTGACTGATTTGATCTGCCCAAAGTGCATGGACTAGCCTCTTGTTCCAGCTCTTCTTATTTATTTTCAGCAGCTTCTTGATGATGTTGACCAAATATTTATTCAAAGATTCCACCAATCCATTGCCTTGTGGATGATAGGCAGTTGAATGACCCAAAATTATATGATATTTATGACAAAATTCTACCATCCTTTTCGATTTGAAAGCTGCTGCATTATCAGTGATTAATTTGTTTGGACAACCAAAGCGAGACAATATGTTATTTTTGAGGAATGAAATAATTACCGTGTCCGTCACTTGTCTGGTAGGTGCTACCTCAATCCATTTTGTGAAATAGTCCGTCGCTGTAAGGATCCACCTATGCTGTCCAGAAGAGGCGGGATGAATTTCCCCAATGAAATCCAACCCCCACTGCTGGAATGGAGTGCTCACTTCGATAGGCTTAAGTGGCAAAGGCTGTAATTTCTGTTTCCCTTCGAAAATTTGACACTTATGACAACGCTTTACCATCTTATGCACATCAGCAAACAAAGTAGGCCAGTAGTACCCTGCTCTGAAAATTTTGTTCGTTGTTGATTTCCAAAAAAGATGTCCACCACACTCTCCTCCATGGAAATCCTCCATGACTTTCTTTGCCTCCTCTTCCACCAGACAATTTAACGAAATGCCACCGGGATCTTTCCAATACAGTGCAGAATTCAAGATACAAAACTTGGCAGCCTTCAATTTGAGTGTTCTCGCTTTGTTTCTAGCCATGCCAAGCGGTGGTGATAGATTTTTCAGCACATATATTATATCAGAATACCATGGGGACAAAGCAAACATTTCAGATACCTGAACTGAAGTTCCTTCATCATTCTCCTCAGACATGGCAGTGATTAGATTTATGTCCAATGCATGCAAATTTGATTCAGCCATTAGCTTCGCCAACCCCTGTCCTTTGACCAGCTTTGTAGGCTTTATCTCCACATCGTATTCTAGAAAGGCTGCGATCCATTTGCCTCTTCTCCCTTCTGGATTGGTCTGCACTAAAATATCTTTCACAGCAGTATTAGGAACATAGGCCAGAATGTGAGAATGTAGGATATACACCCGGAAATCCTTCAGTGCCTTCACAATTTCCAGGGCCTGCTTCTTAATGATGTTGTACTTCAAAGCTGCATCCCTTATAGCCCTGCTGAAGAATGCAATAGGCCTTTCATGATCATCCCTCTTCTGCAATAGTACCACTGCCACAGTGTGCTCAGAAGCAAATGAAAACAATATGAAATCTTGAGTGTAATCCGGGCTGACTAGAACTGGAGCTGAAGAAAGGGCCAATTTGACCAAGTTGAAAGATTTTAAAGCCTCATCTGTCCATTTCACCTGGCTGTCCTTCTTAAGAATGTTGGTCATTTCTTTTAAGTGTTCCGCAAGATTAGGCACAAAGCGATGCAGAAAATTCATCTTACCATTGAATTACTGTATCTCCTTTTTGTTCCTAGGCAGATTGATTTGATGAATTGCTTGCACACGTGCTGGGTCTATGCAGATGCCATCTTTTGAAATGATATGCCCAAGTAATTTTCCTTCCTCCATGGCGAACAAGCTCTTCTTAGGATTCAGCGATAAACTATATTTCTTGCATTTTTGAAAGACAATTTTTAGGTGATGCATGTGCTCTTCATTGGATTTTGAAAGCACCGTCAAGTCATCCAAGTACACCACCAAAAACACCTCCTTCTCATTTGCAAACGCCAAGTCCATTGCACACTGAAATGTGGCACCTGCATTCTTTAAACCGAATGGCATTTTGGCATATTGAAATGTTCCCCATGGAGTGGTGAATGCTGTCTTGTCCCTATCATATTCATGGACAGAAATTTGGTTATATCTGAAATAACCATCAAGCATTGACATACGAGATGCCCCCACTACTCGCTGAAGTATATGGTCCATATTGGGCAGTGGATAGTTGTCCTTCAATGAGACCTTGTTTAGATTTCTGAAATTGATGCATAGGCGGATCTCACCGGTCTTCTTTCGTACAGGCACTAAGTTAGATATCCAATCTGAAAATATGATAGGCACAATGATATCTGACTTGTACAACCTATTTACCTCTTTTTCGATAGATGGCAACAATTTTGGATTGATCCTTCTTAGCTTTTGTCTAAATGGTTTCTGATTGGGCTTGATAGGTATTGTGTGTTGAATGATATTCGTATCATAGGTCTTTAAATCATAATAATCCCAAGCAAATACATCTGCAAATGAAGCCATCAAACTGATATATTTGTCTTTGATTTTTGGCGGTAATGCTTTGGACAATTTCACCAACTTTGGATTGGCAGCTGTACCAATGTTGACTTCTTCCACACCTTTCTCTGTCGGCTGCAATGTTGGCTTGCAGGCTACATCATCCTGATTGAAAAGTTCCTCTAGGGGTATCAAGCCTTTAGGAATGATGTTATTCTTCAGCTGCAATACGTCCATTTGATTGATCTGCACTTCTTCTGTACCATTCCCTTTGTTCTCATTGTTTTCCACATCAATTAAGGTTTCTTTGAACTTGCCTTTGTTGAGCAGAAAATCCTTAATCTCCTCATCATCTTGGAACACTTTCCAATGTCGCTGATTGTCTGGAATGGTTGGACGGTGCTTGACATGGATTTCAAATTTATTGCTGGAGTTCATGGGGATCTTCAAGCTGCTTGCTACCTTGGCAAGAGCATCATCAATACTATTTTGTATTTGTAGCACACATGTCAATGTGTATTTGGAAAATAGATTCAAGATGTCCAAAACTGCATTACGATAGGCCCGCATCCTAGGATGTTTTGCTTGATACTCACCTCTGACTTGTTTTATCACCAACTCGGAGTCACCATATACTGAAATCCTCTTTGCATTCAGCTTTCTAAGAATCTTCAGGCGAGCAATCAGAGCTTCATATTCAACTTCATTATTGGAACATCCAAAGGCCAGCTTGTAGGAGCAAACTCTCACACTGCTAGGCACTTTGTTTGGGGCGGAGAAAGGACTGTGTACCCAAATGCCAATACCAGTGCCATCATTACCTACTGCTCCATTGAAATCCATGGTCCACAAGCCTTCTTCTTCTTCTTGCAAGTGCTGAAAATATTTTTGGTGTCCATTTTTTGCTTGTTGTCCATCGTTTTTCGCTGATTGCCCAATCTTTTGCTACTTTTCTTGTCCTTCTTTCTTCAAAATCTCTCTAAAATTTTCTGTTATCATTGGAATATCATCTACTTCTACTCTCTGACTATCTATCTCATTCAAACTATTTGAAAACAAATCAAAAGACTCTAAATCTGTATGTACATAGTTTATAGGATGATTTATTGGTTTCTCCTTGCTTGTGATCATATATTTCATCTTTTGTTCCCGGTATAACTTCCTCATTTGTCCAAACACAGGGATTGTTGCATAGGAGAAATCCAGCTGTAGTGTCCCCTTCAATTTCGCTACCCAAGACCTTGAAAGAAGAATGCCAAACCTTGGAGGAATGTCTGCTACCACTACATCCATGAGAACATTTTTCATAGGAAGCTGATCTAAACTCACAACTATGTCTTTGATGACCCCTATGCACCTTACTCTGCTGGAATCGAATGAATAGAGATCATGATATTGGTGGGTGATGTCTAGACCAAGCTTATCCATGATAGCCTTGGGCATGAGATTGTGAGAGGCTCTGGAATCGAACATGGCATTGTGTAGCACAAAGTCATGCAATCGTAAACTGATATAGAAGGGTGGCACATCGCTCTCAGGAGACTCACCATTCGTCACTAGCCCAAAAATCATTTCAGGCTGATCATCTTCCACATTTACCATGTCGGACATTGGGTCCAAGTTCAACATTTTAGAAATCTGTCCTCTATAACCGTTGTTCTTCATGATTTCAGTTAAAGGGATGGATACCTTTAGCTTAGAAATCTCATTCTCTAGGCTAAAAGAGGGAGTTCTTTCTACCTCCTTGACTGGGATCTCTTTCCTTTCCTTCTCTTTTGAGGTGGCTGGTTGCTGTGATTGTTCCGCTGATTTCGATTTGTTGCTCTCCGGAACAACCGCCTCCTTTCCCTTTCTTTGTGTAGTTGATGGATCCTTCTTTGTTGTTTCGTCCTCCTTCTTTTTCTAAAGGTTTGTCTGGTCCATCTCTGTTTCGAAGGGAATATCACTGCTGTTGTGCAGACAAATCATTCATATACCCCCTTTGATATTCTTCTGACTCTTCTTCCAACACGGTTTCGTTAGCTAGAATAAAATCAGTGTCTTGGTGTGTAGCTGAATTTACTGCACATTCTTCTTCTTCGTTGATGTAAGTAGGCAGCTCATCTCGAGTAAAGAGATGGTTTTCCTTGCCTATTACATTCCCGTCCTCATCTGACTCCGGTCCATGCACAAAATTTTGCTGCAAAGGTGTTTGTATTGGCTGTTGTGCTGTTTGCTCTTGGGTTCGCTAATCTCTTTGTCTTATCCTATATTGTGGCTATTGTTGGCCACAAAAGTTAGGATTCCTAACCTGTGGCTCTGGGTTGTCAATTTTTACCCTCTCAAGCATTTGTTTTACCTTTTTGAATAGCTGATGCATTGAAGAAGATTCTTCTTTCACAGTGGTTTTCTTCTCTGCTTTCGCTCTTGCTCTTTTGGACAGTAGGTTAGCCTCAATGCTGACTGTAATTTTCTGCATGTCTTCCATTGTAGCCAGTTCTCTCTCTCTTAATTGGTACACCATGTGAGCATCAAAACCATCCGGAAACTTCATCATTGCTAGTCCCACAGGTGGCTTTAGATGGTCTGGGATTTCATTGTAGATTGCATTAAATCTAACACAATAATTTTGGACCCACTCACCGGCATTCCATTTGATTTGCTCGTATTCGGCCAGAATTTGAAGGGGATTCTTTTTCACTTCCCACCTGGTCAAAAATTGTCTTTGTAGCTCAGCCAAGGTGGTGATGCTTGCAGCCGTCAAACCTCTGAACGATTTCCTCACATCACCTGCAAATGTTTGTACAAAAAGCCTCATTGCCACGTTCTCCACATCGATCTCATGAAGTTCATAGAAGTCTTCAATTTTATCCACATGTTGTTGAGCTATAATACTGTTAGGAGTGCCATCAAAAAACGAGATTTTACTTTGATAATCATTTGGCATGTCATTTAGGACTTGGGGCAGAACAAGGGGTGCGAAACGGGCGGCCATCATTCTCAGTGGATTTGGCCTTGGAGGTGTTGGAGGAGTGTGCACAGTTTGCAAGGGGCTTGCACTTGGAGTTTGAGGCTGTGTGGCAATGTAGTTATCAATTAATCTATTAGCTCTTTTTGTCTCAAGGTCTAAAAGAAATTGTAGATTGGGGATGGTGTAATCAACCGCCCTTTCGGATTTAGATTCAAACAAAGATATCTCAAATCGTTCGTCAAACTCAAGCTCTTCAAGATACTCAAAAATGTCGGGACATGAATGGGATTTGAACACGGGGGTTATGGTGCTTTCTTGATGAAGGAGTCTCAGGATCAAATTTGGATTTTCGTAAATGTGAGGAGGGTCCGGGTCTGGATTTTCTTTGGTATATCGTCTTGAAGCCAGCGTGCTATTGGGATAAATTACAGGACACAACCAACTTACTCAGCCTTTCCAATCCTAAGCTCATCATCCGGAAGCCTAGAATTCTTATGAAATAAGGGTATTTGATTTTCAACTTGTCCCCAGTGGAGTCACCACTATGTTAGCACCTAAATCTGCCTTAGGCTGAAGGAAGGCAAAAATTAGGGTAACCACAAACCACACTCAATCTGGTAGCTAGCCCTACCAGAGCAGGAGAGGGCTCTCTCCGAGTCACACTCAGCGAATGGATATGGAAAATGGTTTGAGATGACTTACAATGCAATATTTACCTTAGGCTAGTAAGTGAAAAGGGATTTTGGAAAAGATTTTTTGAAGTGATCGAGCTTCTGGGATGTATATGGTACTGACACTCAACAAAGAATAGAGAATCGAATATGAAGGCACAGATTATTCTGTGAGGCAAGGTAGGCGGCAAGTGCAGCAATTTCGGCTTAAGGTAATGCAGAATGGAAAGATTGCTGAAGAGAGTGAAAAGGGAAAGGTCACATGAATCCTTTTCAATGGAAGAATAACACTGCACATGAAATTTTCCCACAGCCAAAGCAATATAAATTGAATTCTACCTAATCTCACTTAGAAAATTTCACTGAAATGAAGCATGAAATGAATTATGAAACATAACAAGATACATATGGAACATAAGAACACATTTGCTACCCTCACAACCACAAGAATCTCATGAAACAGAGCCGTTGCATTTCATTGATTCTCTGTCAAAAATACACAGTGCAGAAACATAGTTTCTTTCCCACAGTCTCCCAGAAGTTACAAGCTAGCCAACACTTTGCAAATAACTTGCATACAATATATAGAAAGTTTAGAGAAGAGATGGAATACCCAGGGATTGGGAAGTTACTCAAAACATTTCGAAAAGGAGATGGAGAGCCAACCATCAGCTACAGGTGCAGTGCTCTCAAGCATGACATTTGGCTGTGGGTGACCCTTTGCATTCTTTTGCCACTTGGATAGATGCCCATCTGGAGAGAAAACTCTTTAAATGCCGCCTTTGGTGCCAAAATCTGAAGCGTAGATGACCGGTCCCACTTGGAGAAGTTGCGACCCGATATTTCACGAAGCGGGAGCAAATTGGCAGTTTTTTCCCCTGTGCACCACGCCAAATTCTCTATGCATCGTGCCACTTTGGAGCCTGTTTTGGGGCACTTTCAGGTGTCCAAAATGTGCCCAAGTGGGTTTTTTGGAAAGCCTGTCCTGTCTACATTTTGACCCCACTAGAATTTCTCAATTTTCTGCTCATTTGCTGCTCATTTGCCCCTCCAAATCTTCACTCTCCCAAGACTGCTTTCTCTGTGTCCAAAAAGTGGCAGAGAGGCCATTTTTGGGTTTTTTTAACCTTTAGGAGACCCAAAACCTGTCAAAATTTCTTGCTCGGACACCATTAGTAGTATTTTTCGATGCCGAATCTAGATATTCAAGCCATTCCTCGATTAGAGTCCTATATTTTTAGCGTCGCGCCAGTGGCGCGGCGCACAGGGAGAAATTTCCTGTTTTATGCCCAAAAAATTTTCCTGTGACCAAAATTTGCCCAATTTTTTTGAAATTTGGGCTGGAGGTTCCATATGAATTGCTATGCTATGCCAAGGAAGCCATAGCCAAGATTCAAAGTTGATCTTGCTCCTTTTCCTCCTTTGCCTCCTTTTCCTCTTTTGTCGCTTTGTTCAATTTTGCCTTTAGGCTCCTGATTCTTGCTTTGGAACTCATGTTTCGGGCCTGGTAGTGATGAGTCATGCACCTCAGCATGTCTTTCTCCCTATTTTCTTTATCCAACCGCTACTCCAATTTAACGTTCACTTTCTCTAGCACATACTCCCAGTCTTCGTCCCTTTGCTCCATAGGTCTGCCTTGTGTTGCCAGGATGTGTCGTCGGTTTTCCTTGATCATTTGCAACTATATATCAGCTAGCTGATCCTCAAGTTGCTTTTTCCTCTGCTCCAGATACTGCACGTTCCACTTGGCCCTATCCAAGTCTAGGGATAGGTTCTCAATCATAGACTGCTGCTCCTGAATGATCTCTCCCAGCTCAACATTTGTAGGTTTTGCATCTGTCTCATCATCCTGGAGGAGAACAAACTCGGTCTCTTGCTCGCCTGATGGCCCTTCCTCCTGCACTGGCTCCTTTCCATTACCCTGCTCCTATGGTGCTGATGTCGGAAGCGAGGCCCCTTCCACGCCGGTGGAGATAACACTCGCTTTGCTGCTGCGAACAATGGTCTACTGCCCTTCTGGTATGTGATGTATACTGGCATGGTGGCAGTCTCATGGTACTCGAACTGATGTGAAGGACTTCCCATCTCATGCTAAAACTAATGTGAAAGACCTCCCACCTCGTGTTCTGCCTCTGATATCACCGGTGGAGCGCTGAAGAAATCACGGGAGATGAAGTCCTCCCAAGCAATACCCTGCAATCCCAAATGATGGTCCACCAAAATCCGGATGAGGGAAAAATGATAGACACTGTTTAGCTATTGTCATGGGGTCTTACGCTGCATGAAGTTTTTCAACTTCTCAATGTTGTTGAAGGTGAAAAATGGGAGGCTCATCATCCTCACCCTGGTGAAGTGCACGAGCAAGTGGATGTGATAGGAATAAAGGTGAGAAAACCTCCCCTCGCAACTGAAATACTTCATGATCAATCTCATGGGTGGGCTCAAGCAGTTGTTCTTGATGTAAGGCTCATAGTGATGCCTCTCCACCTTCTTCTTCTTATGCCACTACTCCCCAATGTTTGGTATCCCTGTTGACACTGATACAGCCTCCGGTGTCAAGGTGAAAGTGACCCCATCTAGGACAGATTAGCCTCCCTATAGATGAAGTGCAAAAAGGCGGGCCAACTCATGATGGACTTTGACATTTACCACCCTTTGACAAAATTCATAACATGCCAAGTGCTGGAAACAAGAGATGGCAAGTGGGCATGCCTGCAGCTCAGTGAGGGTGCTTGGCTCATCTCTAAAATGTCTGCCACTCCGGTGATGTCTCCTATGGGCCCTCTCTCCTGGTGATGTGTCACTGTGGGTCCCCTTCTCATACTCTGATGAATTTTCTGATGCCATTATTGCTACTTGTACCCTGAGTTTTATGCTGCCCTTTGAATCCAATGAAATTGATAGATGCTATGAAAATTTGTCACCAAGGGGACAATAAAATAGGGGAGTGTTAGGAGGGGAATGATGAAAAGGGGAATAGGGGTTTAAAGGAGAAATTTATCAGGGATTTGGGAGTGTTTGGGGTATGGTTTTGATGGGGTAGGTTTTGGGATATTCTGAGCTATAGGAATAAAGGGGACAAAATGGATATGATTGCAGTGTAACTAGGGTAACCATTAGGGGAAACTGCTCTAGGGGAATTAGCTGATAGAGGTAGGATAGGAGCATATTTAGCAATCATGTTACTGCAGCAAAACCCTAGCTTTTTTCCCTTCTTTGTGTCGTTTTTGGGTCTACTTAATAAAAAATTTTCCTTTGATTTCATGGTCACCAAAACCATATTTTCTATGAGCTAAGGATCAATGGTGAAGGGATCTAGGGCCACCTTTGCAATTTTGAGAGCCATTTATAACAATTTAGGCAATTCGGTGTTTTTTTAGGTTCACAGGTCTGCGCGCCACGCGCTTTACCCAGTGCGTCACGCCAGTGCAATATTAACACTGTGGTCGGGCTCCTAGTGCACCGCGCGCCCTGAGTGTGCCGCGCCACCTTATGTGTGCACCGCGCACTGTCAAACGACATTAATTTTCTTGGAACTCTAGGGGTGGGTCTTAGTGGAGATTTCTATGGGTTTCCTTAGGAGACAAGGTGGAATGGAGGTGACAAATGACGAGGAGTGAGGGGACAAGGGGATGGGAGCAACCTTGGTGGCATCTTCACAAATTTGCAAACCCCGTTTATCATTTTTGCTTTAATGATGATTTTCATGGATGGCCAATGTGCTTTGGATATCATTCAACATCTTAGAAACACCAGTCATTGACCAAATTGACAGAGAAGAGGTTTCATTCGAGCCTACCTCTTGCTTGCTAGCCTTCAACCGGGATATAAAACCAATTTGCCAGTGTTTTGAGCTCCCTGGCTGTGTGTGTCATGCACCAAGCCCAGTGCACCGCGTGCCCTGAGTGCATCATGCCCTTGTTGATTTTGCACTGTGGGCTGGCTGCCAGTGCATCGCGCCCTCTGTGTGCGCCGCGCTCCCTGGTGTGTGCACCGCACCCTTTGGAAACCGGCTCTCCCTCACTCAAAGCCTCATGAATTTTCTCTCTTACCTTTGTAATTTCTCTCCAAGCTTGCCAAGGCACAAATGGTTTTTGTTTTGGGCAAAAACAAGTATATATAGGCTTGGGAGAGTTGGGTTTAATTTTTTCTTCTTTGAAAACCCACTTTCTAATGTTTGTGTTTTGCACTTTTTTCATTGACTTTAAAACACTCTGCTTTTCATTTTTTCTTTGAAAGTTTGGCTCTCATGATGGTAATTTCGGCATTTATTTGAGGGGACTATGTGACTGGGCACTTGGCCATGAAAACCATGACTACATCTGAAAAAGTCAACTGGCGATTTTTTGGAAAATTTTATCATAGTTGACCTTGTTTGACTTTTCTTCAAAATAGATTTTTGAAGAAGTGTCGATGTCTCTTTTGGTGATGATGAAGCCTTCTGAACCATAACTCTATAAGGTCTCCCTCTGACTTGCATGGCTTGTCCTGGACATGTTTTTCAAACACCAAATTGATGATTTCCTAGACCCAACAATAAAAAGGACTTTGTCCAGTAATATGACCAGACCTTGACTATCATGAACTTCAGTGATTATGCACCAAGACCTGAACCAGCAGGGGCCAAACATGAGGGAAAATGAGTAGCATGACTTTCTCCGTCAGATCATGGCATGTCCCTAGCAAAATGGAGCTGAGCAGATGGAGTGGGACACCTAAAATTGAAATGCACAAAGAGCTTTGATCTCTGATGGAGGGCTTGACCAGACCGACTCTAACATAGTCTTCAGTAAGGGAAAGGTTTTCCTTAGACACATCATCACTAGACAGCTGAAGCAGATTGGTTCATGGGTCAAGAACCTGTATGCTCTTGAGGTTCAAGATGCATGCAAAGCCTTGAGAAGTGAGGAAACTGATGGAGACTTGGTGGTTGAGAGGGAGTCTATATTACCTCTCAACATGCAGAACCAGAAGAAGTCTTAGACGATTATGGAGGAGCCACGATTGGTGCAATAGCTTTAGGAGGTTGTGGAGCAACCACAACAAGGGAAGCTGAGAGGAGATCGAGTAGAGACATCTACTCATAGAGAGACCTCCAGTAGGGGGAAACTTCGAGCCAGGTGGGCTGAGGAATCACATGCAGCCATACCTCTAGGTAGGAGGTGGGGCGATATAGAGTGATTGTCCCAAGGAGGAGGGGCAAGATCCTTGAGGTACCCAACCTATTGGATGAGACCTCGCTACAGGAGGTCCAATGTGGAGTAGCAGGAACTGACTGATTGGGTAGAGATAGATGCAGATGGAGCAGCAGAGAAAGCGACAGTGTAGGGAATCCCAGGACAGCGCATAGCTAGCAGGCTGCAGCAATGCGAGAGGCACAAGTGTTTTTCATAGTGTTAGGTGGCACAAAGAGGTGTGCAATGGTGCAAGATGCATGGAGATGTTGTAGTAGAACAGATGTTAGAAAGGGATCACTTTTCAGCAGCAAGTAGAGCTTCAACATCAGAGTATGTTCCTAGCCCAACAGAGTGGTTAGTTGGGAGTGTTTTTGTTCCAAGTGTTGTTGGAGCAAGTCTACCGGGCAAATGTGTTGCATGTAGAACATTCCAGAGTTTCATGATAGGGGTTGCAGATAATCCATATCTTGTCGAAAGGGAGTGTTTAAAATTTAACAAGATGATGGAGCTTAGTGGAAAGGAGTCACCTTCACTAAGTGGGCCGACAGGCTATTTTTGGCACAAAGTTTATTTTTAGACTATGTCTATTTTTAGACATATGGATCATGGTCTATGAGTTGCAGGATGCTACTTGTGGATGATTGGTCATGTTGGTAAAAATAGATGGACTTCTATTTTTAGACATATGGGCAGAGTCAATTTTTAGACTGCCAGGCTAAAAATAGAATAGTCGAATATTATTAGCTCATAATAATATTTGGACTATAAACATTATCTTATCCTCTTGGAGCACTTCAGTTCGAGCTACAGATGTGGCACATGCAACTACCAGAAGGAAATACACTTTTCTTATGTGTCAGTTGAGCTATTGCATGATGGACTTCAGTTAGAACTCAAGTGATTGAGTTTGGTGGAGTTGATTGAGGAGTTGATGGAGTTGTGTTCAGTTTGACTTAGTTGAACTAGTTGTATTTAGTCTAACTGCAAATACAGTAGTGATGAGTGATGTGAATTAATTATTAATTATTTCACTAATTATTAACTCATAAAGCAACTAAAGAATACATCAGTTAACTCAGTGCATGGACAGTTCAGTGGAGACAGGTGTTAGAGGTGGAGACTGCTATCAGTTGTGACTATAGTTGTGCATGATTTGCACATGCATTGATGGAGATTGCCAATGAGGATTGCATAGTACAAGCCAAGGAAATCGAGCTTGGATCATTCACTATTCTCACTTTGGATTGCGTAGTAGAGGCAGGTAGACAGCGGAGGAGATTTGAACATGTGACTTGATTCAGATCTGGGCTAGTTTGTGTGTAGCAGGTGGAGATAGTACTGAGTACTTGTGAGGAGTATTGTACTATGTATCGTTACATGTTCTCTATCATTATAATATACAGATAGTTGGGGGTTTTCAGCTGTATGCTTTCCCCGATTACATATTGTGTTGATATGTGTTATTGATGTGTTTCAATGTGCGCATGCGAATGTTTTGATTCTGCAAATTGATTATCAATGTAGAGGAGGTTATGTATTATGCATGCATTCTGCAAATAGTGTATAATCAGGATAATCTCTATGAATAAGTGTCATATTATTCAAAATTTCTACATACTATAGATCTCTCTGCATGCTTTTCTGTTCATAGGTTATTGTTCAACATTTTCCTTTTGTAGTTCAGAAATTAGGTCAAGCTAGAAAAAGCTTTGTTTTCATGGTATAGTTAGTTCTTTCTTTGGTCAGTTTTGATAAGTAAATGTGTAGATCTCTTACAGGACATCATAGCTCACCATACATCCATAGAACAACCAACACTAGCCCACTTCTCATAGATTTCCCAACTCATTAGCAACATTTCACCAATCTGTTCTAATTTCTACAGTTTTTTCCATAATGCTGCTTTCTTGCCATTTGAACGAATCCAACCATCACATCCATCCTTGATCTTCCTTGAAAAGTTCTAGACATCTCAACACCTTCATCTAGCCTTCAGTTCCCCTCTCCCATCATTTTTCCACCTTCAAAACTCCAAAAATAGCTCTCGGTCTCCTCCTATATATCCTCCTATAGATCCTCCTGTAGATCCCCTGCAGCCTCCTGTAGAATGTCCTGTGAGTGATTTTTCGAAGTCTGATCACTATGAAAGTATTCAGAAAGCTACTAGGGGTTTCTTAGGACCTCTCCACACCTTCCACCACCTCTGCAAAAACCAACTTCATCTCCCTTCACCACAAAACCTCTGCACAATCACAACCAGATAAATCACAAGCATAATAATTTCACATAAAAATACTCAAAAGCACAAAAAGATGATTTCTTCTCATTTATTTTCAAAATTAGCGTGAATAAATGCAATTTACCATTTCAATAGTCAATGACACTCGTTTCATTAGTTTCCATCTCTTTTTGCAAAAGTAGGGTTAGTGGGTAAACTAGGGTTTGTTAAGGTTTGTGTTTCATTTCAGTTTTCCTTCTATTTTTTCAAATAGAATAGCCTCTTTAGAGTTAGATTTCTTTCATCATGGTTAAAAGCTTCTTTTGAGGAATCATAGAAGTTAGCTTAAGCTCCTGGTGATCTTGCACCAGCTGACCAAGTGACAGCCTGCAGTAAGAGCCAGTACTTGTGCATACAACACCATCAATTCCAAGTTTGTTACGAATTATCGGGTTGATAAAAGTAAAGTAGGGAGCCACAGGAGTTGTAGCATTATTGCTGCAATATTGGTGCTCACCATCTTTTTGGTGCCTTTGCCAGAGAAGTGTTATAGTACTTTGTGATTATTACTTTTCTTCTATTTTCTACTGCAAAATTCCACTAAGTAGTTTATTTCAGCAAAAGTAGAGTAGTTGTTTCATTTCAATTTTGTAATTTCCATTTCAGCAAGAGTAGAATAGGCATTTCCTACTTTCATTTCAATTCTGCAATTTCCATTTTAGCAAGAGTAGAATAGGCATTTCCTGCTTTCATTTCAATTCTGTAATTTCATTTCAACAAGTTCATTTCAGTAGTTGCAAATTGTTGTTCAATCCATTTCAGTTTTGCAGGTACAAGTAGAAAAAAAAAAAAATCACCCAAAAAGAGATTTCCTTTCATGCCTCGTAGGAACAGGGACAATTCAGGAAAAATTCCTACCCAACACCCTCACCACATCACTAAGTCACCCTTCTCTCTTCTTTGGTTGCAGCGATCCAGAAGAACCTATAGGTGAACCACCAGAGATATAGGAAGATCCTATAGTAGAAGAAGAGTAAGAAACCATTCCTCCTAAGACCATGGCTGAAAACAGAAACATTAGAGGAAATGGGGAAAGAATAGAGGGTACCTTTCTTATCTAAGAGACCAATGGGGACACTAAAATGAAAAACATAAGTCCTTCAGCCTTACCTCACTTCCATGGATTGACTACCAAAGATCCTGATACCTTCTTGTTTGAATTTGTTGTTCTCTATTGAACCTATGACTATGTAGAAGATGAATAGAAGTTGAAACTATTTCCTTCTACCCTCAAGGATACAACATTGCGTTGGTTCATAGGGTTACCTGGAAATAACATCACAACTTGGGCTCAGATGCAGCAAGCCTTTAACAACAAATACCGAGACTACTGTAGATCAAAGGATGCCAAGGAAGAGATCTTCCGAATGACCATGGGAAGTGATGAGTCCTTATAAGACTATGAAGAGAGCTTTTAGCTCAGTTATAAAAGGGCCAGGTGTGCACTTGACCTCGAATCTCTGAAGTTGGTCCTGCTCAGAGGAGTCCCTAAAGACCTTCTAGAGACCCTCCATTTGCTGGCTAGGGGAGACATCTACCAACTACCTTATGATGACATAAAGACTGTGTTTAGAAACCATTCTAGGGCAGCTAGAATGAGAGGTAGGAGAAGTCAACCTTTAGCCAGTACATCCTCATCTAGTTCATCTCTTAGAAGTGAATTTGAGAATCCCCTGGAAGATTTCAAGAGCAAGATGAGGTAGACTATTGCCATGCAAATGGATACCTTGCATATCAAAAGGAAAAAGAGGAAGCCGAGAGGGCTTTGGCCATCTTTTTTCCTAAGTTCACTAGAAGGCATCCTTGGAACGAATGTCCATTAAACTCTATAAAAGTGTGTTCAGTCTGTAAAGAAGACCATTCTACAAATCAGTGCCCTTCCTTGCCCAGACTTAAAGCTGCATATTAGGGGGCCAAAGGAGCCACTGAACCACTGTATTTCATGAACCAAAGGAGGCCACATGGGCCCAGACCTTACTAGCAGGGAATGCAAGGGACATCCCAAACCTATTACAACCATAATCAAGCCACTTCCATGCCTTCTGGGGGTCCCCCTACTCATCCTTCCTGGTCCACACCCCCTCCTTGGTCATATCCATGTCAATACCATGCTCAACCAGTTGCTCATTCATTTCACTCTTATGCTCAACCATAGCCTCAGTGGAATGCACCTCATCAGGGGTGGAGGCCCTAGTACAACTCTCCTCCACTCTTTTTCCTCCACCACCTACTCAACCACAACCATTGCCTCCTGCTCCACCAAGGAAGCCTCAAGTACCTACTCAACTAAACACAAAACCAAATAACAGATAGGCCCAATAGGTATATAGTGGAGAAACATCATGCTCGACCTATGCTGTGGAGATTTAGGAGATTAACCTATGATGTGGTAAGGTTCTCCCAAATAACCAACCTCCCCCTAAGGAGGATGAGGAAGAAAAACAAGAAAGTGAACCAAAGGCCATTCCACCCTTTCCTGAGAGATTAACTAGAACCACACAACCGACCCTAGAAGAAACTGAACTTCTGGGAGAATTGAAACAGTTATGTGTAAAGATACCACTTCTCCAAGCCATAAAGGATTTACCTATACACAACAAGATGATCAAGGAGAAGTGCTTCAGGCACCCAGGCAGGCACAGGAGAGATGCTCCAACTATCAATGTCATAGGACAACTGTCCGACCTGATGTTGGGGCAAGTGATCTGTCTGAAATATCTAGACCCTGGAAGTCTTGTAGTCAATGTCCACATCAATGGTACCACAATCCTCCATACCCTAATTTATCTAGGGGCTGCCATTAATGTGATGACCGGGGACACTATGCTCAAGCTCAACCTTTAGGGCTCCTTGAGGAAGACCACAACCGTACAACAGTTACCAGAACAATCCACCGTGACCCTTAAAGGGATTGTGGAAGATGTAATGGTCTCCATCGATTCTTGTGAGTACCCTGCTGATTTCCTGGTTCTCCAACCAAAGGAAAAGCTCGTTGGGTATCCTCTCATCCTGGGAAGACCTTGGTTGGCTACGGCAGATGCCTACATTAGTTGTTGGGCTAGGAACATGACAATCAAGAATGGGCATATGTCTAAGCAGCTAGTCCTATATCCTCTTGCCCGACCATTGTTAGAACATCATTTACCTCTTTGGTTGGAGGAGGAAGATGAGGATGAAGTCTATTCCGCACCACTATGTGCAGTAGAAGCTACCGTGGGGGGCCCACAAATCAACGATGATATTATTGAAAACTTGATTTAGAATCCACCCCCCAGTGTGTAGTCATTAGAAGAGTTGGTGGAAGAAAGTCAAGCCAATCCTTTAAGTTGATCTTTGTGTGGCTGATTCAACCTCCCTCTGAGTTAAAAATGTGGAATTCGGCCGAGAAAGAACCTTGAAGGTCAACTCATCCCTATCCACCTCTCAGGAGAAAGAACTATGTAGCTTATTGAGAAACCACTTAGATGATTTTTCTTGGAGCTATAAGGAGATGAAGGGATTCCACCCTTTAGTCTGTACTCATGACATTTCCATTAAATAAGATTGTAAACCAATTAGGCAGTCTCAGAGGAGGATGAATCCAGACCTTAAGGACATTGTCAAAGAAGAACTACAAAAGTTGTTGGATGTAGGTTTCATCTACCCTATCTCTGATAGCGAATGGGTCTCCCCTTTGGTGCTAGTGCCAAGGAAAAATGGGAAGTGGAGAATTCGTGTCGATTATCGGGAACTAAACAAGGCCACCAAGAAGGACCATTTCCCTTTTCCTTTCATAGATCAAATGTTATATGGCCTGGCAGGGAAGAAGTTCTTCTCCTTCCTAGATGGGTTTAGCGGGTACAACCAGATCCAAATCAACCTAGAAGACCAAGATAAGACCACTTTCACTTGTCCTTGGGGTACCTTTGCATACCAAGTCCTTCCTTTCGCGTTGTGCAATGCTCCCACCACTTTCCAGAGAGTAGTACTAAGTATTTTTGCTGAACTGGTTCACAATATAGTGGAAATCTATATGGATGACTTTACCCCTTATGGTTCTAACTTCCAAGAAGCTTTGACTAACCTGGGAAAAGTTTTAGACGAGTGCATAGAAATGAACCTATCCCTCAGTCCTGAAAAACGCGAATTCCTGATGACTGAAGGGACCATGCTAGGTCATACAATTTCTTAGCAAGGATTATAGCTAGATCCCAACAAAATTGGCATCATCCAAAGGGTTCCACCTCCTCAAAAGGTAAGAGATGTTCAAAATTTCCTAGGCTTAGCAGGGTGTTATAGAAGATTCATTAAGGATTTTAGTAAGCTAGTCTCTCCATTGTTTGGTCTTTTGTGAAAAGATGCTGAGTTCATATGGATTGACAACTGTCAAGAGGCTCTAGATACCTTGAAAAGTAAACTAGTGACTGCCCCAATTTTGAGAGGTCCAAACTGGGCCCTACCATTCCACATCCATATAGATGCCTCGGACAAAGCGATAAGAGCAACCTTAGGGAAAATTGATGAGAAGTTGCCTTATGCCATATATTTTGTAATTAAAAACTTGTCCAAGGCAGAATTAAACTACACTGTAACCGAAAATGAGCTCCTAGTTGTAGTCCATTCCCTAAATAACCTCAGACACTACATCACCATCTATCGAACATTTTTGCACACTGATCATGCTGTAATTAGGGATTTAATGAACAAACCAGATGTAAATGCTCGTATTATTAGATGGTTACTTTTATTGCAGCAGTTTGATTTAACCATTGTTATTCAGCCTGGTAAGGAAAATGTTGTTGCTAATTTTCTATCTAGACTAGATCTGCCTGTAGGTGAAGAACGAATGGTGAATGATCAAATGCCAGATGAACACCTATTTTCTATCTTAGTACTCTCTCCATGGTTTTCTGATATAGCAAATTACTTGGTTTCAGCACAGTTCCTGCCACACCTGTCCTCAATAGAGAAGAGCAAGATCATGAGAAAAAGTGCCCCATTCACTTGGATTGGGGGAAATCTCTTCAAACTTGGCCCAGATCAAATTTTGAGGAGATGTGTCAGGGAGGAGGAAGTTTTTGAAATTCTCTTAACCTGTCATGATGGGCCTTGCGGGGGTCATTCTGCAGCAAAGAGGACTACCTTCAAAATTCTGCAAGCAGACTACTATTGGCCCACTCTTCATCAAGATGTAAGGAGATATATAAGCCATTGTGACCAATGTCAAAGGATGGGGAAACCTAATCCAAGGGATGAGATGCCCCTGCAACCTCAAGTGACTTTCAAGCCATTTGAGACATGGGGCATGGACTTTGTGGGTCCTATCAACCCTCCTTCAAAACAGAAAGCTTACATTATTGTGTGCACTGATTATCTGATAAAAGGGTAGAAACAAAAGTGATCAAGGTAGCAACAGAAGAAAAAGTGGTTGAGTTTTTGAGAGAGAATATCTTCTACAAGTTTGGCTATCCAAGGGAATTAGTCACAAATCAAGGGAGTTATTTTACCTCCAATTTGATTAAATACCTTCTCACACATCACAAAATTAAGTGCAAAACTTCCACCCCTTCTCATCCTTAAGCAAATGGACAGGTGGAAGTAACTGACAGAGCTTTGGAAGGGATTTTGACCAAGGTAGTGAGTAGAAAAAGAAAGGATGGGGCAGATCGATTGGTTGAGGCCACCTGGGGCTATAACACCACCTGGAAAACCACCACAGGGTTCACACCCTATGGGCTAGTCTATGGGAAGAAGGATTTGCTGTCAATAGAATTTGAATATAGCACACTAAGGATGGAAGCTCAGCTCGACCTAGATCTCAGCCATGCACAAAAGGAAAGGTTACTTCAGCTAAATGGATTGGATTAATAGAGATTGCAGGCCCTTCTCCACTCAGAGGTAGTCCAACTTCAAAGGAAAATATGGCATGACAGACACCTCAAAGAAAAGAAATTCCATGAAGAAGATTGGGCACTAATATATGATTAAAGATATAAATATTTCGAGGGAAAACTGAGGACAAGATGGCTGGGAACATACACAGTAGAAAAGTGCAATGAAAATGGTTCAGTTCTGATTCGGACCATCGATGAAGAAGCCATCCCCATGCTCTTCAATGGGCATAGGTTGAAGATCTATAGGAAGCTCCTCTTCAAGCAAGAATTCATTGAGAACTTGAGTAAAACAGTGTTGGTAGTGGAGTAGGTCTCTACCTCCATTCCACCCACACCCTAAACAAAAAAAAAAAAAGAAAAAAAAATAGAAAAAGAAAAAAACAGGAAAAAAGAGAATAAAAGATCCCTGGGCGAAAACCTCCTGGAGGCACCCCAACTGTCTAAAAGAAAAAAAAAATAGAGAAAAAAAGGAAAAAACAGAAAAACTAACTTCTTTTGAATGCATTGCAGATTGCAGGAGGGTCATAGAAGAAAAAGGGACATGGCCAGGCTGAATACACCCCTGATAGATCACTTCTCCATTGCCATTGTCTTTTTACAAACCCTGGTCTCACCTGTTTTGGAATTTATGCATCCTACAGGAAGCTCTGTGCATTCTATAGGAGGCTCCTGTAGAAACCACAGAGAGATCGAAATCAAGTTCAGAAAAGAATCAGAGGGCCAGAAATTTGTTCAGAAGGCATGTGAACCTCTTTGCCACCATTCATCCCCCCAACTCTCCATTCCATACCTGCACCCCTGAATTTCCACTCGCTTCTTTCTTCCCTACACAAAAAACACAGAAATTCTATTGCTTTTGTTTTGTCCTTTCTTTTTTAAATGATGAAGAATAAAACAACAACATCCTTAATTTGTTTCTTACCTAGTGCATACTAGCTGCTTTTCCTTTTCCTTTAGAACCTTCCTCAGCTATCTCTTGAGTCCTTGCTCAAGCATTAGCCAGAAATTTTAGAGGGAGAAGCAGTTACAGGAAATCCTGCAGGATTCCTGTAACAGCTGATCCCTTTAAAAAAACAAGCTCCAAAGGCAGGGTCAGTGCAGCCACAGGTGTATACAACGTGTAAGGAGCCATTCCTGATCAAAGATCACCAGCATGAGGTAGCCAAGCCACCAGTTTAGAAGCCACAAGCACCAACAATAGTAGCAATCCATGAATAGAGTACCAAAGTATGAGCATGCAACAACACGGTAGCGACTAAGAGGTAAGTGACGAAACCCATTCCTCTATTGCATGAGTATAATTTAGAAACTACATGAACCATTGAGATGGTCGCAATTAAACAAAATTGGTGGCCAGCTAACTGGCCACCCGCATCTATTTCAAACAGAACCCCTTGTCCAGTTCAAACAGCGCCTCGTCCAATTCAAACAACGTTCAGTGGGTCCAACTGGCACATGTGTTTAGTCAACTTGGGAAGAAAAGCTCAAAATAGGTAGTGGTGGCGGCGTATAATAGGAATGATGGAAGTGATTGTAGGCAGGCGGCGTGAAGTATCATAATGGCACTGGAGTAGGGACCAATGATTCGGATGGGGATAACATACCATTCCTGCCACCTCACCTCGTCACCACAGAACACTCCCGTATGCTTAAGTATGCTGCAGTCGAAGCCTCCACCACCTTTGTTTTCATTTGCATCAATGATTTCTTGACTGTGACAACCTACCTACCACCTTTAGAACCTCATAACAGTCACTCTCTATCAGTTTCAAAACCCTTCCACTTATCGGGCTCTACAGGAGCATTATCGCACTCTATAGGAGCGGAAACACAGTATACAAGAGCCTTTCTATAGGAAGGCTAGTGAGTAGCTCTGAAGAGGGAAAATTCAGAATTTTATCCCAAATTCGAACTCAAAAAGGCTAGGCTTAGTAAAACCCACTCTGCATTTTATATATCTACAAAAGGTGGTGGGATTTGAAGTGAAGTATTAAATTGAAAAGAAAGGCAAAGTGTGAACAGAAGTCTGCCTGCGTTTTTTTGAAATATATACAGTCTCTACACTTTACTCTATACAATAAAATTCAGTCTCTTTCTCCTTTGTGATATTCTCCTGTGTAAAGAAATGATGTAACCATAGGAAATTAAGCCTGTAAAATAGTGAATTTTCATTGGGTGGTCTACTTACCTTGTGAAAAGAAAAACATTGTCTTACTCCCTATGTTTAAAAAAAAAAGATATTAATTTCCTCAAACAACTCGAGAAGTAAATTAAGGTTGAGAAAAGAGTTTGAAGGGTAGGAAAGTTGCAATTTGTTTTTGTTAAAAATAAGAAACACGAAAAAATCTCTCTGGTTCCAGAAGAAAACCTCAACTATTCCTCTGTTTCCAGGTTTGAAATTTGTTGTCTCCCTCCTCCCTGAGAATTTCCAACAGTCACTGAACATCATGATAGGGTGTTTTATGAGGAAGGAGCCTCTGAATTCAACTAAATTGCATGAACATCTAGAAGTGGTGGCCCTCTTTACCAAGGTAAATTGGATTCCTTTCTTTGAGAAGTTTCATGGGTATGATGAGGAAGTCACAGATGAATTTTTATTATCTTTAATACCCCATTCGAAAACCCATGCTACAGTCTGTTTGATGGGTCTAACCATAGAACTTACACCAGAGTTCATCAATAGAATTAGAAGTCTTCCACTTAGGCTCCCCTAAAGCAAAGAAGAAGAACCCGCTAGGTCAAGTTGCTAACAAGACCTTTTTCCAGCCTGATGAACATCCTGGGGAGGATAAGAATGGGATCAGGAGGACAAGCATACCTTATCCATGGGGTGAGGTAAGCTATCAGATCATGAAATATATCTCCTGTGAAGGAAGATACAGTATAGTCTATGGTTATCATTTCAGACTGTTACATGAACTAAGATATGGCATGGACATACCTACATCTAGAAAACTCAGTCTTCCATATTTTCTCCTCTAATCATTGATAGAGTGTAGCACCAAATTGAATGCAGGGGTTCCAGACCAACTGTCTCACCATGGGCTCACTAAATTGCTAGTGGAGGATGCCCTCCACACTTACACAATCCCTATAGCTTGGGATATTTTCAGGAACATGACTAAAGAAGATGACATAAAAAATCTCACTGATGACCTTAGTCCATCTGGAAGTGAAGAGAAGGAACAAAAAGAGGAAGTTGAGAAGGAAACCCATGAAGAAGAACATAATATTCAATTGGAAGAAGAAAAAGAAGAAAAATAGAGAGGAGAGGAGGAGCATGACACCACCACAGATGAACCTAAAGTAGAGAAGAAAACAATATCAAAAGAAGAAAAAGGGAAAATCACAGTAGAGAAAAAGAAGAGGACAAGAATTGAAAAGAGGAAACCCAAGACAACTTAGAAAAAGGCTGCCACAAGAAAGGCAGAAACTAAACAAGCAGGGGAGAAAACAGAGTCAGAGACAACAGACACAAAACCAGCAGAAACAGGCAAAACAATAGATGAAGGAGAAGAAAAATAGCAAGAAGAAGTGTCTCCTGAGACACTAGTAAGAGAAGCAGTAGTTGTTCTTGCTGCACTTAAACCTCCAACCAAGCCAAAAGGGAAAAGAAAAAGGCAACCATCTATATACTTCAAAGCTTGAAAGAGCACTAGAATCAAGATGGGGAAGCCTCAGCCACCTTCAAAGGAGCCCATCATAGCTGAGGACGTAACTATTGTAACAAAGGAGGAATCTCCCTCCAAAATCTCCATCACTTACGAAAGAGAGAGCCCTAAGACCTCTGCCTGGAAAGAAAAGATCAAATTAATGGGATCTAAAGTATTCCTACAGGAGGCACAGACCTCTCTACAAGATACATTGGAAAAGCTAAAAGAAACTCAAAAACTTGAAAAGAAGGCAGAAGAATAGACCCAGGAGGAAGATAAGGAGAAATAAATACTAGAGCCTAGACCTCAGCCTAACATAGGCTCCTACTACAACCTTCTAGAAAGTGGGAATAACATCCCACAAAAGTTTGCAGTGCCTCTTTTCTTTGAGATAGAAAAGGAAAGATTCAAGAGCCATACATGGATGTAGATTGAAAAATCAAAAGGGGTAGAAGACATTGGGCACATGGAAAAAAAGTTGAGAGAGATGGGCAAAGAATTGAGCATGGTCAGGCATACATAAAGCATTAGAAGAGCTCAATTGGAGGAAGAAAATAAAATGTTGAAGAAGCAGCTACAAGAAAGGGAACCTCGAGGAGGAAAAGTATCAGAAAGAGGAACCCCAGGCAGACAGTGAGACATTACTAAAACAACAACAGGAAAAAGAATCCTAGGCAGAAAATGAAGTGTTGATTTGGAAGAGGCAGCAACTAGAAAAGGAAGCCCAGTTAGCCTGTATGGCCAGCTGGGCAATGGAGGCATTATAGTGCAGGTAGCCCACCAAATCATATGCATTATACCTTAAAGATCAGTGACTCCAATTTCAGATTAAGACACTGGCCCAGAGGGGAACAATACCTTTTCAAGATTATGGCCAATTTATGCATTTATGTGATCACAGTTAAGCTGAGGACAAAGCAAAGCTAGCATAATTTTACTTGCACAACATGGCACTTACTGACATGAACTTGTGGGATCCAAATGCTTCATTGGGAGACTTGCAGCTAATGGCTATGGCATCTTGGATGAGCCATGAAGAGAAAAGGGCAGAAGAAATCTAAAAAATGATGGCAAAAGAGCTAACTGAACCCCTGATGATTAGTGCAGAACCAGCAAAACGATTGGCTCTCATCTATGCCCACCAACACCTTGCAGCTAATCCTCAAGTTGTACCTAACTATGTTGACAAGCAGGCCCAGGCTATTGCTCATTTCGAGGATATGGAGAGATTGTTTGGAGATGAATGCATTCATGTATGCATGAGAACTTGGAATACATTACCACACAGCCTAAGGATTAGGGAGTATCACTCCCAAAAAAGGGTGAGGGAAGCCATGAGGAGAGTAACCTTGTATAAGCACTCAATCCAAAGCTTAAAGGAAAATTGGATTAGCCTTAAATTCAGTCCTCCATTGCTGCTAGGACTACTGGAAGGAGTAAGAGAGGAGGAAGAATAGAAACAATGGGAAGAAGTGGATAGGAAGGAAGGTTTCCATGAAAAAGAGGAAGACATCACATCAGAGGTTTGGGATGTCAGGGAATCTGTTAGAGCCATTAAGGATGACGAGTTAGATTAGTTGCTCAGAGGATGAACAACCCATTCAGCAGGGGGGTGATGATGAGCCCTAGAAATGCGTAATTATATGGGCTCATCCTACCTCTTATTTTGACTTAATCCACCATTCTAATTAGTTTATTGCATGTTTTTGAATATATTTATGCTAATAGAGTGAATTGGGTTAGTCATTTTGCCATGTAGTCTAATATGTGCCTCATGCAAATTTTTTGGTCAATTTTGGACAAAGTCAACGGATTTATGAGCAAATGGCAGCCAAAACTCAACGAAAATAGGGAAGAGGACTTGTATGGGGGGTGTCTTCTTCATTTATGACCCATTTCCTTGAATCCTCCATCAGTAACTCGGAGCACAAAGGTCCATATTGATGATTCCAAGGGGTAGCCAAGCAAGTAAAGTAGGACTGTTGTTTATCTCCTGTTTGAGGAAGCCGAGTTCCTTGATTTTAGGAGGACTACTGGAGGAATCCATTAGTATAAATAAGGAGGCTTAGAGCCTCAGTAGGTTAGCCAGTTATTGGTAGATTTTCGTACTTTTGTGAAACATTGTGTTCAACTCATTTTCGAGTTCCTTTTTTAGAACAGTTTCTGTAATGTAACTGCTATTTCTGATAATGAAGATGAAACAGTTTTTGAGACAACACTGATCTCTTTGAGAGGGCTAAAACTCTTGGGTTAGGGCCCAACCCAAGTTGCCCAGCAGATCCTACTGTGTACTTATATGTTTTTGCTTCAATTCATGAGTTAATTTCTATTGCATAGATTCATTTTATTTTGTTAGATTAGGTTGCTTTTGATGGTTAATATAGTTGTTTTTGTTTTAGTTGCTCAAGTAGGTTACTGTAGTGATAGAAAAAGATTCGAAAAGGTCAACAGTAGGCCCTGATCTCTTTTCTCCCTTCCTGGGACTATGATTTGAGGTCAAGGCACTACTGCTTCCACCAAAAACACAGTTTTTGCTCTTCCATGCAACTGCTAGTGTGATAACTTGATTTGGAAAGATTGATATTGGTTCAGATTCAGTTGCTTAGATCATCTCGTATTATTTCACCATAGATCTCTCTGCATTCTTTTCTGTTCATAGGTTACTGTTCAACATTTTCTGTTTGTAGGTCAAAAATTAGGTCAAGCTAGAAAAAGTTATGTTTTCATGGTATAGTTAGTTCTTTCTTTGGTTAGTTTTGATAAGTAAATGTGAATATCTCTTGCAGGACATCTCAGCTCACCATACATCCATACAACAACTAGCACTAGCCCACTTCTCATAGATTTCCCAACTCATTTGCAACATTTCGCCAATCTGCCCTAATTTCTGCGGTTTTTTTCATAAAGCTGCTTTCTTGCCATTTTAACGAATCCAACCATCATGTTCGTCCTTGGTCTTCCTTGAAAAGTGCTAGACACCTCAACACCTTCATCTAGCCTTCATTTCCCCTTTCCCATCAATTTTCCACCTTTAAAACTCCAAAAATATCTCTCGGCCTCCTCCCGTAGATCCTCCTGTAGATCCCCTACAGCCTCCTCTAGAATGTCCTGTGAGTGATTTTTTGAAGTCCGATCACTATGGAAGTCTTCAGAAGGGTACTAAGCATTTCTTAGGACCTCTCCATACCTTCCACCACCTCTATAAAAACCAACTCCATCTCCCTTCACCACCAAACCTCTACACAATCACAACCAAATAAATCACAAGAATAATAATTTCACATAAAAATACTTAAAAGCGCAAAAAGATGATTTCTTCTCATTTCTTTTCAAAAGTAGCGTGAATAGATCAAATTTACCTTTTTAGTTGTCAATGACACTTTTTTCATTAGTTTCCATCTCTTTTTGCAAAATTAGGGTTAGTGGGTAAACTAGGGTTTGCTAGGGTTTGCATTTCATTTCAGTTTACTTTTTCTTTTTGCAAATAGCATACCCTCTTTAGAGTTAGCTTTCTTTCATCATGGTTAAAATCTTCTTCTGAGAAATCATAGAAGTTGGCTTAAGCTCCTAGTGATCTTGTGCCAGCTGACCAAGTGATAGCCTGCGGTAAGAGATAGTACTTGTGCATATAGCACCGTCGCTTCCAAGTTTGTTACAAACTACCGAGTTGATAAAAGTAAAGTAGGGAGCCCCAAGAGTTGCAGCATTATTGTTGCAATACTGGTGCTCACCAGAGACATCAAGTAATACTTTGACTATAGAGACTAGGGGAAGAAAAATGGAAAGAGGAAAAAGCCCAGGATATCGCAGTAAGTCAAGAAAAGGCAGATCCAAGCCCAGATCGGGGATAGTGTGCTGGAAATGCCAGAAGAAAGTACACCTGAAGAAATACTGCAAGTCTCGGAAGGGAAAAGAAGGAGACATGCAACAAGAAAACAATCATGATGCGATTGTGACAGGTGACCTGTTGCAAGATGCTTTGATTATTTCTTTAGAAAATATAATTGATGCTTGGGTAATAGATTCAGGGGCCTCATTCCATGCCACACTTGATAGGAATAGCAGTATGTGTTGGGTGTGGATCTTTATTATCTTATGTATTCAAAGGTATTGTTGCATTGGAACCCAGTTTGAAATGGGGCGGTGACGCCGCCCGTAAAATACTCACTGCAAGGGGGTCTAGGGGGACGGCTACGACCTTTTGGGAGCCCCCCCTAGTGGGGGGGATCGGGGGCAGTGCCCTCGAAGCTAAGAATAGATGTAAAATTGACTTGTAAAATATTGTAATTTCGTAGTCAATCTGGGCCATTCATTAGGCGAAGATCTGACGATACAAGTTATGTTTAATTTAGGGTTTTTTTCCCTAGAAGGCAACCCCTCGCTATATATGAGGAAATTGTATTGCATCAATGTAGATCTGCATTTTGAGTGAGGAAGAGAGAGGATATTGATAGCAAAGAGGGAGTTACAATGGATCTGTTGTATGTTATATCTCTTTAGTTTGGTGGGTAATATGAAAAGAACAACTGCTTATTTCTCCGTGGACGTAGCCCAAATTGGGTGAACCATGTATATCTGTGTCTCCCTTTTTTTATGTAATTTCTATGTTTATATTTCTGAAATATTTTATTTGTTACATTGCTTTGTAATACATAATTTTCTAATAATTGGTATCAAATATGAAGGTCTATTTGGCTAAAAAACTTGCAGGAGAGAAGGGTTCTTGGTTCGAGTGGGAGCAATGGCAGAAGATGGTAGGTTTAGGGTCAAAAAATTCAATGGACAAACTTACCAGTTGTGGAAGATGTAGATGGAAGATTATCTATATCAGATAGATCTGTACCAACCATTAAGCAAAAAGACAAAGAAGCCGACGATTATGACAGACACAGAATGGGATATTCTCGATAGGAAGGCACTTGGAACAATACAGCTGTGCCTAGCGGCGTCGGTGGCATTTAATATTTCAAAGGAAATGGCAACAAAGGGTTTAATGTCGTCATTGGCCAAGATATATGAAAAAACCTTAGCCTCAAATAAGGTATTTCTTATGAAGCATTTATAAAATATGAAGATGTCAGAAGGTGGATTTGTTGCTGATCATTTAAATGAATTTAATACAGTTACCAATCAGTTAAGTTCTATAGGGGTAACTTTTGATGATGAAGTTAGGGCTCTGTTATTTCTGTGCTCATTGCTAGAAAGTTGGAATGGTTTAGTTATGTCCATTAGTAACTTTGTCTCTGTATCTAGTACTTTAAAGTTTGATGATGTTGTCGGTGCAATCCTCAGCGAGGAAATGTGACGAAAAAGCTCTGGTGAGACATCAGGTAATGCTTTGACTGCAGAGACTAGGGGAAGAAAAATGGAAAGAGGAAAGAGCCCAACATATCACAGTAAATCAAGAGAAGGTAGATCCAAGTCTAGATTGGGGATAGTGTGCTGGAAATGCGAGAAGAAAGGACACCTGAAGAAAGACTGCAAGTCTCAGAAGGGAAAAGAAGGAGATGCGCAACAAGAAAACAATCATGAAGCGAATGTGACAGATGATGTGTTGCAAGAATATTTGATTATTTCTTTAGAAAATATAATTGATGCTTGGGTGGTAGATTCAGAGGCCTCATTCCATGCCACACCTGATAGGAAACATTTTCATGATTATGTTCAAGGAGATTTTGGACAGGTTCAATTGGGTGATGATAAAACCTGTAAAATCATTGGAATGGGTACAATTTTCATAAAACAGTAGAATGGAAATAAATGGTTATTAAAGGAGGTAAGGCATGTCCTAGATCTGAAGAAAAATATTATTTCAATAAGGCAGTTCAGAGGTGAAGGTTGTGTGACTACTTTTACAGAAAAAACCTGGAAGGTCACAAAAGGATCCCTAGTAATAGCAAAAGGAGAAAACGTTGGTACATTGTATTTATGCAATGGTATTTCTAATTTTGTTAATGCTTTAACCTCTACAGGAGAATATACAGCATTGTGGCATCATAGGCTTGGGCACATGAGTGAGAAGGGGATGCAAATTCTTAATTTTTTCCCAGGTTTGAAGCATGTTGATTTAAAATTCTATGAGAATTGTGTTTATGGAAAACATAAGAGAGTTAGATTCCTCAGAGTTGGGAAAGAAAAGAAGAGCGAAAAATTAGAGCATGTGCATACAGATGTATGGGGACCTGCTCAGGTATCATCTCTTGGTTGATATCGTTATTATGTTACTTTTATTGATGATGCAACCAAAAAAACCTGGATTTATTGTATTCAAAATAAATCTCATGTATTTGATACTTTCAAGAAATGGAAAGCTTTGGTTGAAAATGAGATAGGAAAAAGGTTGAAGTGTCTCAGATCAGACAATGGAGGTGAATATTGCAGCAAAGAGTTTGATAGGTACTGGTCTGAGAATGGAATTCGCAGAGAGAAGACAATTCCAAGAACGCCACAAGAAAGTGTTCTGTCAGAAAGGATGAATAGGACAATCATGGAGCATGCAAGGTGCATGAGATTGCATGAAGGATTGCCTTTACAATTTTGGGCAGATGTTGTAGATATTGCTATTTATCTAATAAACAAAAGGCCTTCAAGTTCCTTGGATGGTGGTATTCCGCAGGAGGCATGGATAGGTAAAAGAATAAACTACTCTCTTTTAAAGAGTATTGGTTGTGAAGCCTTTGTCTAGATTAATAAAGAAAATAGAACAAAGATTGAGGCAAAATCAAAGAAATGTACCTTTATTGGATATGGTGTTAATGATTTTGGTTATCACTTTTATGTTTATGAAAAACACAAAATCATTAGGAGAATAGATGTCATATTCAATGAAAAGGTTTTGTATAAGGATCAGCTGCAAGAAAAGAAATAGGAAAAAGAAAACGAAGAATACACAATGCTTGACGAGATCACCAAAAAAAGTGATGGTGTCTGAAAATCATAATGATCAATATCCAAAACAACAACCATAACAGCAACAAGCACCTCAAACACCTGAAGGTGGTGTTAAAAGATCTACCAGGATAAGTAGACCCCCTGAACGATACTCTCCTTCCTTTTATTATGTATTGTAGATTGATTATGGTGAACCAAAATGTTATGAAGATGCAATACAGGTAAAAACTAGGAAGAAGTGGGAGAAATCCATGAAAGAAGAGGTGGACTCCTTAGCACATAAACAGACTTGGGACTTAGTCAAGTTGCCTGTAGGTAAAAAAATAATTGCAGAATAAATGGGTTTAGAAGTTGAAGGAAGAATATGGAGGTAGAAAAAGGTATAAATCTAGACTAGTGGTGAAAGGGTTTGCACAGGAAAAGGGTATAGATTTTGATGAGATATTTTCTCCTGTTGTTAAAACGACTTCAATCAAAAATATTTTAAGTCTAGTAGTAGTTGAAGATTTGCATCTTGAGCAGTTAGATGTAAAGACAACCTTTCTCCATGGGAATTTGGAGGAAGAAATATATGTGCAGCAACCACAAGGATATGAGGTAAAAGGGAAGGATAAGCTAGTGTGCAGGTTGAATAAGAGCATGTATGGCTTAAAACAAGCTCCAAGGCAGCGGTATCTAAAATTTGACATGTTTATGTCTAAATAAGATTATACTAGATGTCACTCTGATCATTGTGCTTATCTCAAAAGGAAAAATGATGGCAGCTATATTATATTATTATTGTATGTAGATGACATGCTTGTTGCAAGTTCTAACATGTAGGAAATAAATGTGATCAAAAGAAAATTGGAAAACTAATTTGCAATGAAGGATTTGGGTGCTGCAAAACAAATCCTTGGTATGAGAATAAGTAAAGACAAGAAGAATCAAAAATTAACATTGTCTCAAAGTGAGTACATAGAAAAGGTGTTGAAAAGGTTTAATATGTAGAAGGCAAAACCAGTTAGTATACCTCTGGCTAGCCATTTCAAATTAAGTAAGGAGGAGTGTCCCAAGGCTCAGGAAGAAATGGCTCATATGTCTAAAGTTCCATATGCATTAGCAGTTGGAAGCTTAATGTATGCAATGGTCTGCACAAGGCCTGATATTGCACATGCAGTGGGAGTTGTAAGCAGGTACATGAACAATCTAGGAAAAGAACATTGGATGGTGGTGAAGTGGATTCTGAGGTATTTGAGAGGTACCACCAATCAAACATTATGCTTTGGTGTTTCAAACATTGCTTTATAGGGATATGTTGATGTAGATATGGTGGGTGATAGAGATAACATGAGGAGCACAATAGGGTATGTGTTTATTGTAGGTGGAACAACTGTCAGTTGAGTCTCAAAACTACAAAATGTTGTTGCACTCTCAGCAACAGAAGCAGATATGTTGCTGCAACAGAGGCTACTAAAGAAATGATTTGGTTACAAAGGTTTCTGGATGAATTGGGTAAGAAGGAGGATTTAGGCAAGTTATACAGTGACAGCCAGAGGGCCATACATCTTGCAAATAACTCTGCATTTCATTCCAAGAATAAACATATATAGCTAAAGTACCATTTCATACGGTCAGTGTTAGAAGATGGACAGTTGAAGCTGGAAAAGATACACACCAGCCAGAATCCTGCAGATATGTTTACAAAAGTTGTAACTAGGGAGAAACTAAGAATCTGCTCAGTTTCAATTGGTCTTCAAGTATGATGAAGAAGATCAGAAAGAGTCAGGTCCAAAGTGGAGCCATTGTTCAGCAAATGAAGTAGCGGTGGAGTTGCCATAATCAGTCTCCAAGTGGGAGATTGTTGGGTGTGGAGCCTAATTATCTTCTGTATTCAAAGGTATCACTGCATTGGACCCCAGTTCGAAATGGGGCAGCAACACTGCCCGTAAAATATTCACTATAGGGGGGTCCGGGGGGGGGTGGGGGGGGCAGCTGTGACCTTTGGAGAGCCCCCCCCTGGCAAGGGGATCGGCAGCACCCCCGAAGCTAAGAATAGATATAAAATTGCCTTGTAAAATGTTGTAATTTCGTAGTCAATCTAGGTTGTTCATTAGGCGGAGATATGACAATAGAAGTTATGTTTAATTTAGGATTTTTTTCCCTAGAAGGCAATCCCTCGCTATATATTAGGGAATTGTATTGCATCTATGTAGATTTGTATTCTGAGTGAGGAAGAGAGAGGAGATTGAGAGCGAAGAGGGAGTTCCAACGGATCTGTTGTAGGTTGTATATTTTTAGTTTGCTGGATAATATAAAAAGAAGGACTGGTTGTTTCTCTGTGGACGTAGCCCAAACTAGGTGAACCACGTATATCTGTGTCTCTCTTGTTTTATGTGCTTTCTATGTTTGCATTTCTGCAATATTTTATGTGTTCCATTTCTCTATAATATATAATTTTCTAATAGTATGGCAGCACCTTAGGAAGCCATGGATATTGAAGCAATGACCACTAAGGAGGCTATGTAGGGCATGACGGTATGAAAAGCCCCAGAAAGTGTTGGGATAGTTGTATAAATCCATAAATCACCGTGCACACTGATATCCAAGAAAGACAAGCAGCCTATGGTCTCGATGCGCGTATCCCCTAGGAATTCATAAAGGACGAGGCTTACTGTTATAGCTCCAAATACCACCCTTGGTGTTTGTGATGCTTGGTTTATTGCCTAGGGCAACCCCTCCTTCCAGACTTGGTCTAAATATATAAAAACAATGTTTTACTCCCTCTACGCTACTTTTCCCTGAGATTAAAGTGTGTACATGATTTTATCTCAGGGAAAAGTAGTGTACAGGGAGTAAAAAATTGTTTTTAAGATATTTGGACCAAGTCTGGAAGGAGGGGTTGGCCTAGGCCATAAAACAAGCATCACAAACACCAAGGGTGGTATTTGGAGCTATAACACTCACCATGGAAGAAAAGGGGAAGGCAATCAATTTGGAAGCCGATGAGGAGGAGGAAGACTTTGAAGAAATCACGGTAGAAGAAGAAGAGGACATAGAGATGGAGGTGGAAACCCAGGGTGCGAACCCTCTAACCACGCTGCACACATATGTTCCTCTGTAGAAGGGAAAAGCAAGGGTGCCCAAAGACATAGATGAGAGCAAAAGCTCTCTGCAGACTCCGCTGCTCCTTGATGATGTTATTTTTGATGGAGCACACTTGGGGCGAGTGCCTGTGCTAAAATTTGAAGACTGGAATCTCACACACCACGATAAATTCCCACATTTGGCAACTGTGTAGCTCATGTGCCAGAAGAAAGATGTGTCAATGGGAGTCATAGAGTTGGAGCTGCATAAGTGGCTGAGAGGTGTAGAAAAGGCATGACTATTAAACCTACTCTGGGTGCTGCATTACCATCGTGCCCCAGTGACTATTTTGATAATCAAGCAGGTGCTCTGCTTGGTGCATGATGGGTGCTTGTGGCTAGAGGAGCCCATCCCCATCACAGACCACTTAATTCATAGAATTACCTGGCTCCCTTTCAAAGGGGAGGACCCAGTGGACATCTTAGAGGGTAAAAGTGATGATTTCGCCATCGCAGAGGCCATGAAGAAGAAGTTCAAGATGGAAAAGAAGAAGACGAGTTACGCGATTTCCAACATCAAAAAAGCTGCGATCAAAGTCGTGACACAGATACTAGTTGGGAAGGTTATGCAGAAGTGTTGCGCGGATGAGGTGCCTCTGCTAATGGTTGCAATTGTTGCGTAATGCACTGAAGGGGTCCAGTTTAACTGGGCCCACTACTTGTGCAGAGAATTCCTTGAGAACTATCGCGACGCACAGGAGTAGGGGAAGACATTCCATTATGCATGGTTGTTGTTGTCCATCATGCTAGTGGCATGGGAATTACTTGAGGATAGCTAGATCCCCACAATTGCATAGGATCTTTTGGAGGCATTGAAGTATGCTTCGTTGTGGGCAACTAAAGATGCACAAAGAATCAAGGATAGTAATATATTTTGGGTGTTCATGGAGATGAACATCAGAATGGGGATTAATCGCAAGCCGCAGTTATTGGCCACTATCTACAATAGCTTGCAGAGCTTCCAGAGTTCAAAGTGGACTTCCACCTTGTGTACATTAGGGCGCCCAATGACCCTACAAAGACATGGCATGAGCTACATTACCTAGCAAAGGAAAATGTCATATTCACTATGCTTGAGTCGTGGCCGCCAGAGTGGCACACTCTACTTAGCTCTGCTGTGGAAGTAGAGAAGTACGCTGCACAGAGGAAGAAGGAGGGAAAACTGTAGATGGCGTAGTTGGCAGAGAAGCATTATAACATGTTGAAGCCCCAAAAATCAGGTCTACAACAAGGGGGATACCCACCCGATCCGGACCTTGGTTAGCATCTCCTTTTCTGTTTGGTATAGTGGGTCTGACTGGGGATATGGGACCAGTTTCCAAATTTATGTGTGTGTGTGTGAAGGATTGATATTTCTCTTTCTAATAGTTTCTAAACGGAATACTTTTATTCTAACTATAATCTAATAATATGGAAATTGTATTCTAATAAGAAGAAATATCTAAGTCTACACTAACCCGGGGTGTAATCTTTCCGTTATGTGATCTAAAATGATTTCAAATAACAACTGGTAATAAAGATCATTCAACTGTTATGAGAAAAGAATTCAATAAGGATGAACCACTTCATATAAAAAAGCTAGACGAAACAGTTGTGAATAACATATCGCATAATAAGCTATTCATACATTAAGCATAAATAAATAGCTATCACCGTACAAAAGTGCCAAATGATAAGTCAAGCATTCATGCATCAATATATAAACAACTGAACATGAATATCACTTTAACACAATGACATAAATAGTTAAGATATAGAAGTACCATTTATAACTAGTCCTACTTATGAGCTTCAAGCGATAATGATTTATCTCTTTTTGATCTAACATCCACTAAGAGTACAAAAGTGCAACATTAGTAGTAGATATTAAATGCAAATATCAATAAATCTTGTTCCATTCATTCATCAAAACCTCGTCAGAGGGTACATAACTGCATGTTCTGGGGATAAGTTTTTGACAAATTTTAGGACCCTTCTCTAAATGCATGAGAAGGGTTTAAATACTACTAAATAAATCTAAAAATTACTTATTACAAAAATGTAGGATGCGGTTTAAATGATTGTCCTCATTTCAGGCAAAATAAAACAAAATTAAAACTAAAATTAAATCTAAAATTAAAAGTACTTCTGTATCTGCTCCTTGAAATTGCGCGCATTCAGCATCTGTTTGAGAAGATTCGGCTGGCCGACTTCCAATTTTAGCTGAGCTGAGAAAACAGAATCGGCAAGAGCTGGTGCCATCTTCTTGGCAGAATTGATGATACACTTGAGAGTCATCCACTGGCTATGTGGCTTTACCAAGTATGTCCAGTAATAATCCTAGTTCAACTTGGTTAACCCTTGGATTGCTTCTGCCTTTTCTTGAGCTTTCTGCCTCTAGTCTATCTCTATCATTTCTTTCTTGCAAATTTTTTGGGGCTTGTAGGTAACTGAGGAATTAGAAGCTTTCTTTTTCGAGAATTTTTTCTCAGCGATGCATGCGCATCGAAAACTGCCTTCGTTTCTTGATCTGGGTTTCCTTGATGCGTTTTTCGCCTTTTGTGCTTTTTATTTTAGCGGATATAAAGTTCAAATTTTGTGAAAATAATGATTCCGTAAGCTCTTGACCCTGAGTCTTAAACTATCTATTTCTGATATCAACGTTGTCCAATATCCATTTAACCATGTCCGTGTATGGGAGACTTTTGGGCCTTGCTGCTATCCAGTGTAAGAATGAACAAGCTAGCTCTATGATGGATGCCTCAGAAGAATTATGTGAACTTGCAGTAGCAGTAACTTCCATTACTCTGGGATTCTCTTCTTCAAGTAGATTATACATGCCTTCCCAAGTAGTAATACCTGCATCTCTGTTACAAGCAATGTCTATATACAAGGGCACCATTTCTTTCTCTTCAAAGCTTGGAGCTTTGCTTTTCTTTCCCATAATATCCTGCGTATTGCTTTGTATCGTTCCCTGTTCTCCATTCCTGCAATTCACAAGTGAAGTGAAAATAATGATAAGGAAGGTGATGGGAAAGTTTTAAATGCCGAAGACGTATAAAATATACCACCTTACGTGAAATGATTTTTTGATAAGCACGAAACCATATTCCATTAATAACTGGCAACTAACTCATTAATTAGCATTAAAGTGCATAACTAGGTGTCGGTTTATGGAAAATACTTTTTTGAACCACGAGCCTGAAAGATCTGCGATGAAGCGATTTTGCGATTTGCTTCACAATATCGCAGATTGCAACATCGCAAAGTCACAACATCGCAAAATCACAACATCGCAAAGTTGATAGCTCGCTATATCGCATTATCGCATTGCCGCTCTATCACGAAATCGCAATATTGCAATATTGTATTATCACATGAACGTAATATATGACAATCTTCGTTAATCTGTTTTCTGCAAAATGTGATTTGCGATATGTGTCATTGCATTTCGGCAATTTAAGGTGTTTCAATGTAAGTTTTCTTTGATGTATGCAATGTGATATTTTTCGCGTATCACGATCTCGCAATGTTAGAATTCGGCTTGTAAGGAGGTATCCTGTTATCCTTTTGCGATGCGATATTTCCTAAGGAAACATTTTTGTCTTACCTTATCATAAAACTTAGATTTTTAGATTTTCAAGGGGGTATTCCTAAGTTTATGATGCTAAGTTTTATTGAAAAAGGAAATATAAGCACTAATTGATTTTTATTTTTATTTTTTAATTTTAACTAAGGGTCCCCAATTATTTAGTATTAGGAATAACACTAAATAAGAAGGGGGGTTGTTCTTGGCCACAAAAATTGGCGATTCACTTGGAAGAACCAGTTACCTCTGCTGTTATTTCGAATTTTAAAAACTTCCAAAACAGAAAATTTTCCATAAAATTAAACTTTACTATAGAAAGACTAAGTACATTATGCTTTTACCTATCAATGATATTTCATTTCTTCTTTTTTCAACTTTGATTATTTACTCCCTCTAGCTAGTCCTTGTATCTAAATCAGTCATTACTTGGTTTATAAAGATAAAAACAAATTCTTCTCTATAAATTAGTTTTAAATATGTTCATTTGTCATAGGTAGAGCCTCTGCTGCCAGCAAGCATTTATAGCTTCGACAGGGTTACCTGTTATCCAGCAATGCTCCTGTATCCTACTTAGAGAAATTTACAACTTTCAAAGACAAATCCATTTCCACACTTTTCGCTTTCATTTTCTTTTTATCCTTAAACAACAATGTCTTGGTTTGGTAGCCAATTCATGACACAACCATTCACTGATTTATAACTTTGCTAAACAAGCTGGCTCGTGATGAGATCCCTTGTCTCATGATTGCAACAATCTTGAGTCATTGCCCTGTTGTGGTATGCAGTATTGGCAAAGTAAGCAAGCTATAATATCTATGATCATGATAATTCAGCTCATGATGAGACCTCTTACTCTTTAAGTTAAAGTGTATCTTTGGATCATCCTCTGAATATTGTAGTTTCCTAGGCGGGGAGGAAGTCATTGTTTCCTTAAGATAGCTCTGGACGACAATGATAGAGTTTTTGGAAAGAGTTTTTCTACAGAGGATCTTCATTTTTGTTATTGATACCTTTCATTGGACTGAAATAAAACAATTTCTAAATAAAGGTATTTTTTGTCAATGTTTATACAGTTGAAACTAGTATCATTTCTAGGTCTAGAGTTTTTAACTGTATCTTTCAATAGTAATGATCAATTTTTTAGAAAGAATTCTATTTATACAAGTGAAAAAACAAAATCTAAAAGAGAATTTGTGTCTTTTTCATGAATCTCAAATGTAACCATCTACAACTGGTTTTATTATGAAAAAGAAAAACAACTAATCTACAAAAATAGAAGAATGATCTTCTATGGAAAATATTTTTTGAGGATCTGACCATTTACAGGTAAAGAATCTTTTTTCCCTGTTAAATCCTGTAACATGAAAGTAGACGGACCTATGACTTCTATGATTTGAAAAGGACCAAGCCACATTCTTTGAAATTTTGTATGTTTCCCTTTTTCCTCATGAGCCTTGTCCCATTTTAAAACTAGATCTCCCATCTGAAAATATTTTCTAGATATCATGTTTGAATAAAAAGAAGCCTTCATTAATGCTTGGTGATGAGCGTCAGTTATCTTAGCCCGTTCTTGTTGTTCTTCTAACTTGATTAATTCCAGCTGCCACAGTTGTAAGGAAGAAGTTGGTGCTTCATCAATATATTGAACCAAGGCTAAAGAGGGAATTTCCAAATTAGTTGGAAGCCCCACTTCTTTCCCATAAACTAAATTAAAGGGAGAAGTGTCAATAGAGGATTTCTGCGTTATTCGATTTTCCCATAAAGCATATATTAAAGACTTATGCCAATTTTTATGATTTTGGCCTATGGTTCGCTTAATGATTCTGATTAAATTCTTATTTGTAGACTCAACTAACCCATTCCCTTGTGGGTAATAATTGGCAGAGTATTTAAGCTTGAAACCCATTTTGAGTGCAAATTCAGTCATTGCATTACCAGAAAAATATGATGCATTATCAAACATTAAAGCGGAAGGTAGCCCAAACCTAGTGATTATGAACTGATCTATGAACACGAAGATATTTTTAGCATTAGCCGGCTTGAGTGGAACTGCTTCTACCCATTTAATAAAGTAATATGTTGCTGTAAGGATATATCTATCTTGTTTAGAAGAGTGAGGAATGATCTCACCTATTACGTCCAATCCCCATTGATCGAAAGGTTGTTCAATGTTAACTAGTTGCAGTGGCGAGGATGGTTTCTTTTGTCTCCCAATAGCGGTTCGACAGACTTGACATTTCCTTACGTAGTTATGTGTGTCTTTGAATAATGTGTGCTAGTAATAGCCTGCATGTAAGATTTTATGAGCAGTAGCATCTCCAGCATAGTGTCCGCCTGCTGGCCCATCGTGAAGTTCCTGCAAGACTTTTTAAGCTTCAGATTTCTCAAGACATCTAAGGAGAACAGAATCATAATTTATTCTAAAAAGAACATCATTCATGAACTGATATTGTTTGGCTTTTAACCTTAGAGCTCTTTTCTTGGTATGATAGAGGTTTGAAGGAGCATATCCATTCTTTAGATAATAAATAATATTAGCGTATAATGACTCAACATAATTAAGGCTTACCTCATACACTTGTACCTATGTAGATGGATTTTCGGACATCAGAGATGCTCTAGCCAGCATTTTGCAAAAGCCTTGACCTTTTACAATACTTGCTGGTTTTATTTCTACGTCATATTCCTGTAAGGCAGTAACCCAATTGGCTCTTTTCTTACCCACATCCTTCTGTACTAGAAGATTTCTTACTGCTGGAAATGGTACTATGATTTTGGTATATGTTTTGAGTAAAAAAGGTCTGAAATATTTAATTGCTTTGAAAACAGCATAAGCTTGTTTCTCCACATCTAAATAATTCAACTCAGCTCCTTGTAAATTGGAACTGAAAAAAGCAATTGGGGTTTCCGCCATTTCTTGATTTGCTTGAGTGAGTATCGCAGCATATGATCTATCCGAGGAAAATGTATACAAAATAAAAGGATCAAAAAAATTTGGAGTTGCTAAAGATGGAGAATTAATAATTGCTTGTTTGATAAGATTGAATGCCTCATGTTCATCTTGGCCCCAATTAAAGTTTGCATTCTTTTTACTCATTGATTGTAAAGGAGACACAATTCTTGAAAAGTTTGGAACAAATCTCTTTACAAAGTTAATCTGGCCAAGAAAAGATTGCATGGCTTTCTTGTTGTGAGGTAGGGGTACTGTAGAAATTTCCTTGATTCTGTCAGGATCAATGTGAATTCCAGATTTTGACACTATGAATCTGAGAAGTTTTCCTTCACTTAATGTGAAAAAGGATTTTTTCAGGTTAAGTGAAATCCCATACCTTAAACAACGTTGGAAGATTTGTTTTAAATCTCTGAGATGGTTGTTTCATTTCTTGGAATACATAGTTATATCATCCAAATAGATTACCACAGATTTATTAACTAACCCCTTGAATGCGATGTCCATGGCTCTCTGAAATGTGGCACCCACGTTAATCAATCCAAATGGCATATTTTGATATGCGTATGTGCCCCATTTAGTTTTGAATGTAGTTTTTAATTGATCATCGGGATGTACCAACACTTGATTATATCATGAGAATCCATCCAAGAATGACATTAATTCTGAGCCCTCAACTGCCTGCAGTATTTGTTCCATGGGGGGCAAAGGAAAATTATCCTTTTGGTAGGCCTTGTTAAGATTTCGAAAGTCAATGCAGATTCTAATATATTCGTTTTTCTTTCTAACAGGTACCATATTGGAGACCCATTTAGAATGTCTAACGGGAAAAATTATTTTGGCTTTCAATAACTTATTGAGTTCAGTTTTTATCTGGTTTCCTAAATTGGGATGGATCTTTCTCAACTTTTGTTGGACAGGTTTTTCGTTATCGATCATTGGAATAGTATGTTGGATGATTGAGGTGTTGTATGTTTTGAGTTCATCGTAATTCCAAGCAAAGACACTTTTGTATTGTCTCAAGAGACGAATATACACTAATTTTTCTTCAAGGGCTAGGCCAAGGCCTAGGTTGATATTCTGTGGTTTGGCATCAGTTCCTAGATTTACTAATTCATAATTCAAAGTTGAACTTTGGAGTTTTGAATTGGTATATCTTTTCAATCGATTTTTCAAATCATAAAAGTCTTCTAACCTTGTTGCAATTTTTGGTCATGTTGGTCTTCGTTAATTATTTGATTGGTGTAGGATCCTTCAGATGTGAGGAAACTCACGATATCAGAATCATCGTTGAAAATCCTCCAATTGGTAATATTATCAGGAATAGATGGTCTAAAAATTAACTCAATTGAAAATCGGTCAAGGCTAAAATCTTCTAAAGGAATGAGCTTCGAAGCTACGTTGGCTAAGAGGTTTGCACTAGCATTCTGGAGTCTGGGAATTGATGAAATATTAAATGCTATAAAGTGTTTAGTCAGATCTTGAACTAAAGATTGGTAATGTTTTAAATCACCTGATAAACAATGTATAGTATTACGTACCTGTCTGATTATAATTTCAAAATCTCTGAAAACTTGAAGGTATTTGACGTCTAATACGATTTCTTTGTACAACCCTTGGACTAAAGCCTCGTATTCTGCTGTATTTTTGGTGCAATCAAATTCGAGTCTGCAAGTTAGCATAGTTTTATCTCCCTCTGGGCTTATTAACACGCATCATGCTCCCGCTCCTTTGTTAGACTTAGAACCATCAAAAAATAATTTCCAAAATAAATATTTATTTACAGGACTATCTATAAAATTAATACATTTAGAACTATCTGTTTGAGAGAAATTTTCTACTTGAGATAAAATAGAATGTTCTAAGTAAGGTGAAATATGAGCATTAAAATTTCCTAGGAAAGAATCTACTAAATAGTTGCCAATGATGTTAGAATTATATGCTAATGGTTTATTTTCTCCCTCTAGCTCTGTTACTATGTATTTCTGATGTCTTTCCCGCTCAACTTTTATTTGGTTTGGTTTACCATTGTAAGGGAGCCAGATGTGCGACCAGTCAGTCGCAAAGTATCCGTGAATTTTTTCTGACCAATCTCTGCTAAGGATTAAGCCATAAAATTTTGGAATATCAGCAACTAAAATGTCAATAACTTGACATACCTTTGGGTTGGATGATAGCCTTATGGTAACCTGATTTAATTCGCCAATTACTTCGACTTGCGATCGATCTAATTGGACTATGCGCACAGCGGATTTTTGTGGTTGAATGTTCAATTTTGCACATATTGATCTTGGTAAAATATTCGATGAAGCTCCAAAATCCACTAAGCAATTATACATGTTTTTGTTGAAAATTTCATAAGTAAGGAGAAATGGGGGAGTATGATATCTCGATCTTCCTCCAATTAAGGTGATATCGTTTGGATCAAATTTATTAATCGCATTAGTTGGAGGTCTTCCCATGTCATGGGAAGCTTGAGAGATTACAGCAGTGGGCAAAGGTGTAACTGGTACAGCACGTAATTCTTTCAAAAGTACTTTTTGCTGGTGTTTTAACTTGCTCAATTCAAAAAAAGTAATATTAGCCCTAGTCTTTTTCATGTCTTCTATGATATTATACTCCATTTCATCTGAAATGATCAGCGTTTTAGATGGATTTGATGGGTTTGTTTGGACTGGGCTGGTCTAAGTTGCTTTAGATGTTGTTTTCTTGGTTGCAACTTTATCCTTGGTCATTGAGCTTGTGCTCTTTGGCTTAGGTGTAGGTTGAGGGGGATCAAGTTGATTTCTATTGTGAGTACTAACCGATAATGCCTCTTGATCCTCTTCATCTCGGAGGATGAAATCCCGCATACCTTGTAACTCTACAACTTCTTCTTCATTGGTATGTTCTTCAATGGCGATTTCCTCTTCTTCTTCTTCTGATTCAGCACTTGTAATTGCGTTAGGGGGTTTGGAATCGGTTGAAGGATTTCTTTTAAAAGGTTTGTATGGCTTTTTAGAAGAAGTTTCTGCCACTTGTTTCTTAATTTCGACCATCTCGTTTGACATGGTCTTCAAAAATTTTTGTAATCCTTCTAAATCGAATGGATCTTTCGATTTTTTTTTCTTGGGATCTTCTTTGAAAGAAACCTTCTTATATTTCCATTCTTCTATCACGTTTTTCTCTTCTAGGGACATAATACATTTATCTACTACTATTGATTCTTTCATATCTTTAGCTAAGGTTGTTTTGTTAGCCCTATCAACAAAGATTGCTATGTTTGATGGTAAAGCAGTGATGTACCATTCACTTCGCACTTCTTCACTAGGCTGGGAAGCAGTAGGAATTTTGTTTAAGATTTTATTGAAACGTAAATTGAAATATTTGATAGGTTCTCTTGACTCGGCCCTAAGGTTAGACAAGTCATTAATCAGTGTCGCCGTAGACCTGTCATCACCAAACTTGGTCAAGAATTGTTCTTGGAAGATGTCCCAACTAGTAATAGATCCAGATGGTAATGAGAAATACCATGATCTGGTTGTTCCTCGTCGAGTATAAGGAAGAATTCAAACAACATCGTCTTCGTTGGTAACTCCATTGAGATTTATGGATAGAATAAAGTTATTTATATGTTCTTCCACTACTATGCCTGCCTCAGGATTAAACTTAGGTAGCCATTTCTCAGGATGGGCCAGTAGCTGACTCAAGGGTGCAGGCATTAAGACTTCCCCTAGGTTATTCCATGGAGATTGGGCCATCGTTCAACTAATAACAGAGGAAACTGTGGAAGATGATCCCTGCGGTTGAGAAGATGAGGATATTACGACTCCAAATGTTTGAGAAGGAGTTTGGAAGTTCTAGTGGACTGATGGACAATGATCTGAAGTGGAGGAGTAGATGGTTGACTTCGCGGTGAAGAGATTGAGATGGATGATGATGATGAGAGAGTCTCTCTATTGGACCCTTTAGGAGACTTCCTTGCTCTTTTCCTTGTAGGTAGAGGTAACTCGGTTGGTTGAACACCAAACTTTTCGCTCTTTAATCTGGTAAGAGGATGAGCAGGGTTATATTGGGAAGTCACACTGCCTTGAGATTTATCAGATTTTTGAGGAGATATAGAAAATCGCTAAAGTTTATGAATCAAAGATTCAACTTTAGGAGGTTCAATAGTAGATTGTTCTGAAATATCAGGGTTTGTAGCAGCGTCTGTTGCTCCAACGACTTCCGACTCTGGATTTAAATATTCTAAATGCAATGGTGAAGTCGGGGGAGATGGTCAGGGAAATTTACTCTCAGAATGGTATTTAGATTTATATTTGCTTGCCATTCACAGTTCGAGGCCCTGCTCTAGCGCCAAATATGTTGAAGCCCCGAAAATTGGGTCTACAACAAGGGGGATACCCACCCGGTCCGGACCTTGGTTAGCAGATCCTTTTCCGTTTGGTATAGTGGGTCCGATTGGGGATATGGGACCAGTTTCCCAATTTATGTGTGTGTGTGTGAAGGATTGATATTTCTCTTTCTAACAATTTCTAAAAGGAATACTTTTATTCTAACTCTAATCTAATAATATGGAAATTGTATTCTAATAAGCAGAAATATCTAAGTCTACACTAACCCGGGGTGTAATCTTTCCGTTATGCGATCTAAAATGATTTCAAATAACAACTGGTAATAAATATCATTCAACTGTTATGAGAAAAGAATTCAATAAGCATGAACCACTTCATATAAAAAAGTTAGATGAAACAGTTGTAAAAAACATATCGCATAATAAGCTATTCATACATTAAGCATAAATAAATAGCTATCACCATACAAAAGTTCCAAATGATAACTCAGGCATTCACGCATCAATATATAAACAACTGAACATGAATATCACTTTAACACAAAGGCAGAAATAGTTAAGAGATAGAAGTGCCATTTATAACTAGTCCTACTCATGAACTTCAAGAGATAATGATTTATCTCTTTTTGATCTCACATCCACTAAGAGTACAAAAATGCAACAACGGTAGCAAATATTAAATGAAAATATCAATAAATCATGTTCCATTCATTCATCAAAACCTTGTCAGAGGGTACAGAAGTGCATGCTCTGGGGATAAGTTTTTGACAAATTTCAGGACCCTTCTCTAAATGCATGAGAAGGGTTTAAATACTACTAAATAAATCTAAAAATAACTTATTACAAAAATGTAGGATGCGGTTTAAATGACTGTCCTCATTTCAGGCAAAATAAAACAAAATTAAAACTAAAATTAAATCTAAATTAAAACTACTTCTGTATCTACTCCTTGAAATCGCACGCATTCAACATCTGTTTAAGAAGAGTCAGCTGGCCGACTTCCGATTTTAGCTGAGCTGAGAAAACAGAATCGGCAAGAGCTGGCACCATCTTCTTGGCAGAATTGATGATACACTTGAGAGTCATCCACTGGCTATGTGGCTTTACCAAGTATGCCCAGTAATAATCCCAGTTCAACTTGGTTAACCCTTGGATTTCTTCTACCTTTTCTTGAGCTTTCTGCCTCCAGTCTGTCTCTATCTTTGCTTTCTTGCAATTTTTTGGGGCTTGCAAGTGCCTGAGAAATTAGAAGCTTTCCTTTTCGAGAAGTTTTTCTTAGTGATGCGCGTTTAGCGCTAGGCACTAATTGCGCATCGGAAACTGCCTCTGTTTCTTGATCCGGGCTTCCTTGATGCGTTTTTTGCCTTTTGTACTTTTTTCTTTTAGCGGATATAAAGTTCAAATTTTGTGAAAATAATGATTCTATAAGCTCTTGACCCTGAGTCTTAAACTGTCTATTTCTGATATCAACGCTGTCCAGTATCCATTTAACCATGTCCATGTATGGGAGAATTTTGGGCCTTGTTGCTATCCAGTGTAAGAATGAACAAGCTAGCTCTATGATGGATGCCTCAGAAGAACTATGTGAACTTGCAGTAGCAGTAACTTCCATTACTCTTGGATTCCCTTCTTCAAGTAGATTATACATGCCTTCCCAAGTAGCAATACTAACATCTCTGTTACAAGCAGTGTCTGTATACAAGGGCGCCATTTCTTTCTCTTTAGATCTCAGAGCTTTGCTTTTCTTTCCCACAATATCCTGCATATTGCTTTGTATCGTTCTCTGTTCTTCATTCCTGCAATTCACAAGTGAAGTGAAAATAATGATAAGGAAGGTAATGGGAAAGTTTTAATGCCGAAGACATATAAAATATACCACCTTATGTGAAATGATTTTTTGATAAGCAAGAAACCATATTCCATTAATAATTGGAAACTAACTCATTAATTAGCATTAAAGTGCATAACGAGGTGTCGATTTATGGAAAATACCTTTTTGAAGCACGAGCCCAAAAGATCTGCGATGAAGCGATTTTGCGATTTTCTTCGCAATATCGCAGATCACAACATTGCAGAGTCACAACATTGCAAAATCACAACATCACAAAATCACAACATCGAAAAGTTGATAGCTCGCTATATCGCATTATCGCATTGCCGCTCTATCGCTAAATCGCAATATCGCAATTCGCATTATCACATGAACGTAATAAATGACAATCTTCGTTAATCAGTTTTCTACGAAATGCGATTTGCGATATGCGTCATCGCATATCAGTAATTTAAGGTGTTTCAATGTAAGTTGTCTTTGATGTATGCGATGTGATATTTGTCGTGTATCGCGATCTAACAATGTTAGAATTTGGCTTGTAAGGAAGTATCCTATTATCCTTTTGCGATGCGATATTTCCTAAGGAAAGATTTTTGTCTTACCTTATCCTAAAACTTAGATTTTAGATTTTCAAGGGGGTCTTCCTAAGTTTATGATGGTAAGTTTTATTGAAAAAGGAAATATAAGCGCTAATTGATTTTTTTTTTTTTTTTAATTTTAACTAAGGGTCCCCACTTATTTAGTATTAGGAATAACACTAAATAAGAAGGGGGGTTGTTTCTGGCCACAACATAACAAAATAACAACAACAAAGGCCCAAGCAGCACAGGACGCTGCGAAGGCAGCAGAAGAGAAGAATAAGGAAACAGAAGAGTAGCAAAAGGTAGCAGAGAAGGAGCGCAAAGGCCAGAAGTCACCTTCGTCCAAACAGGAAGTAGATCTGGAGGAAGGTGGCACAGACCCATAGATAACGTCCACATAGTTGAAGTTGTTAACACCCAGGTTGTTCCCTATGACTCCCAAGGGAATACGGCCGGGGTAACCACTAACCAATCTTTGGATCACTGCTTCTAGCCTAACAGTGATCAGAGAGGGCTCTCTCTTTATGATTTGTAACTGTTTGTTGTAGGGTTTTAGGCTAGCTATTATGCACTGTGTTTTGTTTATGTTTGGTTGGTGAAATTCCTTTTAGGTTCTAGTGAAGTAGTTTTCTGAGAAGTTGAGTACCATTGGGCAATGGAGTCTGTAGCTGTATGTGTTTGAAGTTTTGAGATGAAAGATGGGACTTACAGGGCCATTTGGGAGTTTAATAGAACAGATTTTTGATTAAAAGACTGGAAACAGGTAGGACGAATAGTGAAAGCATTTAAGAATTTCCACTATTTATCTATGTGTTCCCAACAGATAGCTTTAAGAAGAGAAAACAGAAGTCTTAGGGGCAAAAGTTGAATCCCTGAGAATGACTGTTACAAAAAAACACAGTTTTGAATTGCAGCAATTAAGAATTACAATTCTGTTACTGTATATGAGGAAAACATATATAATAGCTCAGTTTGAGTCCAGGGTAAACATGGTTAAATCCTGGTACTATCCTTTCACCTTGCTATCAAGTGTACAACATTAGAACGACAAAGAGAACAAAAGACTCAAAACAGACACGACAAGAGATTTGAGAATACTTATAGTTTTATGCAACACCCATGGAATCCTGTAACATGCATCCTTCACCACAAGACATCAAATACACCAAACTTCTGGAAGTTCCATTCCTCCTTTGTATTAATTCTCTGAAAATATTACAGCAGATGGAAGTTATTCAAGAGAAAATTCCAGCAACCCCTTCAGCATCTGTGAAGGGTGTATATATACTAGCGGTGGTCTATAGAAAAAATCTGAGTTCTGCGTTATCTCAGTCTTTACATTCTCACCAACTCTTTAAGATATTATGTCGAAAACTTATTACACATTTAATACATAGTACAGGCATTTTAATGCTCTGTCAGAAGATATTTAGCTTTATAAGAATAGCTAAGTCGGTCTGAATATTTGGAGTTAATGCATAGAAAATCCGACTGTAGGCTGGTACACTATGTCTCGGACCTGTCAGCTGTGACTTTGACTGCTGCTGGTGGTGAGTGACTGGCCTGACTGAGTTGGCTCAGCCTCTGCTTTTTCTGTAAATTTTAATTCCCAAAATTGCCACTGCGCGTGTCTGCCTTTTTCCTTCTGCGCTATTGGTTCTGGCCTGTCAAAATTGTCTGGGTCAAATGCCTCCAGACATCCTGTGTGGGCAGTTGATGTGCCAAAATTGCGCCTAGAGTCTCATCTGCTTCTGTGAATTTGAAGAAATTGGGTGGTGTATCAAACAGATGCTCTATCTCATTCATGAGAAAAAACAGGTTTTCCACCCTGTCATACATCATTTGCCCTGTGGCTGGCCCTGTGTCTGCTGAAGTGCTGGGAAGTTTTGCAATCTCTGCTACTGCATGGGCATCAATTCTCTTGTTATAGTTGTCCAGGGTGAGCAGTCTTCCCACGCTGCTCAAAATGTTGGGGAGGCCTCTGTTCTGCAGTGTTACAAATTTCTCCAGGAATTTGTTAATTTCTGTCTGCATGTCCTGTGTTCTCCTCTCCAGGGTCCCAACCAAGTTTCTCAATGTAACAACTCTCTTGGCTATGGCAATTGTTTCTGTCCTGTTGTTGATTCCCATGCTAGCCAATTGAGTGCTGGTTTTGTAATTCAGGATATTGATCATCCTGGTAGCTGCTTCTGGCATGTGCCCAAGGCTTGCCCTTGCTCTCTGTATCTCCTTGTTTGCTTTGGTGATGAGCACCATTTGCTCATCCATAGTTTCAATATATTGCCACTGGTTGGCAATGGATCTTCCAATGTTGCTCCATAATACTGCTTTCATCTGAGCAGTTACCTTTTCCAATGCAAGCTCTTTTTCCAGCTCAGCAATCCTTCTCTTAAGGGTTTTCACCTCTCTCTCCTTGGCTGCCTCATTTTGTTTGCTTTTATCAAATTTCTTATTAACATTAGCCAAGTTCTGTTTGAGCCCATCCAGCTCTTTCATTTGAGCTTCCATAGCTCGGATCTCTGCTTGCAGCTTTTGCATGTCTAGACTAGCAGCCTGTTCTGATGTTGTAGTTGTTGCTGCTGTGGATGGCGCTGTAGTTGGTGCTGTAGCTTCTGTTTGCTGAGGAGGAGGAGCAGTCTTTGGAGGGACTTCCTCAAGATTTATTATCACAGGAGGAGGCTGGGAGGGTTGGCCCTCTTCTCTTTGCTTCAGTGCTTCCTGTAGTGCTGCCTTTGCAGCTTCAGTTTGTCCTAGCTGGTCTTGAGTCCTAACCAGCTCTTTGTATAAGGATACCAGCAAGTCTGTGGTATCTTTTTCTTGCCGTTGCTGGGCAACTTCATCTGTTTGTGGATGGATGGTGGCCGGGAGTTTGATTTTCTTTCTTAGGGCTGCCATGTCTGCATCCCTTATTTTCAGCAGTTCTTGGATGCCTTTGACATCCTTGGGATCATGTCCTATCTCTATGATGACCTCCTCCAAGGATTTGATCCTGTTGTCCTTGGCTTGTGAGGATGCTCGTTCCAATTCTAGCTGGGATGATGTATTGTCTAGGCTGCTCTTTAATTTGTAATTTTCCAGTGTCTCATCTGCCAGGGAGGCATACACCATTTCACCCGTTTGTTTGTGTAACTCTATCTTATCCATGGGGTGAATATCTTTAGCCAGAACCTCCATGTTGGTTCTTAAATAGTCTGAGGTGGACTGGGGATGTAGAGTTGTGGGCATGAAATGGCTCATTATCATTTTTCCCTCACTCACATCAAAAGCAGACATTAGTCTCTGCTGGTTGCTGGGAGCTAGTTTTAACAAGTGATCATAGAGTTGCACTTTTATGGGATCACTCCTTCTCTTGATTTCTATGAACTGCTGCTTTATACTTGAGTGCCCCTCTCTATGCTGGCCAGAAGAGCTGACCTCTCCTCCCATCGTCATATCTGGTCCTCTTTGAGATGAGCTGGCCGAGAGTTCTCCACTGGGTGGGCCCATGCCCATGGCCTGCCTTACTGCTATGTCCTCCTCTTGGGAGTCATTCAATCTTTGTCTCTTCTCTCCTCTGATAAAGGATGAAGTCTGGGGAGTCTCTCTCTCTCTCTTTCTGGTTAAGTCCTCCTTCTGGGGTGTTTGGAGGACTGAGCTGTCCACATTGATGTCTGTTCTTGGAGACAACTCTGTTTGGGGCTGCTGTTCTGTAGATCCGGGCAAATCTGTCTCTTTATTTTGCTGTAATGGCTGCTGCCCACTAGTTTGTGGTTTATCTTGTTGCTGCCCCAACTCCCGTTCTTCCATTTCTTCTTGCTGCTGTAGCAAGGTGTCAACCTGTTCTTCTGTTAATATAGGTGGTTGTTCCACCTGTTTGCCTTTGTCCTTGCTTGCTGCTTGGGTTGTCTGCTCGGCAGTTCGCTGTTGTGTTGCTGGTGTTGTGGTGGCTGCCCCAATTTGCCTCCTGTAGGAAATAGGCACCTGTCCACAAGTTTCCAAGTCAGCTTGTTTTTGGACATTTCTAGCCTCTTGCTCAAGTATTTCTTCATTAGTCATTTGCTCTACTAATGTGCCCTCTTCCCAATCTGGTGCATTTGCATATTTTTCAATTTCAGGTAATCTGGCATGAGCATAGTTGCCTAACTTATACCTGATCCTCCTGAGGGAAATAGAGTGGTTAGGGTCATATGGAATCCACTCAAAACTAGTTTTCAACTGGAGTCCTTCCAGGATCCTGTCTGCCTCTTTCCAGCCTTCCTCCTTCCTGTTGTATAAGAAGGGACCTAGCTGATTTCTCACTTTCAACTGTGATTTCTTGTTTCTACTCTGAAAGTGTAGGTAATCTGAGTTCCCAAATTGCCTGAAATATTCTAAGGCAAACAGTCTCATGGGAACGTACCTTGGCAGCCTAAATGGATTTAATTCACATCCATACACCCTAATGACTGTGTGATTCTGGTAGAAGTACCAGTTGCCGATGTTGTAAAGCTTGTTCAAATGAAGAATTCTTTTCATGTCATCGGTCAGTCTAGGAGGAGGGGCACCTTGCAGCACTGTTAGGGCTGGATGAACAAATAAATCAATAAACTCACAGTATGTATAAGGTGATAGTGAGGTACGATGGAACACAGGGGTCCAAAAAACAACTGATCTTGGGGTTCCTTGGGCGTTGAGTGACCTCAAAGGGACAGAGAAGGTAGCTGGCTGGTTGAACAAGAACAGATGATATATGTAGGAGGTGTATCTGAACAGCCTCTCCCTCTTCAAGTTCATGAACTGGTCATGAATCTTCTCAGCTATATAAGTTGCATAATCATAGTGGATAGCTGGAGGCTTACCCGGGGCAAATATGGACAGCATGGCCAATATGCTGTCATCTACATCTTCCAGTCCTCTGAATCCCAGGACATATCCAATCAAGTCCACCATCATCCTGCCCAACTCATTCAGGTATTGGTACCCAATGGGAGGGGTTCTGACTGCTTCAGAGCTAGGTGTGACAAATAGCTGGTTAATCTTCACAATCTGGTCATTAGACAGGTTATTTCCTCTCTTTATCAAATCTTGCATGGAAAGAGGGGTCAATTTCTTGGCTGTATGAAAATGCAGCATCTGATTTATACTCTCTGGAGTGATTTGAAACAGGACTAGGCCTGTGGGGCTAATGACTGCCCTTTGGCTGGGGTCATAGCACTCTTGGCAACTGTAGATAAGCTCTGGCATGGGATTAACTTGGGGAAGGTTGTATATGGGCAAATTTGATTCCCAAATTCCCAGGATATCTGCTCCACTCATGTGCTGGGCTCTCAGTTCATTTAACATCTGGATATTATACTTAGTTCCCATAGGAAACCAGTCCAACATCTGGTAATCCATGTCTCCCAGGGGTTTCCATGCTAATTCTTGGTGAGGGGCATTGATAGGCTTAATGTTGAGAGCAATGGGAGTCTCCATAGCTTGTGAAGGGATAAACTAATGCAATTTGACAAGTGAGTTGGCAAAGACAGACTGCAGATTGCCCTCTGTGGTAAAAACTTGATTTTCTGAACTGTCAGAGGGGAATTTACCAGCTAGAAATTGAAATACTGCTGGTAATTGGTTACAGAGACTCTTTGGGGACCAATTTAGCTCCTGGTAGTAATTCAGAGGTATTCAGCGGGGCATTTAGCCGAGAAAACGCAGGACGAGGGGTTTTCAGATGAATTGCAGTTTGTTACAACTCTGCAGGGAATTTTTGGACTTCACAGAGACAATGGTGGAGGTATAACCCGGTTCTAGCGGTGAAAAAATCTGTTTTACGGTCCTATTATGCCTGTGAGCAGTTTAGAGCAGAATGCAGGTCGTATGGAGGGCAGGGTAGGGTAAATACCTGTAACTTGACGTGCAGAAGTCGTGATAAGGTGTACTGCAGTTGCTGGAGTGGTCGCCTTTGTTGAATTTACAGGTTGGCGGAAATCCGGGCAGAAACGGTTAAACAGAGAGTTCGGCAGACAAAACAATGAAATGGTGAAAAAACGCGTGAAATTTGGTTAATATGAGATTTTTACCCATTTGGCGCTTTTTTATGATGACGTCAGCATGACGTCATTGGTGGGTCACGGTGATGTGACGTCAGCTGACGTCATCGGGGAGGACGTGGCGGAAGACGACAGGTCAACGGGGGTGAGGTGGCAGTCCAGTCAGCGGTGAGCTGGACGCGTGGTGGAGGCGGGTACGAGACGTGGCAGACAGGTCAACGGGGACGGGCGGAGGTGAAACCGTGACGGTCATGGTTAAGGCTCTAACCGTCACGGTTTCTCGGGGCGGTTAGAGTACGGTGCCCAGGGTGTCAGAGGGAGCTCCGAGATAGTCCATCGGGCGACGCGTGGCAGAGGCATGACGAGGCGCAACGTCATGTTCTCGGGAGTTAACGCGCGGACGTGGACGGCGTTCCGATATTGTGGTGGGCCGTCGGATCTGGAGGGCTTGATCCGACGGCTGGCGGAGGTGTAAGGTGCACGGCGGATAGGGCGGCGGAAAAATTTAACGTTTATGGGTTTTTTGACAAGGTTTTCAAATGTTTCAACCTCTGACCACCCGCGCTTGCATTTGGGGGCATGCTGAAGGCGGGATTTTGCCTTTTATAAGGTTTGCGGAGGGTTTGTGGGCTAGAGGGGTTTAGAGAGGGGTTTATACCCATGCAAAGGTATTTTTTGAGGGGAAATGATCTGCAGCAAAGGGAGAGTATCAGAGATAGGTTCACCATGGTGGCCAGATGCCACTATGATCCCTCTTTGCAGATTTCTCGGCTATTATGCCTAGGGGAGGGAATATATAACATTTAGGGCTTTATACACCTTAGTGTTATTACTATTAGGGCAAGGGGTAGAATAAGGGAGTTAAATAGTAGATTTAGGAGTTAGTAAAGTGAAGGAGGGGAATCTTTGAGAAAGGGGATGTTAATGATGGAGTAGAGGGGAAAAAGTGAAGTTAGTGATGCTCTCTGCTGTGAATCCATGAAATTCACCACCCTTTTTGCTGATATGTCCATTGCCTTGGCAAAATATCTTTGACAACTATGTAATGGTGAACCTGTCCTTTCTGCAACCACAACTGCCTACCCAACTATTTCACCTAACATTTTTTAGTTTCTTCTTGGAGGGGCACTTAGACTTGCAACCCTCAATTGCCTCTTCTTTCCCTTGGCTTTTTCTTTTGCTTTTTCTATCTACTTCTACCCTTATCTCTTTCAAGGTCCCAGATTAAGCTGTTGGGATCCTTTGTTTCTCTACCTGAACTATTTGTCTGCCAAGATTAAGCTGTTTGGACAGACTTCTTTCTCTATTCTACAACTCAAAATTGAAACATGGCATGATCCAGATTAGACTGTTGAATCATCCACAAAATTTGTAATAAGGTCCTCAATATTTGAAGTATTTCCTACACCTCTGATTTCCTGGAAATATGGAATCTTTGTAGTAACAAAGCAGAGCATATTTGGATTTTCAATAATCAATCATGAAATATGAAACCTATTACTATAGGTATCCAACAGTGGCTCCACATGGGGATGGTTTTTCCTTTGAAAGACCAAGAACAGCAGGTCAGATTGCCTTGTTGCTCGATTGTCCATCTTAATCTTTGAGCTCTGATACATGTAACCTGTCAAAATTGTGTGCTTTTTGATGGGAACCTCTGGTTCTATGTGCCTGTTGCTGCTAGGTGCAGCACTTGGAAAACCTCTTCTTACAAACTAAAAATAGAAAACATATATAGGCCTGAATATATACAATGAACCTTTGGATCCTTATCATAGTGGACCATCATAATAGTGCTTCAGCATCCTGCCATTGACAGGACCTTCATCCAGTTCAGTTACAGTCAAACTTTTAAGGAAATAAGTGTTATTACCTTGCACTGCTTGGACAGCAAATGGTCCTTTCCACAAAGAATCAAATTTCCCATGTTTCCCTTTCTCTTCTCTTCTTGCATCCCACTTTAGAACTTTGTCTCCCATATTGAAGTCTTCTGCTTTGGTTCTTCTGTCAAAGGCCTTTTTCAGTTTCTCTTGTAGTATCTGCACTCTGCTGAAAACTTGTTCTCTGGTTTGCTGTAAACAGATTATCTGGTTGATCCTTCTTTGCATGTCATTTGGCTCTGCTTGACTTTCTTGTAGAAGTTTCATAACTGGCACCCCTAGTGATGAAGGAAATCTGGCCTCTAATCCATAAACTAACTGATATGGGCTGGTCCCAATTGATCTTTTGGTGGTTAATCTGTCTGCCCATAAGGCATTTACTAGCTTTTTGTGCCAGTTCTTTTTGTTCTCTTCTAGCACTTTCTTTATGATGTTTATCAAACTTTTGTTTGATGATTCAGCAAGACCATTTCCCTGAGGATAGTAAGCTGTAGAATGGCCCAAAGTGATGTGAAATTTATGACAGAAATTTATCATTTTCTTGGATTTGAAGGCAGCAGCATTGTCTGTTATTATCTTTTCTGGGCAGCCAAATCTAGCCAGTATATTGTTTTCTAGAAATTGAATGATCACTGAGTCATTTGCTTGTCTGCATGGGGCAGCTTCAATCCACTTGGTGAAGTAGTCTGTTGCTGTTAGAATCCATCTGTGTTGTCCTGAAGATGAGGGATGAATCTCTCCAATGAAATCCAAGCCCCATTGTTGAAAAGGTCTTTCTGTTGAAATGGGCCTCAAAGGAAGTGGCAGCAACTGTCTTCTGCCTTCAAACAGCTGGCACTTGTGGCATGATGTTGTGAATTTCTTTACATCTGAGAACATGGTGGGCCAGTAATAACCGGCCCTTAATATTTTGTCCATAGTGGACTTCCAATACAAATGTCCACCACAGTCTCCAGCATGGAATTCTTGCATAATTTTATCAGTTTCATTCTCAAGAAGACAGTGCAGCAAAATACCTTCATGGTTTTTCCAGAGTAGATTCTCATCTAACACACAAAATTTGGATGTTTTCATTTTTAGGAACCTAGACTTAGTTCTGGACAGTCCTGGGGGAGCACACAGGTTTTGTAACACATAACAGATATCAGAGTACCATGGAGATTGTTCAAAGGCTACGTTGATCTTTGGAGTCGCCAGCTCTGTTTCACTGTCCAGTTGGTTGATATCTAAGGCTTGGAAATTCGCTTCTGTCATTAACTTGGCCAAACCTTGCCCTTTAATCAACTTTGTAGGTTTTATTTCAATGTCAAATTCAAGTATGTTTGCAATCCATTTTCCTCTTCTACCCTCTAAGTTTTCTTGTGTGAGAATGTCTTTGACAATAGGACTTGGTACATAAGCCACAACATGAGAGTAAAGGATATAGATCCTAAAATCTTTGATAGCTTTGATTAGTGCATAGGCTTGTTTTTCCATTATTTGGTATTTCAAAGGAGCATCTCTAAGAGCTCTGCTGAAGAAGGCAATGGGCTTTTCATTCCCTTGATCATCTTTCTGCAATAAAACAGCAGCAATAGTATGCTGGGAGGCAAAGGAAAAAATGACGAAGTCTCTGTCAAACTGAGGATTAGTTAATACCGGGGTTTGGGTTAAAGCCAGTTTTATGCTTTCAAAGGCTTGCTTTGCTTCCACAGTCCACTTAACTTTTGAATCTTTCTTTAGCATATTGTTTAGCAGTCTGATCAATTCTGCTAAATTTGGGATGAACCTTCTTAAAAAATTGAGTTTTCCTAAGAATCCTTGCAACTCTTTGACACTCCTAGGGTGAGGCATTTGTAGGATCGCTTGTATCCTATCTGGATCAATTCTTATGCCATCTTTTGAAATGATGTGTCCTAAAAGTTTCCCTTCTTCCAAACCAAATAAAGACTTCTTGGGGTTTAAGGAAATGCCATATTTTCTGCATGTTATGAAAATCTGTCTTAAATGTTTCAAATGTTCTTGGTCAGATTTTGAGAAGGGTGTAAGATCATCTAAGTAAATGACCAGGAAATCATGAATTTCTTTTGCAAAAGCAATGTCCATTGCTCTTTGAAATGTTGCCCCTGCATTTTTCAATCCAAAGGGCATTTTCACATACTTGAAAGTTCCCCATGGGGTAGTAAATGCAGTTTTGTCTTGATCATCAGGGTGCACTAAAATTTGATTGAAGCCTGAGAAGCCATCCAACAATGATATTCTTGAGGCTCCTACTACTCTTTGGAGGATGTGGTCCATTTTGGGTAAGGGATAGTTGTCTTTGAGTGATACTAGGTTCAAATTCCTTAAGTCTACACAAAGTCTAATCTCACAAGTTTTCTTTCTTGTAGGGACCAAATTTGAAATCCACTCAGAAAACCTGATTGGTGCTATGATCCCAGCTTTGAACATTTTTTGTAATTCCTTTTCAATGGAAGGAAGAAGCACAGGATTGATTCTTCTCAATTTTTGTTTGAATGGTTTTTGATTAGGCTTGAGGGGAATGGTGTGCTGTATAACAGAGGTATCATAAGACTTCAAGTCTTCATAACCCCAGGCAAAGACATCTTGGAATTCTTTAAAGAGATCAACATATTTGGGCTTTTGATCGGGGGGCAAGGAGGCGGACAGCTTGACTATCTTAGGCTTTTCCATAGTGCCAATATTACATTCTTCAACTCTTGCATCTAATGGCTGCATCTTTGGCTTCCTAGGGATGTCATTTGAGTCAAAAATATCCTCTAATGGGGTAAGGCCCACTGGGAGGAAGTTGTCTTTGAGTTGTATGATTTCAGTTTCAATGTTACTCATCTCTTCACAGTCCATTTGTTTAATTTGTTGAATGTTTTCATTGTTGAAAATGGTTGGGCTGAGCAATTGTTTTGCTGTCCTAAGTGACATTGGGTGAGCAGATTGTTGAAACTGTAATTGTGATTGACTTGCTCCATCAACAATTTGAGATTGACTTGCTGTCTCAAGGTCAATATTTAATCCTGTAAACTCTTGTTGCAAAGTTAAAAAGTTGTTTATTTGCCTATCATTCTCAAATACTTGCCATTCTTTGACATTGTTTGGAATAGAAGGCCTATATTTGACTTCTGCTGTGAAACAATTGTTGGGTTGTAGTGGGAATTTGAAGGTGCTGGCAAATGTTGCCAAGCTGTGAGCATGGAGATTGTGGCCCCTTGGAATCTTTGTGAGAACAAACTCGGAGAAAGTTTCTAGTATTTCAATTACAGCAGACCTGTAGGACCTTAATCTTTTGTCATTGGTGACAAAATCCCCTTTTACTTGTTGAATTACTAGATCAGAGTCCCCCATGATTGAGAGGCTATGTGCTTGTAATGATTTTGCAATCTTGAGACCTAGTAGCAGAGCTTCATATTCTGCCATGTTATTAGTGCATCTAAAGTTCAATCTATAAGCCCTGCCTTGTGCACAGGCCTTTTCTTTGTTATGTATCCATACTCCAGCTCCTGCCCCTAACTTGTTAACTGAGCCATCAAACTCTAGGACCCACAGACTATCTTGCTGGTCAGGGAATCTTAAATTCTTCTCATGGGATGGCCATGTGAGCACGAGTTGAGGTTTCTTTTCCCATTTGTCTCCTAGGATAATTTCATCATTTGTTTGACAATTTTTTACAATTGAAGGAGGGTGTATGGGTATTGTTGGGCTGATTAAATTTTGGCAGGTGCCACTTGTTTGATGGATGTTTTGTTCTTGTATGGGTGTCTCGGTCTTGATGTTATTGCTTAAGGAATTTGTGCTGTCATTGAAAAGGATGAAGGAGTCTATGTCCGAATGGACAGCATATATTGGAAAATTTTGAGGCTTTTCTTCACTGCTGACCATGTATTTCATGAGTGTTTCCCTATAAAGTCTCTTGGGTTGCCCAAAGACAGAGATGGTTGCATATGACATGTCTAATTGCAGGGAGCCTTGGAGCTTGGCTCCCCATGATCTTGATAAGAGCATTCCATATTTGGGTGGGATATCAGCAACAACAACATCCATTAAAATGGTTTTGTTGGGAAATTGAACCAGGGACACACATAAATCCTTAATCAGGCCCAAGCATTTTACTTGACTAGAATCAAAAGAAAACAGGTCTTTGTATGGTCTTGTTATATCCAAATTTAATCTTTCCATGACTGCTTTTGGCATGAGGTTGTGAGATGCACCTGAGTCAAACATTGCATTGTGCAGTATTTTATCATGAACATGTAAGCTGACATAAAAAGGTAAAACCCCTGTGACTACTGTTTTTCCATCTACCTTTGGACCAAACAGTAATTCTGGAGTGTCATCTAGCACATTTACATCATCTTTGTTGTTGGTGAGCTGAAGGGATTTCTTGATCTGTTGCTTGTATATGTCATGCTTGGCTAGCTCTAAAAGGGGAATTGCTATCTTTAACTTGCCAATCTCTGTTCCTAGGTCAAAGGGTTTATCCACCTGAATTTTAGGGTCACGGACAGCAGTCCTTTCCTTGTTCAATGAATCTTCTTGTTGGATTTCATCTTGATTTTGGAACCTGCCCCCCATGTCCATATCTTGAGGGGTGATGTTCGGATTTGGGTGAGAGGATGATGTTGCTGTGGGCTCTTGTGGTGTGGACAGAAATTCAGTGACCTCCTCAACCACTACTTCCTTTGCAGGCAAGTTTGTTTTGTCATTAGGTTCAGTGACTGAGGCTTCTTTAGATTGCTGTTTATCCTTTACCTTTTCTGGCTGATTTGCATTCACAGTCCTACTTCTTAGTTTGTACTGCTTATGGACTTCATATACAGCAGTATCATATCCTTGCTTGAAATCAAAGGATTCTCCTGATTGTGTTTGGAATGTTTTGTTTTCATCCTCATCATGGTCTTCTTGTGTTAGGAAAACATGGCTTTTACCATCCAGCCCTATTAAATTGATCTCAGGATCTTCATTGAGCTGATTAGCCGAGGAAGTTTCTGCATAATTTTCTTGAAAAGGTGGTCTGATATCTTGGTCAGCACCTGTTTTTCCTGTATTGGGGTTTTGTGTTCTCCTAAAATTTGGGTTTCTAGGAGTATTGTTTTGTGGTGCTTCCCATGATGACTTTCTTTCTACTGATTCCACTCTCTCACCTAGTCTTTTCATGCTGTTTAGTATTGCATCCAACTTCTGATCGAAGCCCGAGGGCTCTTCTTTGAAACCAACCTTCTTTTCCAGCTTTGCCCTGTTTCTTTTGGCAATTAGGTTGGCCTCTACAGTGACTGCAACTCTTTGGGCTTCTGCAAGGGTTGGAGGGTCTCTTTCTCTCAACTGATAGGCCATATCAGAGTCAAAACCATCAGGGAAGTTATAAAGGGCCAAATCAGGAGGGGGCCTTAAGTTCTGGGGAATAGCATTGTATATGTTGTTAAACCTAGCACAATATTCCAACACCGTTTCTTGGGGACCTCTTTTAATAGTGTTATATTCACCAAGTATATGGTGTGGATCTCTCTTTTTCTCCCATCTGTTGGTAAATTCCTGGTATAGAACTTCAGAGGTTGCAATGGAATTTGCATTCAAGGATCTAAACCAAGTTCTGACATCCCCGGTTAGGCTTTGGACAAAAATTCTCATCCTGACACTATCATCATCAATTTCATAGGTCTCAAAGTGGTCTTGCATCTTTTTAGCATGCTGGATGGCTGTCAAAGGGCCATGGGAATCAAAAAATGAGAGTCTGGTTTGATAATCTTGGGGTAGGGCTGGAGCATTGGCTGGAATCTGCAATGGTGCATATCTGTTAGCCATGTTTATAGGGTTAATAGGGTTGATAGGAACAAATGGGACAACTGGGATTACAGGTGTTCTGGGGTTAATAGGATGGGTAACAAGTGGAGAATTGGTTGAGTGAGTATGTGCAGATGGTGAAGATGGAAAGGTAGGACTTTGAGGGGTTGAAGATGAACTAGGGGAATTGGGTGTGGAACGAAAAAGGACTTTGCAAGGAGTGGGAATGAGGATGGGTTGGTCTGACCTTATATCTGAATCAGCAGGTTTATCCTGCTTGTGCTGTTTCCTTATGTTCTTTGGGATGATATTTGGGTTATCAACAATGATGGGTTGATCAGGGTCAGGGTGTGCCCTAGTATGCCTTGGGTTTCTTTTAGGAGCCAGCTTCTAAGTGTTCTTTCAGAACTTTATACAGAAGTTTTGTATTTACAAGGGCAAAATAAGAACTCTGGAATGACTATATATGTTTCAAGGCTAGGATAAGTTTCCCTAGTTAGCTCTTCCCTAAGACTGCCCCTGTATTAGAGAAACAGTCCTAAGATGTCTTGGCTAGCTTCAGGCTTGATGAAAGCTTTGGAAGATAGATAGTGATTGAATAGTCTTGTCCCCAGTGGAGTCGCCAATTATGTTAACACCCAGGTTGTTCCCTATGACTCCCAAGGGAATACGGCCGGGGTAACCACTAACCAATCTTTGGATCACTGCTTCTAGCCTAACAGTGATCAGAGAGGGCTCTCTCTTTATGATTTGTAACTGTTTGTTGTAGGGTTTTAGGCTAGCTATTATGCACTGTGTTTTGTTTATGTTTGGTTGGTGAAATTCCTTTTAGGTTCTAGTGAAGTAGTTTTCTGAGAAGTTGAGTACCATTGGGCAATGGAGTCTGTAGCTGTATGTGTTTGAAGTTTTGAGATGAAAGATGGGACTTACAGGGCCATTTGGGAGTTTAATAGAACAGATTTTTGATTAAAAGACTGGAAACAGGTAGGACGAATAGTGAAAGCATTTAAGAATTTCCACTATTTATCTATGTGTTCCCAACAGATAGCTTTAAGAAGAGAAAACAGAAGTCTTAGGGGCAAAAGTTGAATCCCTGAGAATGACTGTTACAAAAAAACACAGTTTTGAATTGCAGCAATTAAGAATTACAATTCTGTTACTGTATATGAGGAAAACATATATAATAGCTCAGTTTGAGTCCAGGGTAAACATGGTTAAATCCTGGTACTATCCTTTCACCTTGCTATCAAGTGTACAACATTAGAACGACAAAGAGAACAAAAGACTCAAAACAGACACGACAAGAGATTTGAGAATACTTATAGTTTTATGCAACACCCATGGAATCCTGTAACATGCATCCTTCACCACAAGACATCAAATACACCAAACTTCTGGAAGTTCCATTCCTCCTTTGTATTAATTCTCTGAAAATATTACAGCAGATGGAAGTTATTCAAGAGAAAATTCCAGCAACCCCTTCAGCATCTGTGAAGGGTGTATATATACTAGCGGTGGTCTATAGAAAAAATATGAGTTCTGCGTTATCTCAGTCTTTACATTCTCACCAACTCTTTAAGATATTATGTCGAAAACTTATTACACATTTAATACATAGTACAGGCATTTTAATGCTCTGTCAGAAGATATTTAGCTTTATAAGAATAGCTAAGTCGGTCTGAATATTTGGAGTTAATGCATAGAAAACCCGACTGTAGGCTGGTACACTATGTCTCGGACCTGTCAGCTGTGACTTTGACTGCTGCTGGTGGTGAGTGACTGGCCTGACTGAGTTGGCTCAGCCTCTGCTTTTTCTGTAAATTTTAATTCCCAAAATTGCCACTGCGCGTGTCTGCCTTTTTCCTTCTGCGCTATTGGTTCTGGCCTGTCAAAATTGTCTGGGTCAAATGCCTCCAGACATCCTGTGTGGGCAGTTGATGTGCCAAAATTGCGCCTAGAGTCTCATCTGCTTCTGTGAATTTGAAGAAATTGGGTGGTGTATCAAACAGATGCTCTATCTCATTCATGAGAAAAAACAGGTTTTCCACCCTGTCATACATCATTTGCCCTGTGGCTGGCCCTGTGTCTGCTGAAGTGCTGGGAAGTTTTGCAATCTCTGCTACTGCATGGGCATCAATTCTCTTGTTATAGTTGTCCAGGGTGAGCAGTCTTCCCACGCTGCTCAAAATGTTGGGGAGGCCTCTGTTCTGCAGTGTTACAAATTTCTCCAGGAATTTGTTAATTTCTGTCTGCATGTCCTGTGTTCTCCTCTCCAGGGTCCCAACCAAGTTTCTCAATGTAACAACTCTCTTGGCTATGGCAATTGTTTCTGTCCTGTTGTTGATTCCCATGCTAGCCAATTGAGTGCTGGTTTTGTAATTCAGGATATTGATCATCCTGGTAGCTGCTTCTGGCATGTGCCCAAGGCTTGCCCTTGCTCTCTGTATCTCCTTGTTTGCTTTGGTGATGAGCACCATTTGCTCATCCATAGTTTCAATATATTGCCACTGGTTGGCAATGGATCTTCCAATGTTGCTCCATAATACTGCTTTCATCTGAGCAGTTACCTTTTCCAATGCAAGCTCTTTTTCCAGCTCAGCAATCCTTCTCTTAAGGGTTTTCACCTCTCTCTCCTTGGCTGCCTCATTTTGTTTGCTTTTATCAAATTTCTCATTAACATTAGCCAAGTTCTGTTTGAGCCCATCCAGCTCTTTCATTTGAGCTTCCATAGCTCGGATCTCTGCTTGCAGCTTTTGCATGTCTAGACTAGCAGCCTGTTCTGATGTTGTAGTTGTTGCTGCTGTGGATGGCGCTGTAGTTGGTGCTGTAGCTTCTGTTTGCTGAGGAGGAGGAGCAGTCTTTGGAGGGACTTCCTCAAGATTTATTATCACAGGAGGAGGCTGGGAGGGTTGGCCCTCTTCTCTTTGCTTCAGTGCTTCCTGTAGTGTTGCCTTTGCAGCTTCAGTTTGTCCTAGCTGGTCTTGAGTCCTAACCAGCTCTTTGTATAAGGATACCAGCAAGTCTGTGGTATCTTTTTCTTGCCGTTGCTGGGCAACTTCATCTGTTTGTGGATGGATGGTGGCCGGGAGTTTGATTTTCTTTCTTAGGGCTGCCATGTCTGCATCCCTTATTTTCAGCAGTTCTTGGATGCCTTTGACATCCTTGGGATCATGTCCTATCTCTATGATTACCTCCTCCAAGGATTTGATCCTGTTGTCCTTGGCTTGTGAGGATGCTCGTTCCAATTCTAGCTGGGATGATGTATTGTCTAGGCTGCTCTTTAATTTGTAATTTTCCAGTGTCTCATCTGCCAGGGAGGCATACACCATTTCACCCGTTTGTTTGTGTAACTCTATCTTATCCATGGGGTGAATATCTTTAGCCAGAACCTCCATGTTGGTTCTTAAATAGTCTGAGGTGGACTGGGGATGTAGAGTTGTGGGCATGAAATGGCTCATTATCATTTTTCCCTCACTCACATCAAAAGCAGACATTAGTCTCTGCTGGTTGCTGGGAGCTAGTTTTAACAAGTGATCATAGAGTTGCACTTTTATGGGATCACTCCTTCTCTTGATTTCTATGAACTGCTGCTTTATACTTGAGTGCCCCTCTATATGCTGGCCAGAAGAGCTGACCTCTCCTCCCATTGTCATATCTGGTCCTCTTTGAGATGAGCTGGCCGAGAGTTCTCCACTGGGTGGGCCCATGCCCATGGCCTGCCTTACTGCTATGTCCTCCTCTTGGGAGTCATTCAATCTTTGTCTCTTCTCTCCTCTGATAAAGGATGAAGTCTGGGGAGTCTCTCTCTCTCTCTTTCTGGTTAAGTCCTCCTTCTGGGGTGTTTGGAGGACTGAGCTGTCCACATTGATGTCTGTTCTTGGAGACAACTCTGTTTGGGGCTGCTGTTCTGTAGATCCGGGCAAATCTGTCTCTTTATTTTGCTGTAATGGCTGCTGCCCACTAGTTTGTGGTTTATCTTGTTGCTGCCCCAACTCCCGTTCTTCCATTTCTTCTTGCTGCTGTAGCAAGGTGTCAACCTGTTCTTCTGTTAATATAGGTGGTTGTTCCACCTGTTTGCCTTTGTCCTTGCTTGCTGCTTGGGTTGTCTGCTCGGCAGTTCGCTGTTGTGTTGCTGGTGTTGTGGTGGCTGCCCCAATTTGCCTCCTGTAGGAAATAGGCACCTGTCCACAAGTTTCCAAGTCAGCTTGTTTTTGGACATTTCTAGCCTCTTGCTCAAGTATTTTTTCATTAGTCATTTGCTCTACTAATGTGCCCTCTTCCCAATCTGGTGCATTTGCATATTTTTCAATTTCAGGTAATCTGGCATGAGCATAGTTGCCTAACTTATACCTGATCCTCCTGAGGGAAATAGAGTGGTTAGGGTCATATGGAATCCACTCAAAACTAGTTTTCAACTGGAGTCCTTCCAGGATCCTGTCTGCCTCTTTCCAGCCTTCCTCCTTCCTGTTGTATAAGAAGGGACCTAGCTGATTTCTCACTTTCAACTGTGATTTCTTGTTTCTACTCTGAAAGTGTAGGTAATCTGAGTTCCCAAATTGCCTGAAATATTCTAAGGCAAACAGTCTCATGGGAACGTACCTTGGCAGCCTAAATGGATTTAATTCACATCCATACACCCTAATGACTGTGTGATTCTGGTAGAAGTACCAGTTGCCGATGTTGTAAAGCTTGTTCAAATGAAGAATTCTTTTCATGTCATCGGTCAGTCTAGGAGGAGGGGCACCTTGCAGCACTGTTAGGGCTGGATGAACAAATAAATCAATAAACTCACAGTATGTATAAGGTGATAGTGAGGTACGATGGAACACAGGGGTCCAAAAAACAACTGATCTTGGGGTTCCTTGGGCGTTGAGTGACCTCAAAGGGACAGAGAAGGTAGCTGGCTGGTTGAACAAGAACAGATGATATATGTAGGAGGTGTATCTGAACAGCCTCTCCCTCTTCAAGTTCATGAACTGGTCATGAATCTTCTCAGCTATATAAGTTGCATAATCATAGTGGATAGCTGGAGGCTTACCCGGGGCAAATATGGACAGCATGGCCAATATGCTGTCATCTACATCTTCCAGTCCTCTGAATCCCAGGACATATCCAATCAAGTCCACCATCATCCTGCCCAACTCATTCAGGTATTGGTACCCAATGGGAGGGGTTCTGACTGCTTCAGAGCTAGGTGTGACAAATAGCTGGTTAATCTTCACAATCTGGTCATTAGACAGGTTATTTCCTCTCTTTATCAAATCTTGCATGGAAAGAGGGGTCAATTTCTTGGCTGTATGAAAATGCAGCATCTGATTTATACTCTCTGGAGTGATTTGAAACAGGACTAGGCCTGTGGGGCTAATGACTGCCCTTTGGCTGGGGTCATAGCACTCTTGGCAACTGTAGATAAGCTCTGGCATGGGATTAACTTGGGGAAGGTTGTATATGGGCAAATTTGATTCCCAAATTCCCAGGATATCTGCTCCACTCATGTGCTGGGCTCTCAGTTCATTTAACATCTGGATATTATACTTAGTTCCCATAGGAAACCAGTCCAACATCTGGTAATCCATGTCTCCCAGGGGTTTCCATGCTAATTCTTGGTGAGGGGCATTGATAGGCTTAATGTTGAGAGCAATGGGAGTCTCCATAGCTTGTGAAGGGATAAACTAATGCAATTTGACAAGTGAGTTGGCAAAGACAGACTGCAGATTGCCCTCTGTGGTAAAAACTTGATTTTCTGAACTGTCAGAGGGGAATTTACCAGCTAGAAATTGAAATACTGCTGGTAATTGGTTACAGAGACTCTTTGGGGACCAATTTAGCTCCTGGTAGTAATTCAGAGGTATTCAGCGGGGCATTTAGCCGAGAAAACGCAGGACGAGGGGTTTTCAGATGAATTGCAGTTTGTTACAACTCTGCAGGGAATTTTTGGACTTCACAGAGACAATGGTGGAGGTATAACCCGGTTCTAGCGGTGAAAAAATCTGTCTTACGGTCCTATTATGCCTGTGAGCAGTTTAGAGCAGAATGCAGGTCGTATGGAGGGCAGGGTAGGGTAAATACCTGTAACTTGACGTGCAGAAGTCGTGATAAGGTGTGCTGCAGTTGCTGGAGTGGTCGCCTTTGTTGAATTTACAGGTTGGCGGAAATCCGGGCAGAAACGGTTAAACAGAGAGTTCGGCAGACAAAACAATGAAATGGTGAAAAAACGCGTGAAATTTGGTTAATATGAGATTTTTACCCATTTGACGCTTTTTTATGATGACGTCAGCATGACGTCATTGGTGGGTCACGGTGATGTGACGTCAGCTGACGTCATCGGGGAGGACGTGGCGGAAGACGACAGGTCAACGGGGGTGAGGTGGCAGTCCAGTCAGCGGTGAGCTGGACGCGTGGTGGAGGCGGGTACGAGACGTGGCAGACAGGTCAACGGGGACGGGCGGAGGTGAAACCGTGACGGTCATGGTTAAGGCTCTAACCGTCACGGTTTCTCGGGGCGGTTAGAGTACGGTGCCCAGGGTGTCAGAGGGAGCTCCGAGATAGTCCATCGGGCGACGCGTGGCAGAGGCATGACGAGGCGCAACGTCATGTTCTCGGGAGTTAACGCGCGGACGTGGACGGCGTTCCGATATTGTGGTGGGCCGTCGGATCTGGAGGGCTTGATCCGACGGCTGGCAGAGGTGTAAGGTGCACGGCGGATAGGGCGGCGGAAAAATTTAACGTTTATGGGTTTTTTGACAAGGTTTTCAAATGTTTCAACCTCTGACCACCCGCGCTTGCATTTGGGGGCATGCTGAAGGCGGGATTTTGCCTTTTATAAGGTTTGCGGAGGGTTTGTGGGCTAGAGGGGTTTAGAGAGGGGTTTATACCCATGCAAAGGTATTTTTTGAGGGGAAATGATCTGCAGCAAAGGGAGAGTATCAGAGATAGGTTCACCATGGTGGCCAGATGCCACTATGATCCCTCTTTGCAGATTTCTCGGCTATTATGCCTAGGGGAGGGAATATATAACATTTAGGGCTTTATACACCTTAGTGTTATTACTATTAGGGCAAGGGGTAGAATAAGGGAGTTAAATAGTAGATTTAGGAGTTAGTAAAGTGAAGGAGGGGAATCTTTGAGAAAGGGGATGTTAATGATGGAGTAGAGGGGAAAAAGTGAAGTTAGTGATGCTCTCTGCTGTGAATCCATGAAATTCACCACCCTTTTTGCTGATATGTCCATTGCCTTGGCAAAATATCTTTGACAACTATGTAATGGTGAACCTGTCCTTTCTGCAACCACAACTGCCTACCCAACTATTTCACCTAACATTTTTTAGTTTCTTCTTGGAGGGGCACTTAGACTTGCAACCCTCAATTGCCTCTTCTTTCCCTTGGCTTTTTCTTTTGCTTTTTCTATCTACTTCTACCCTTATCTCTTTCAAGGTCCCAGATTAAGCTGTTGGGATCCTTTGTTTCTCTACCTGAACTATTTGTCTGCCAAGATTAAGCTGTTTGGACAGACTTCTTTCTCTATTCTACAACTCAAAATTGAAACATGGCATGATCCAGATTAGACTGTTGAATCATCCACAAAATTTGTAATAAGGTCCTCAATATTTGAAGTATTTCCTACACCTCTGATTTCCTGGAAATATGGAATCTTTGTAGTAACAAAGCAGAGCATATTTGGATTTTCAATAATCAATCATGAAATATGAAACCTATTACTATAGGTATCCAACAGAAGTGACAGTGACAAAGAGAGCAGGTGGGGCCACAAAAGAAGTTGAAGGCCTCAAAGACTTATTTGGACTCAATCACCCTCACTGAGGAGGATCTACATGACATTGGGGAGATGGTGAGGGGCATCACCGCGAAGGCCCTCTAGCAGTTTGCGGAGGAACACCAGATAGTGTTGGGGGATCTATGAGCACAGATATAGGAGTTGTAGGTGTGCACTCCATAGGCTAGTAATGTGTCAACTAACCTTGCTCTAGGCATAGTTGTAGTCGAGGAAATTCTACGCGCCCAAGTGACTAACACTATAGTGTTGCTAGAGGGAGCACTCATGATAGAAAATGAGGCCGACAGGCTTATCGTCAGCAAGCTAAAGGGAGTCAGAATAAATATGGCTGCAATCCCTCGAGAGATGCTCTATGTTTTGTAGGATGGAGTTACTGCAGAACTGTGAACCAGGGAAGTTCGTGTGCTACAGGTAATGAGCGAGAAATGCATTAACATCGAATAGTTGAGCTTGCAGGGCAACGAGGTAGTGGCGTAGAATAGATAGCTGGTGCAGGTGTTCGAGGAAGCCTGCGAGATGGTCCCAGAGTTGGCCATCTAGGAAAAGGAACCAATGGAGGCATGTTACAGACATTTTTGTGCCTTACAACTCTAAGCATGAAATGTCCATAAACCAAGGGCTCCTAAGTCCCTAAAAGTGTTGTTTTAACCCCTAAAGGAACAAGGTCAATAAATTACAGCTTCTCCCAGAAGTTCTCCACCAGAAACTGCTCAGAATAAGTCAAAACAGGATCATTTCAGCTGCTCCACTAGCTAAGTGCGTTGCATAGCACCTAAATCCACTAGCTAGGTGTGTTGCAACGCACCTAAATGCACTACCAGGGTGCGTTGAGCGGGAAGTGACAAATGGCAGTGTCATTCCGCGAGGTGGAGAGACAATGGAAGCTTCCAGAATCTTCTCCTATGACACTTGCCTCACTGAATTCGACCAAGGATGAGTAAGAGGCCTTCAGTCTCCAAGTGGAAGCAAGAACTGACAGAGAGAAGCCACTAATCAAATCACACGCTGACTCATCCTCCTTGCATACATCTATATATGGATCCCTCATCCCAGAGATCCAGAGGCTGGAATTTTGCACATTGTAAGGAATTGATATTGGTTTTGAAACACATATCAGAGAATTGGGTGATCTATGCTTTGTTGGAGGTGAAGAGGGGCTTCTTTGCTGGGAGGTTGATGTTGGGTCAGGAATCATCGGTTGTAAGTCCTCTTGGATCTTCTTGTATATCAATAAAAACTATTTGAATTTCTCCTCCATGCTTTTGTATCATTGATGCTTGTTACATTTGTATGGTTAACTTAAATCTGATCCTAAGTTATTTATGAATATAAATCCATGTCTTTGTATAGTTTTCTTCTTCTGTGATCTTACAGGTACTTGGTAAAGCTGGGCAAGTAAGGGAGCAGGTAGCTGGAAGCTGTCAAAGAGGAGAGAGATTGGATCAAAGGACTAGCGCAAGACACAGGTTGGTTCTTCCTATTCCTCTTTATTTATAGTTCATAAAAGAGATACGAAAGTAGTTTTCTCTGTTTGTTTCTAAGGCAGCTATCACACCTTAGTGGGATAGAGTAGTTCTAAATAGACACTTTTCCTGGTAACAAAATGGCGACTCCACTGGGGAGATTGTCTAATTAGTTTGTTTGTGTATCTCTTGTTGTTTGTTTCATAAACTTATAAGTAGCAATCGAACTGCATTTGCCATAACGAATGCAAAGTAGACATCTGCTGCTTCAATCCATTCACTAGATCTGTTTATGATTTGAACAGCTGATTCACAGACTATCTGATTTCCGTTGTGATAGCTCTTAGAACCTCCTTAGATCTACCCCTGGTTGTGAATTACTGATTGCTTTTACTCGGCCAAAAACCAGAGACTAAACTACAAACTGTGACCCAGAACCCGGATAGAATTATCGTTTCTGCCCCAGAGCAGGTACTGTGAAGAGATCCTGCATTTCAACGCACTTCCCGGAAGGGAAACTTGTGCTGCAATGCAGTTTCTCTGTGTAACAGGTGCGCTCATCAGCCTAGCCCTGTGCAGCTGAGGTTCTTGTGCTTCATTCTTTCCAGTTTTGTCTCTGAATTTTGCAGCCTGTGATCAGTATATGACTGTTTCAAACCCCTTTTCCTTACTGATATTCTGCCTCGTTTGTACAAAAGAACTGTAGATGTTTTTGTGTGTTTGTTGAGTCGTTTACAGTTTTCCATTGCAAAAGTATAATAATCGTACTGTCGTCCTTTGATTTAAATCTGTCGCAAGTGTCGATTTTGATCATAGGAGAAAGTTTGTTTGTTGTTGATGGTCGATTATGCTTTTACTATTTCCTTTGGTTTGAATTTGTGACTTTCTAGTGTCAAAACGAGTATTTATTTCAAAATCATAAAGTGTCATAATCATCTCTACCTTTTGATTTCGAAAAGAAGCTTGTTTGTGTTTGTCGCTTGAAAGCAAATTCAGATTTGTACATCAACTTTCTTTTTAGCATCAATACTAAGAAAGTGAAAAAACAAATACATGCATGTGAATTTGCATATAGACAGTCTGGTTGGCTTGATTTAGGAAAGTGCATTTACAGTGTGCTCTTTGCTCTTTGTGAAAATATTGTGTCTTTCTTTTCCCCTAGTAGCTAGGATTTTCATTGCTGAAAAGAGATTAAAGTTTGTTTATCATCTTTAGATTGCATTTTAGGAATTACATCTACATCTCGTGGTGAACCCAAAAGGCAAACTTCATAAGAAAGATCAACTTAAAATAAATTCAATGAATCTAACAACGCTTTGGAACTTAACGCACAACATTTAGAGGTCTAGGCTAGAGACGTATTCCGGCATCGTAAAGCCTGGTAACTGTTGTCCTCACTGATGGTTGGGTGATTCCTCCACTTTGAGAAGATAAGTGCTAGTACGGACTTATGCTCCCACGTACTGTCGAGTATATATTGGGGGACCCCTATAGGCTTAAATCCTTTATCCATAGGAAGCCGTGTCGGCCGCCCTATTGATCGCAATGCACCGAACACAGCATTCAGGAAGATTGACTGCCGTACCGTAAAAAGTATTCTACAGTTTTGCGATTGGTTTGGTACTCCCTCTACCTAGACCTCCAGAGAATTCCCTTTCGTTCCTTTTAGGACTCCTTAACGGAAAAGGTCCATCTGAGCACTTGTCACTTCAGGCTCATTAAAAATCGAAGGAGACTAGAGTCATCTTTTGTTTTTTATCGACTCTTAAAAACTGAAAAAACAAGTTGTGTAAAAGCGTGTTAAAATTTATTTTAAACAGAATATTCATACCCCTTTCCTACGTTGATCTTGGGTTGAGAAAATGGAGCCTACCAACCAAGGAATTCCCCTTGGTGGAAATCCTAGTCCCTTCTCCTCTTGGGGAAATGTTGGTGCGCCCCATATGGCCACATTGTCGCTTCCAGGGCTGACAATTGGTTTGCCTGTATGGCTCTTCTCAACCTCTATCGTTCAGAACACCACTATTCCTGAACAATCGAATCAACAATTAGACGAGTCCAAAGTTGCCCACCAGCCTTCTACTTCCTGTAATTCTTCCTCTCCTCCTTCCTCTTTGCTTGATGGGGTTGGTAAAGCCAAAAGTCAAGTTCCTAATGAGAAGAAGGAAAAGAAGAAGAAAGAGAAGAAGAAGAAGGAGACAAAGGCGAAGGGGGGAAAACGAGTGTCGTCTAACGAAAATCCACACACTGCACCGACCAGGCCTAAATCGCCATGTGTCATTTGCAAAGGAGACCACTTTCACAGAGATTGTCCTTGCATCCCTCGGATATTAAGGGACTGGTCTCCTCGTTTGCACAATCCGGTGTTGTCAACCTTTGATGATCACGTTGAAATCACACCGTTAACTAGTGAAAGTGAAGCCCCAGGACAAAAAGGGAAATGTAGATTTCCTTGTAAACTGTGCGAAGGAAATCATGCCGTCCACCGTTGTCCCTTCTTAGACGAAGCTAAAAGAGTTTTGGATGATCGTCCGGTTTCACCGTTACGACTTCCTCCTGGATATAAAAAACTCTTGCCGAGTCCGTCACTAGTTGAAAATCCAGCTGGCCTGCTCAGGTGGTCAGCTGAAACACCTATCATTGAAGATAAACCATATGGATCCATACCAGACAAAAGTCAAAAGGTCAAGGCGGTAGTTGACCTGGTCTTGCCTTCAGAGGTTTTATCTTCAGATGGTACAGTCACTGAAGAGAACAAGGATGACACCATCCAAATTCTCTTCATAAACACAGACTCTGACAAACATGGGGGAAATTTACCCGTTCCTTTACCGTAGGAAGGAAGTTTGTCAGAGCCGTACCCAGTCGTCTATTCGGTCCCACCTCCAAGCAACCTAGTTGTCTCCTTCGACTGGAATCAACTAGGCAGACCCCGTTTACTAGCAAGCATACCATTCCGAATTATCGTTCAAATATATAGAATGGTTATGGCTGGTACCATCATAGATGAGGGGGCTTCTGTGAGTATCCTTTCCTCAACTTCTTGGAAAGCGCTTGGTTCGCCATCGCTTTTGCCTGAAATGAGAAATCTGAAGGGCTTTGATAAAGGAACCAGTCGACCTTTAGGGATCCTTCCCGATGTGCCCATAAAATTGAGAGGGAAAATAGTTCGCATGAACATAATGGTAGTTCAAGGACCCCTAGATTACAATCTACTCCTTGGACGAGACTATATTTATTGCATGGGAGCAATTGTCTCCTCACTCTTTAGAGTAATGTGTTTTCCGCACGAAGGAAGAGTGGTCAAGCTCGTGGACCAGCTTTCATTTCCCAGATCATACAGAGCAAATAGTCATATACCATCCCTAAATGGTCTTTTCACGCAAGAAATGTCTCAATCTCTAGTCCGTCCTCCCGATGAGCGCGAGTAATTCGGAGGGATATGACTGAAACCCAGGGGGCATGCATCCTGGTCTGTTTCGGCAGGAAAACTTCGGGTATAGAGTAGGTTTCCGCGGGAGAATATGACTAGTCTGTACCCCCATCCGTGATTGGAAGAGGGGGTTATTCTGGAACAAGATTCTCTTGTCAAAGTTATGTGAGTTGGCGGGCATCGTCGCTCACCTTTGTTTATCTCGGTAGACATCGCCGAAGAAGTGTTTTGTTTGCGCTGTGAATAAAACAATCTTTGGGTAACCTGTAAGAGGTAGGCCTCTCTCGGTAAAACAAATGTTTTGGAAGAAAGAAGTAGGGGTAACCTTGAAACTCTGTTTTATACTTGGGGACACGCAAACCTTTTGGAGTGCAAGCGAAGGGCGACTATTTATTTTTTAAATTTTTAGGACCTCTAACCCTCTAAACTCGTAGGATTGGTCGTCACCTAACTTGCATAAAGAAAGGATGTGGGGAAAAAATCTAAAAGTTTCCGTTTTTATATGAGACATTATTATCATATGACTGGATTAATCGAGCAGTGTTACCGCGAGGTTCAAGCTCGTTAAAAAAAAACCCGCACCGAGCAAATGTTTCCACCTGCGTTTAAGCTCGTTAAAAAATGAACTATTCCCCGGTAAATAACCACCGTGAATGTAGTACTTCAGCCATTAAGGCCTTGGTCGTGTTTGAACCGTCACCTCCACTTTTTCATTGGCCGATCATTCACCTCCATTTGATTGTTTACCCATTTTGAGGAATAGCTGTGAAGAGTGATTTCACTAGCCATCCTTGTGACACTGCCGTGATTGGAAAATTCCAAAGCTTACCTGGAATCAGCTGCTACCCATTTTATCACTCGTTCCTCAAAAGACGAGTCTTCTTTAAGCTATTTTCAACTGACTCGTAAAATATGAAAAGATTGCCGAGTCCTTGGCCTTCCAGCTCGTTAAAGGGATAGGAAGTGCTATCCCTCCTCTAGATTTTAATCTTTTTGGACCTGAGGGATTATTGCACAAAAAGATCGAGCGCTTGTTTTGTTCGGCTCGTTAAAGCTATCGAAAATTCATCCCTTCTGTATTGTTTTATACTTTTTTGGACTTAAGGGATTAGATGACGAAAAAGGAATTTTGGAGTTACCTTTACGTACCTTTTCAGACTCTCTAAAAATGAAAAGGACCGAGTTATCTTTGTCGTTAAACTCGTTAAAAAGGTTAATAGCGACAAACTTGTCTTTAGACGAGAATGAGTTTCACTATCGCTAGGCTCGTTAAAACATAGCGATGGGTTTGCCCGAAGGGAAAATTATAGAACAAGCATATGTTATCCTCCTCAAGCTTGACAAAAATAAAGAGGTACTGGTCAGCAATGACTGGGGAAAAATTGGGAAGAAAACTCAAAGAATCTTTATTGGTAGCAAGTCGCTCTTGAACATGACACTTCCACTCTGTGCCCGAGTCGGGTTGGGTTGTTTCATTCATGGGTCACATCGCCATGGTCACACCATACCATCCACATTTGGGGTTAATGCTACCAATCAATCACATTAGTGTCGCCAACATGTTCAAGAGAAGTCATCCAGAAAGGCCACCTGTGTCCCGCCCACTACCATACATTATACTCCATTCTTTCATGACCGCCACCCTAAACCATATATCATCAGATCGTTGTCACCTCCATTAAAATCATTTTCTCCATTCTGTGTCATTGATGTGGGATTCATTAAGGCCCTCCTATGACGGATCACTTCTTGTCGACATCAGCTCATTATCCAAGAAGTTGGTCTAGGAACACCCCAAGCTTGCATGCCTCAATGGCAAGTTTCTCACTTCCGGCGACAGGTTTACATCAATGACCTTCGACCGAAAGATTTTGTGTGGTGTTCGACGCCAAGTCCTTTATTCACACCACGTGAATTGTACTGCAGTACCTTGAGGATCATTATCATTATCGGTGATTGCTCTCGTGCTTGTTAACATTTTACATCATTGACTGGTAATTAAGCGATGTCCTTCCATGTTCGACTTCAAAACATTTCTCACATGGATCGAATTGTACTTCGAGTGAAGATCGGACGAGATTGAAGACCCCGGATCTAGTTTCATCCATCCAGGCTGCGATATATATTCAGGGAAATAAAGACATTGAAATGTACAGCATTGCAGCACAGATAATCATCCTACCAAAAGGATGATGGCTCTATCAAAATCATCAGTCTACCATCAGACGATTGTCTGTCCTATGTACATGAAAATGAATTTATAAAGTTGAGCATGGGAATGCCCGCCTCAGCTAGATCATGAAAACAGTATGAAGATAATGTATTGTATTGTATCTTATTACAGGTCTCCTCCCAGCATTGAAAGAACTTCGGATCCTCATAATAAAGCATTTCACCCGATAAACGACCTCATGCTTTAGGGGGAAACTGTTATAGACATTTTTGTGCCTTACAGCTGTAAGCATGAAATGTCCATAAACCAAGGGCTCCTAAGTCCCTAAAAGTGTTGTTCTAACCCCTAAAGGAACAAGGTCAACAAATTACAGCGTCTCCCAGAAGTTCTCCACCAGAAACTGCTCAGAATAAGTCAAAACATGATCATTTCAGCTGCTCCACTAGCTAGTTCATTGCATAGCACCTAAATCCACTAGCTAGGTGCGTTGCAACGCACCTAAATGCACTACCAGGGTGCGTTGAGCGGGAAGTGACAAATGACAGTGTCATTCCGCGAGGTGGAGAGACAATGGAAGCTTCCAGAATCTTCTCCTATGACACTTGCCTCACTGAATTCGACCAAGGATGAGTAAGAGGCCTTCAGTCTCCAAGTGGAAGCAAGAACTGACAGAGAGAAGCCACTAATCAAATCACAAGTTGACTCATCCTCCTTGCATACATCTATATAAGGATCCCTCATCCCAGAGATCCAGAGGCTAGAATTTTGCACATTGTAAGGAATTGCTGTTGGTTTTGAGACACATATCAGAGAATTGGGTGATCTATGCTTTGTTGGAGGTGAAGAGGGGCTTCTTTGCTGGGAGGTTGATGTTGGGTCAGGAATCATCGGTTGTAAGTCCTCCTGGATCTTCTTGTATATCAATAAAAACTATTTGAGTTTCTCCTCCATGCTTTTGTATCATTGATGCTTGTTACATTTGTATGGTTAACTTAAATCTGATCCTAAGTTATTTATGAATATAAATCCATGTCTTTGTATAGTTTTCTTCTTCTGTGATCTTATAGGTACTTGGTGAAGCTGGGCAAGTAAGGGAGCAGGTAGCTGGAAGCTGTCAAAGAGGAGAGAGATTGGATCAAAGGACTAGCACAAGACACAGGTTGGTTCTTCCTATTCCTCTTTATTTATAGTTCATAAAAGAGATACAAAAGTAGTTTTCTCTGTTTGTTTCTAAGGCAGCTGTCACACCTTAGTGGGATAGAGCAGTTCTAAATAGAAACTTTTCCCGGTAACAAGGCACGTATCCAGAAACTAGCAGTAGTGGTGCGTGAGGCAAAGGAAGAGATGGCCAAGGTTCAACTAGAGTTGAACCTTCAAATCGCCGAACTGTAGTTGAAGGTGCAACCTTAAACTTTGCCAAAGATTAAGGAACATCATGCGAGCACCATTATAGTAGCCATAACATAGGTCAACAACATAGTGAAAGACTTCACCAAGCTGTTTGAGGAGTCATTCGAGGTTTTAACAGCGTGTTTAGGAAGCACAGTAGGAAGCCACAAAGTGTGTTGCCAATCTTGCAGCAGTCCAGGTAGAGTTGGGAGGTCTTCATGCAAATATCTTTGCACTGAAAAAGTGACTCAAGGGCGAGTCATGATGTTTGTGTTGGGGGCCTGTTAGGCACGGGATCCCCCAAGGGAATTTTTGGGGCTTAGAGCCTAGATTTTGGTCACAAATTATAACTCTGATGTAAAGACTCCGCATTTTATGGGCACGAAGAATGTGTGTTGTAGAAGATTCATAGGGTTATCTGCCCTCAAGTTTGTAATGTAATGTTGGCTATAGAGATCTACCCAAGGTCCATGGACAATGGGATTATATAAATAAAGCGAGGCTCTAAGTAGTTAAAACATCTAATAATGGAATCTAAGAACCTAACAATGGAATAGAAGCATAGCGGAAAATATAAGGGTAAATACGAGTCTTTGGGTCGTAGAGTAGGATAAGGCTCTATAGTTAAGTGCGCAGAAGGCCAGTAATCCGCAACTGAGTGTGTGGACCCCTGCAGCTAAGAGAGTAGGGTGAGTCGAGTCTGTAACAATTGGAAGCATTAATAAAGAGAAGTTTTATTTCATTCCTGGGTATTTATTTCTTGTTTTCTACATTGAATGTATTGGGTATCAATTGCGTTTCTACTGTTTATATGATGCACAAACATATGTGACTGTGATAATTAAGTGAATGTGAGATAAAGTATCTATTTATGCAAAGTTAACTATGATATTTAAGAAGATAAGTAAGATTCACGATAAAGTTTAGGGAAATAGCACAGATCGTAGGCATAGTAATGGGAAAGCACCTCAGCACCTAGTTAGGGCTGCGCAAAAGTGGGTATAACAGATCACGAAGGTCTTAGGTCAGCACAATGCACAAAGTGACCTACGCGAAGGTAGGCATAGTTGGACTAAATCGACACCTTAGACATCTCAAGGGTTCGGAAACTTGGTTCCAACATCTCCCAGTACTACTTCAGGTGAGACTTCGGTCTATGCTCCATGAGCTAATGCCGAAAGGGCCAGTAGTGTAGGGATATTTTTGTCTAATTAACTCTGAACATGGGTCAGGCCCCATCAAGCCAACAATTATTAACATCACTACGTTCGTCATTCCTTTGTTTAGGACCCATCATTGTCTCAACTCTGGCAACTTTCCCCTATTTACTTTAGACCATTTATTTTAGGAGAGTGGCCTAAAGAAGAATGTACTTTGGATCTTTTTTTTTTCATTTTTGGTTCCTCAGATCAAGCAAAGGGAATCATTAATATCATTTTACTTGGTTCATTCTCGTGTACTCACTTCCAACTCATTATTGCATGATTGAGTATTGTACACTTATGGTCGAGTGCTTCAATAGATTAACCCAATATTTATTGGGCATGCATGATATGTTCCCTTCTCATGAGGGGGCGGCCCTTCATGCAACCCCCACATTACTGACCATCATCTATTCCTAATATACTCTCAAACGTAGTTTAATAGATTCGACTAGCTTGGTTTTTTTCAATCATAGATCCCATTCCATGAGCCCTCCTTTAGCTAACTCATTCAGATATTCAGAACCCTTTCCTATGCAGAAGGGATTCTTTGGTTTTGATACCCGTCTTTTTAGCTTGGGGTCATTTGGTATTATGTACTCAGTTTAGTAGCATTCATTGTATCATACATGGCCTTCCTATTCCAATCATATGTACATGGGACTCTGTTATGCAACCAACTCACAAAAAGATAGATCAACAACTTCAAAAGTATCTTCTTCAAGGGGGAAGCTCCTTTACATTACATAAATGAACAACTCTTGGATGATACAAATGGAAAGACCTCCTTTGTATATATAGGAGTTTAGGGGGTTATAATATAATGAAATCCTACATAACAATAATAATGTAAGGACATAATAATAAAAATAGTGGGCTTCTATGAGGCACAACAATAATAATGTGGGCTCTACATGGGCACAACAATAACAATAAGGGGTCTACACTAGTATTATAGGGACCTAACATGATCCTCTCCTTCAAAAAAGTGTTTTCCTCAAAACTTGAGTAGTTACAGATGCATTTTTATAAAATTCTCATCCTCCCATGTGGAATCTTCATTAGGTAAGTTCTTCCTCTTAATGAGATACTCATAAATTGATCGATTCCATAGTTGTCAAGTTTTTGTTTTTGTGACTGCTTCAGGATCAAATATCATTTTTCCTTTTTTCATCAAGTTCTAGAAATATTGTTTGAACTGGAATCTTATCCCCGATAACCTTCTTTAAGCATGAAACATGGAAAAATGGGTGTACTCAAGAAGATGTAGAACTCCAATTTGTATGCCATAGTACCAATCTTTTACAATACCTTGTAAGGACCATAGTATTTGTGTGATAATTGATTATCCATCCTAGCTTGATTGAGAGACATTTTTTTGTGTTGTTTTAGTCATAAAAAATCCCAGTCACCTACATCAAAACATCTTTCACTGTGATGTTAATATGCCTATTGTTTCATTCAATTATGTGCCATAGTGAGGTTATCCTTTAAGAGTTGGAGAACTTTTTGTTGATGCTCGATGTGATCTTCCACTGTTTGAACCTTAGAATTTTCTCTTAATGATGATGTGATGGATGGTGGATGATATCCATAAAATTCCATAAATGGGATCATTTTTGATGTAGTATGGAAGGAAGTGTTATATCACCATTTAGCTAGAGGTAACCACTTGACCCATTGTGCTTGTTTCTAATATACAAAGCAATGAAGATATCATTCAAAACAATTGTTCAATATCTCAGTTTTCCCATGAGATTGAGGATGATAAGATGAGCTATGAGCTAATTGAGTACTAAGACAAGAAAATAATTCCTTCCAAAAATTTCCATTAAAAATTGGATCTCTATCACTTACTATAATCTTTTGGTTTCCATGAAGCTTTTGAATTGTTTCCATAAATGTAGTAGCGACTGTACTGGCTTTAAAAGGATTAGATAATGCACAAAAGTGTGCATAATTTGTAAGTCTATCAACTACCACCATGATGAAAGTATTTCCTTCAAACTTGGGTAAACCTGTGATAAAATCCAATTAGACCTCCTCCCACCACTGACTTGGAATGACTAAAGGTTGTAACAGACCTAGGGGTCTTAATTCTCTCATCTTTATTTTGTTGAAAAACCAAAAAATCTGCCACAAACTTTTGAATATCAGATTTAAAGCCGTCCCAAAAAAATTCCTTCTTGACCCTATGGTAAGTTTTTAAAAATCCTGAGTGCCCTCCTAAGGGAGAGGTGTTCAATTCCAAAAGATTCTTTTTTTTGAGTTGGGAATTCTTACAAAGATATAAGCGATCTTTGTACCATAATGATTCATTTTTCCAACTAAATGTATCAGATGTACTGGGGTCTTGCTGCAAATTTTGAATGAGTGACGACACCTCTTCATCATTCTTCTATTCATCCCTTGCTTCGGTTATCCACTCAGGTTGGATAATAGAAATGGCAGAGGGAAATGCTTCCACATCCTCATCCTTTCTTGAGAGTGCATCTGCAACAAATTTTTTCTTCCCTTTTTTGTAGATGATTTCAAATTCATGACCCAACATCTTTGTCACCCATTTTTTCTTCTCTTCTAAAGATAATCTTTGTTCCAAAAATTATTTAAGACTATCTTGATCTATTTTTACCTTGAAGTGTCTTCCCATAAGGTAAGGTCACCATTTGTTTAGTGCATGTAGTATTTCCAACATTTCCTTCTCATAAATAGGTTTGTGTAATTACTTACCTTTTATTGGACAAATTTCAAAGAAAATGGGTCTTCCTTCTTGCATTAAAACAACACCAATTCCATTTCCTAAGGTGTCACATTCCACAATTAAGAAATTTGAGAAGTCCAGTGTAGCTAAGACCTGTGCTTGGCACATTACCTCTTTAAGATGTTCAAAGGATTTTGTTGTTTCTAGACTCCAAGAAAATGCATCTTTCTTCAGTAATGGTGTTATAGGTGTCATTATTCTCCCATAATCCTTAACAAACTTGTGATAATACCCTGTCAACATGAGAAAACCTCAAAGATGCTTTATGGTTGTGGGGATTTTCCACTCCTTAATGGCTTTAATTTTGTTAGCATCTACCTTAAGACCCTCATGAGATACAATATGACCCAAAATTTTCACCTCCTATACACGAAAGAAAAATTTGGAGGTTTTTGCATAAAATTATTTCTCCTTCAATAGTTTGGGCACCTTATCAACATGTTGAACATGATCCTTCCAATACTTGTTGTAGATTAGTATATCATAAAAAAGTACTAACACAAATTTTCTAAGGAGGGGTTTGAAACTGGAATTCATCAAACCCTGAAATTTGGAAGGTGAATTAATAAGGCCAAAAGGCATGACCAAAATTTTATAATGACCCTCGTGAGTTCTGAATGTTGTTTTCAGAATATCTTCTGTATTCATTCTAATTTGATGATACATCAAATGAAGATCCATCTCGGTGAAGTAAATTGATCCATGTAATTCATCCAATATTTCATCAATGATAGGAATGGTAAGTTTGTCTTTAATAATGAGCTTTTTGAGCTCCTTATAATCCAGACACATACTCCATGATCCATCCTTATTGTGCACCAATATTAATGCAGCTGAGAAAGAACTTTGACCAAGTTGAATTATACTAGCCTATAGCATTTTTGTAACCATACATTCCATTTCATGCTTTTAAGCATAAGGATATATGTAAGGCCTCATGTTTGGAGGAACATGTCCTGGAATCAAGTGAATATCATGATTAGGATCATGAATAGGTGGGAGGCCTTTTGGAGTCTCAAACATCTTGGAATGATTGTTTAAGACTTTTTGGAGATCTGGAGAAATATATGATTTCAATGTTTGAACCTCTAGTGAGAATAATTATGCAATTACGCCTCGTTTTTCTTTCTTTAGAAGATTTTTCATGCCATTAGAGCTGATTATATTTCTCTATTTTCTTGTGACACCTCTTAATTCAAATTCCTTTCCTTCCCAAAATAATTTCAAGCAATGTTCTTAAAAATTGAAAGCTATCATCGTCAAAGGTTGCAACCATTGGACTCCTGGTAGAACATCAACACCACCCATTGGAATGGAAAGCATTAGACTTTTCAATACATATTCCCCCATGGTTATGTTGATATTATGGCACTTTCGAGAGAAATTTGTAGTTCCTCCACTTGCAACGATCACTTGAAACTATAATGTTGGTTATAGGAAGCAATTCAATTCCTTGGCTATCTTATAAGGAATAAAATTATGGGTACTACCCAAATCAATCAACACTATGACTTTTTTCTTCTTGATATATCCTTATATCTTTAGAGTTTGAGGAGTGGTAATTCCTAATAATGCATTACAAGATATGGTCAGATTCATTTCTTCTTTCTCTTGGGTTGGTTCCTGGTGTATTTCCTCCTCTTTTGATGTTTCTTGTCCCTTTCTTCTTCCTATTCACAATCTATGTAGAATAATTTCTTCTCAGCACACTTATGAGCTTTAGTGTATCTTCTATCACAATTCTAACAAATCCTTTTTGCTCCTTTTTACTCCAATTATTGTGGTGCCAACCTTGTAGGTTGTGGAAGAATAGGAGTATAAATGCTTAAATATTTATATTTGTGAGTGGTAGACTTCCTTGTTGCCACAATTTTGCTTCCAAATTTTCTCACCACCCTAAATGCCTTCTCCAATGAAACAAGTTCCAAAACATGAACATCATGTTGGATTTTATCTTTTAAAGTCCCTATGAAGGCATCGATCCTATGCTGCTCTAGATTATTGGTTACCCGAATATTCAATTTTTGGAAGTCTTCAATGTGCTCCACCATTGAACCCTTTTGTTTGAAATTTATCAATTGTCTAAAGAAGGTGTTTCTCTTTGTATCTTCATAATGTGCTATCATTTCCTTTGTAATAATTGACTAGGTAACAAGAGGTTTACAAGAAAAAAAACATTTATATCAAACAAACTGATTGGGTTCTAAATATAAATTGCAATGTTGAAAATAACAAGAAGAAATGCTAAATATAGAAGTGCTAAATTTATTACTGCTATAACTAGAATTTCTAGATACCTTCCTATTTTAGTCAGTCCCTAAACTGAAATAGAAAATTAAAATTCGAATTTGATCTTAGTAGCTGTTTGTAAAATAATTAATTAATTCACCATGAGTTAATGAGTTGTGGAAAATCAAACATGAAGTCTATGTGAGGACATGCAACAATATCTCCATTGATTGAGGAATTTATCCATCAGTTAAAGAGATAAGGATGAGTTGTAATATTGAGTTGTAATTAGTTGGCTCAGTTAACTGAGTCAAGTCTAGTTAGATTAGTTTAAATAGTTTGTTGAACTAATTGTGAGTTTAGTTAGTTAATGCATTCATGCATGTAATTGCTACACTTCAGATAACTGAATATTCTCTCATAAATAACTCATACACGTCAGTTCAGTCAGAGACCTAGTTGAGATCAAGTGATGGGACAATGTACTATCAGTTGTAGGAATATTCCTTGGAGTATATTTCTTGCATGCAGAAGGAATTCATTCCTTAAGGATTGCACAGTTACTTCTTCAGTTTAGTGAGTGTGAATGAGGCCAATTCACACATGTGGCATCACTGGGCCCTGAGGAAAACTGGGCAAGGAAATAGGAGGCTTGGAGGGCTTGAGGAAGACATATGTTGTGTCTATTCAATTTGTGAGTTGTATTTTTCTATTGCAAAGAGAGAAGGATAGCTTCAGAACTTATTCCTTTTGTAATCTGAACATTTTTCCACTTGTATGATATTACAGAGATTGGGGTTTTAGACTGAGGCTTTCCCTAGGATTATTATTATGTGTTCATTTGTGATTGCTTTCTCTTTATTAGTTATATGTGTTCTATTGATCTTTCTCATATTCGATTAAGCTTCCACAAAGTTTGTTGTAGAAGTAGATCTTGTATTTTGCTTTAGTATATTGCATAATTTGTTGATCCACAGTGGGAAATTCTACATGGTATTGGATCAAAGGTGATCAAGGAGAGAACAATATACAAGAAGGGAGAAGTTCAAAGTTTTTGGTTCCTAAATATAGAAATCAAGTTCTTATCACATCTCATTTTCACCATTGGCATTCAATGGTTTAAGGTCAAATATACTCTTGATGGTAGTTCGAATTATATAGCCTGGAAGGATCATATGGAAGTAGTATTAGAGGATAATGGTCAAAAGGACTTCATTGATAAAGAAGTCCCCAAGCTGACTGATGCTACTGAATTGGCAGAATGGAAGAAATGTGTGGCTAGAGAAAGGAGAATCATTCTAGAGGGAGTTCGAGACCACATAGTCTCGAGTCTCCATGGGAAGGAGACACCGTTTTCGATGTGGAAACATCGAAAGATATATATCTGAATAACAACGATCAGAGGAAGCTGGCACTGAAAGACAAGCTTTGGAAAATCAAGTGTGAGAAGGGCAACATGATCTCTATGTATCAAGAAAAGCTCACCACCTGTAGGGATGAGCTTGGAAGCATAGGGATCACGACAGCTGATGATGAAATGGTGAGTCTTGGACTCCTCGGTCTTCCTAAGAGCTGGCATAGCTACTAAGACTCGGTAAATGGAAGAGAAAAACTACTAGATTAGGAATGACTTTGGTTGGATTTGATGCAGGAGGAGATAAAAAGAAGCACCAGAGATGGATCCTCATCAAAGCAAGATGAGGAGGAAAATCTAGCCTTAGCGAGTAAGGTCAGGAAGGGGAAAGGGAAGGTGTCCCAATCCAAATCCAGTTCTTCCCATGGTGGGAAGAAGTTTGACAAATCGAAAGTGCAATGCTTTCATTGTCATGAAGTGGGCCATTATGCTACGAATTGTCCACACAAGAAATCCAATAAGGGTTCCTCTAAGGGATATGATGATGAGGCACTGGTCTCACAGTTTGAGCTGGATTTCTCTCTTATCACATGCATGGTTTCATCCATGGTGGGATGTGTTTGGTACCTGGATAGTGGAGCTTCATTCCACATGTCAAGTGATAAGAATCTTTTCAGTATTCTGGAGGAGAAGGATCTATATGCGGATCAAGATGGGAAATGATGGAAAGTACCATGTTTCAGGTGAAGGTACAGTTGTGTTTCAGAGGGAGCATGGAGCTCCCCTCACCTAGACTGATGTAAAGTGTGTACCAGGTTTGAAGAAGAATCTTGTGTCCATTGCTATGCTAGAAGATAAAGGCTATGATGTAGTCTTTAGCAAAGGTAAGGTATTCCTAAGGCATATCAGCACTGGATAGAAAACGTGAATAGGGATTTGAGTTAAGAATCTCTACAAGCTAGAGGTAGACGACTTTACTGGTTTGAGTTCCAAATTTGAGATGGTGCAGAGCCAAGATGTTGGTGAGCTATGGCATAGAATATTAGGCCACTTGCACCATGGAGACCTGAAGATCATGCAACATATTTCTACCGGATCACCCAAGGGAAAACTGGAGCAAATGGATACATGCAAAGGTTGTACCTTGGGTAAGTATGTGAAATATTCATTTTCAGATAGAGACAGTAGAGCTGGAGTAATCCTGGAGCGTGTTCACTTAGATGTTTATGGACCATTCTCTATAGCCCCCACCGCTAAACAAAGGTACTATGTTATTTTTATTAATGATTTTTCTCGTAGATGTTGGATCTACTTTATCCAAAATAAGGATCATAACTCCTTGAGGTTTTGTGAGTTTAAAGCCTCGGCATAGAAAGAATCTAGAAAGAAAATAAAAGCCTTGCATAGCGACAATGGTGGAGAGTATGTTTCATAGTAGTTTAAGGACTTCTGCACTGCAGAAGGAATTAAACGAGAGTTGACGGCACCCCATAACCCACAATAGAATGGGGTGGTCGAAAGGAAGAACAAATCGATTATGGGAGTAGCTCGAGCGATGTTGCATGACCAAATCCTACCACTACATTTATGGGCTTAGGCATGCAATACAACAATATACTTGCAGAACAGGAGCCCACACTGTATACTGGGAATGAAGCCACCTATGGAGGCCTTTTTTGGCAAGCAACCAGATGTGAGTCACTTCCAAATATTTGGATCATTAGTTCACTGTCATGTGACCAAAGATGCCCAAAAGAAGCTATATCCCACAACTGAGTTGGGAATACTTGTGGGGTACACAGATACACCTCACAACTATCGGGTGTACCTTCCTACCAATCAGAGGACTGTGGTATGCAAGAATCTGAAGTTTGATGAGCAGAAAGCCATGTGAGTATCACTTCAGAGGGAGCTCAAGTTGCATGCACATGAGGAACTTTTAGTTCCTAAGGAGGAGGAGCCTTAGATTGATGCAGAGCAACCGCATATAGAGGATCTGAGAGTGGAGACATCCACTCATGCTGATACTTCCAGAGATGCGATGAAACGCTCAAGAGAAGTTGACAGGTTGATGTTGGATGTGTGGGAGAATGTGGGACAACCATCTTCTCAGCGTAGACAGAGCAGGTTGCCCAAGCGGTACACTAGTTACATGGCCCTAGTTGGGGAGTATGTAGATTCCAAGCCTTCTTCATTCGAGGAGGCAGTGTTGCAACCACTCTGGGTTAATGCAATGGTGGAGGAGTGTGACTCCATCATGCAAAACTATGTTTGGGATGTTGTCCCAAGACCTTAGGACAAGTCAGTGGCAAGTTCTAGATGGCCTTACAAGGTAAAGCGAGTAGCTGATGGCAGTGTTGAGAAATACAAGGTAAGGTTTGTTGCCCAAGGTTTCTCACAAGTCGAGGGGATCGACTACGATGAGACTTTTACTCCCATATCAAGGTACTCATCGATTAGATCGATGTTCACACTATTAACTCAGATGGGGTGGAAGATCCACCAGATGGACGTGAAGACAATATTCCTCAATGGGAAGATTCACAAGGAGGTGAACATTGAGCAGACAGAAGGTTTCGAGACCTTTGATCATGAGTTTCATGTGTACAAACTCAAGAGGGCTTTGTATGGGCTGAAGCAAGCACCCCATGCTTGGTACACCAGGGTCGACAGCTATTTCATCGGGTTGGGCTTGACCAAGAGTGAAGTAGATGCAAACCTTTACCACATCATGGTAGAAGGTAAGCCATTTATGATTGTTCTTTATGTCGATGATTTGATTTTGAAAGGTGATGATCAACTGATAGAGTCTTGCAAGGAGGACCTTGTAAGAGATTTCAAAATGAAAGACACGGGTCTTATGCACTACTTTGTAGGCATGTGAGTGTGGTAGAGAGATGGAGAAGTTTTTGTATCTCAAGGCAAGTATGCCAATGAGATCCTCAGGTGGTCCCGTATGGAGAAGTGCAAACCCATGTAGAATCCTCTAGATAGGAACTGAAGGAAGGAGGATGCTACTTCAGGTGAGGTAGTAGTTGTTACTGTTTATCGATAGCTGGTGGGTTCACTTATGCATCTGGTGAGCACACGAACTGACTTATGATTTGCGGTGAACCCATTGAGTCAAGCTATGGTTCAGCCTACCAAGCTGTGTTGGAAGGTAGCGAAGCATGTGCTGAGATACCTCCAAGGCACATCTCAGTTTGGATTTTGGTATAGAAGAACAGAGGGAGTGAAGCTTCAGGGCTTCACAGATGTGGATTGGGCAAGGAGTCCATTAGACTGGAAGAGCAGTTCTGGAGGAATCTTCAACCTTGGTTCAGCTGTAGTTTCCTGGTACAGTAGGAAACAGAGATCGGTTGCACTTAGCTCAACAGAGGTTGAATACAGGGCTGCTAGTCAGGCTACATGTGAGGCCATTTCGATGCGGAAGATTCTAGTGGGATTGTTTGGTTAGAGGATGGATCTTACAATGATCTACTGTGATAATCAAAGTTGTATCAAACTCTATGAGAATCTAGTTTTTCATGACAGCTCCATGCACATAGATATCCGATATCACCATCTTCAAGACTATGTTGTCAAGAGGATCATGATGTTGTTGTATGTTTCAACCAAAGAACATGATGCAGATATTTTGATGAATGCGTTGTGAAATTGGAAGTTCGAGTTCCATAGAGATAGGATTGGGGTTAGTGATAATCCCTTTCTTGTTGAGAGGGAGTGTTGAAAATAGAAACAAGAAATGATAAATATATAAGTGCTAAATATAGTACTGCTATAAATAGAATTTCGGGATACCTTCCTATTTTAATTAGTCCCTAAACTAAATAGAGAAGTAAAATTCGAATTTGATCTTAGCAGCTATTTGTAAAATAATTAATTAATTCACCATGAGCTAATTAGTTGTCGAAAATCAAACATGAAGTCTATATGAGGACATGCAAGAGTTTCTCCATTGATTGAGGAATTTATCCATCAGTTAAAGAGATAAGGATGAGTTGTAATTATTTGGCTCATTTAACTGAGTCAAGTCTAATTAGATTAGTTCAAATAGTTTGTTGAACTAACTGTGAGTCCAGTTAGTTAATGCATGCATGCATGTAACTGCTACACTTCAGATAACTGAATATTCTCTCATAAATAACTGATGCATGTCAGTTTAGTCAAAGACCCAGTTGAGATCAAGGGATGGGATAGTGTACTATCATTTGCACGAATATTCATTGGAGGCTATCTCTTGCATGCAGAAGGAATTCATTCCTTGAGGATTGCATAGTTAATTCTTCAGTTTAGTGAGTGTGAATGAGTCCAATTCACACATGTGGCATCACTGGACCCCAAGAAAAACTGCGCAAGGAAATAGGAGGTTGGGAGGGCTTGAGGAAGACATATGTTGTGTCTGTTCAGTTTGTGATTTGTATTGTTCTATTGTAGAGAGAGCAAGATAGCTTGAGAGCTGATTCTTCTTATAATTTGAACATTTTTCCACTTGTATGATATTACAGAGATTGGGGTTTTAGGCTGAGGCTTTCCCCAAGATTATTCTTCTACATTCATGTGTGATTGCTTTCTCTTTATCAGTTATATGTGTTCCTTTGATCTTCCTCATATTCGATTAAGCTTCCACAAAGTTTGTTGTAGAAGTAGATCTTGTATTTTTCTTTAGTATATTGCATAATATATTGATCTATAGTGGGAAATTCTACATGCAATACGTATCTTTTGTGATGGTTGCACATCATGTAGATCAAAATATTGCTCCATTGGTAGTATCCATGTTACTAGATCCTTGCCATCAAACTTCCTCATATATATATTTGGAATGTGGTGGTTCATAAACCCCACATTGGAGTCTCTAAAATCATAATTCATATTCTTTTTTTCCTCATCATGATTTTCATGGATTACCCTATCACCACCGGGAATGTTTTCTTGCAACAACTTTGTCAACCCTTCCAACTTGACATTCATCGCATCCATGTCTACTTTAAAAATATCCATGTTGCATTTTATACCATCCATGTCCCCTTTTAAGTCATCCATGTAATATTTGGTTGCTCCTTGTGAGAGTGAAATTTGTTGCATTTGGTCCCGTAACTTTGACATATCATGTTGCAATTGTTCTTCTTCATGTTTCATAATAGAGAATTTTGAGGGTTTAATGGGTGTAGAATTATTTTTTTTGGGAGGCATTTTAGAACTAAATACGGATATCTATGCTTCAATGTTCCCTTTGAATCACTTCAAGCTTATTTTTCAAAAAAAAATTATGAAAAATTAAAAAAATACACACCTCTTTCTTGCTTTTTAGGTGATCGATATTGAAATGGTTGTAACTTTGTAATTTCAGATCTCCAAGGTCTGACATTCAGTCCTACATTAGCCCTATAAACATTCTTTCAAATGACACAAATCAAAACAATATTGGATTCTTCAATATAGATTTATGCCAAATCTCCCACAATGACCTGATTATGGACTAATTCAGTAGAGTGAAGTTGTATGGGATTCCATCTATCAGTTTTCAACCTTCGATCATAAAATAGCTACAAGAAAAACTACACTTCATTTACTTTCCACCACTTTTTACAAAATTAAAATACGATGCCTGAAATGAAAGTTATGACACTTTTCCCTAGTTCGTCGGTTTGAGACTGAATTATGGAGCATGAGAAAACCCTAAATTCTTTAGATAATATCTCAAAAATATATTGAAACAATATATGAAATTCCCACACCAATTTCACCAAGATTTCGACTCCACATGGTTGAAATTTCATCTTCTGAAGCTTTGTATAAAAAGGTTAGAAAAAATTCCACGATGCCCTGTTTGAAGCAGCAAAACCCTAGAATCCAAAGCTTAGATACCAAATGTTATGAAACCATCTCATAAGAAGATAGATCAACAAATTAAAAAGTATCCTCTTCAAGGGTAAAACCTCATTTACATTACATAAATTAATAATAATTGGATGATAGAAATGTCAAAGTATCCTTTGTATATATAGGAATCTAAAGGGTCACAATATAATCAGATCCTACATAAAAATAATAATGTAAGGAAAAAACAATAACAATAGTGGGTTTCTATGGGGCACAAAAGTAACAATATGAGGGCTACATGGGCACAAAAATAAAAATAAGGGGGCTACACTAGTATTATAGGGACCTATTTACTTTAGAACATTTATTCTAGGAGAGTGGCCTAAAGGAAAATGTACCTTGGATCTATTTTTCTCATTTTTGGTGCCTCAAATCAATAAAATGTAATCATTATTACCGTTTCAATTTGTTCTTTCTCGTGTGCTCGACTCCAACTCATTATTTCATGATTGATAATATTACACTTATGGTATAGTTCTTCAGTAGATTGACCTAGTATTTACCGGGTGTTAGGTGCTCAAAAATCCCCCACCCTTCTGAACTTTATGATATAACTAAAGTCAATTATCTATATATCCTTGAATCAAAATAAAATAGGGTCAACGTTATTGAGTGTGTCAGAATGAGTGGCAGATGTCCCAAAAGTGGAATATCTATGTTCCAAAAATGCCCATCGCATTCAATTATGCTACATTTTTAATGTGTTGCCAAACCCCTGATGATTTTAACCATCAATTAGCTTACAATGAATTAGCCATTCAAAGCTGGATCCGATGGCTAAGCCTCAACGTCACAACCAAAGTAACACGTGGGTTAAATAGAGACTTCCTGCCTGATAGATCTCGTTTGTTGGCTATAGGCTAATGAGACGGTCGTTGAGTCTCATTACACCAAAACTTGCATGACCATTACACCCCCTCTTCTGATCTGATATGATCCTAGACATTGATCTATCACAAATATATGACAATCGAACCATAACTTACATGTGATATAACCTTTTACCTTCATGTGATGACTGGGTCCCCCTCTCCTCGTTTGGTGAGTTATTCAATAGTTGATTGACACCTGTCCATGTCATTTAATTAGCCTAATAATTTCCAATTTAACCTTAATTTTCGCCAACCTTTCACCATTCCCCTGTTCGACCTTATTTTTGCATGTCCTCCGAGGAATCTTGTTCATGGTTAGGAGTAGGTATGAAGCAAGTCACAGGTAGAGAAACAAACTTCCTTTGTGTAGTAAGTCATCCTAGCTCGTTTTCTTTTGTTGGTTAGTAATTCAATCAAAGGAGTATGCGATGTTTGAGTCATCCAAGAAAGAGGCTCTAGTTAACGAGTTGTCTATGGTAGAGATAGTGATCTAGGTGGATCTTTAGACACAGTGGCATGGGAAAATATTATAATTCAAAGTGGTAGAAAGACAATTATCTTGAAATTAGATCGAAGTGCTTGTCACCCTGATTCCAACGGTATTAATGAAACTCCATTCTGAGTCCGAATGAAGGAGATAGAAGTAGTCAAAGTTCTAGGTTGACTAGTAGGAAACAGAGGAAAATGAAAGTCCAAGGATGCTCCTAGAAACATCCCCATTGTGTAGACATTTTCATTATGAATCTACTGCAACTTGAATGGGATAAAATGGACTTCAGATGATGAAGTTATTGTCAAAAGAGTCTGCCTCTGTTCCTTTGAAAAAGGAGGCATTTCTTAAAAAAATAGGCTTAAAGCCTTAAGAGGGAAAATTGCAATTGGAGGAGTCAAAATGGGGGACTTAAGGCAAGGGCAGAGGAACCCCTGATCAACGATCTCTGACTGATCACAATCACGGACAGGAGATTGGCGATATCGAGACTTTAGAACCACCAATATGAGATGGAGTGATCGGATTGGCGGATCGGGTTGGCATGGTCCATGGTATAAGGGTAGACCCTTGGGCCATAGCAAATGCGATATGTCGATGTGATAGGGTTGATAGAGAGATGACGATATTAACGATATCGGTGATTGGCAATCGACGATTGGCGATCGATAGATCCCTGCGACAAGGGGCATTGAACAGAGTGATATGCCGACAGCAATAAAGGGGCAGACTCGATGGGTTTATAGACCCAATTTTATATAATTTGAGTTCCGGATAAAAGCTTTTCAGTCAGGTTTTCAATGTTTTTGTGTATTATTGCTTTGAGCAGAAAAGAGCTATTTCGAGGTTTTTGTTGAATGACTTCTATTATAAACAAAGATGACCCCTGATTTAAGTGCACTTATAACAACATCAATGATTATAAAGCTCGATGAATGAAGGAAATGCAGGGGAGAGAGAGGAATTTGCACGTAGTTTGAGGAAGAGCTTGCAGGAGGGGTGGAAGTTCATTTTATCTGAATTGGAAAATTTTTATATGGTTTTTGCCCTTCTCGACACCACGAACGCAGTGGTGCTATCTGTTTCTCCATTTCTCAGCCATTTTCTAGAATGGAGGTATAAGACTCCTTTTTATGTAACTATTGATTGTATTCTCTTCTTTTCATGCCATTTAATGAATGAAGGCCTCCCCATTGATCAAGCAGGGCCCAAAGATGTAGTCCAAGTTGGACGAACTCTGCTATCAAGTCTTGTTATCCTCTTCTCATGTGTTATGTGTTTCTTCTTCTTCTCTCATGTCCACATTAGATTTCTATGTTTAAGATGCAATTTCTACATGTGATTCTTTAATGCATCTATAAGCAAAGGATCCCTAGATCAAGTGGTATCAGATCAGGTCTTCTTAGATGTGAATTGCATATTTGTATGCTAACAAGAAACATGATCTGAAGAGGTGAATGGAAACTAGAGCCTTTCGATCTCGAAGTGGGGCATGCACATTGAAGGGGAAACATCACAAATGATGAGGCTCGTATTGAAGAGGAGTGCAATTTCCGCAAGACCTTCTATTTAATGGTAGCTAATGTCGGTTAGTTGCTTTCAAGGCTGGAGAAAGTAGAAGAGAGAAAACTAGAAGAACAAGGTTTAGCGCATGGAAATGGTGGAGAAGAACCCCCTCTTTCTGCTTCGATGAGTGAAAGTTCTTATTCTTCTCACCACCATAATCATAGAAATTCAAGGGATGCATCTAAGAAACCTTTCTTTAAATTAGATGTCAAATTTGGTCTCCCAACGTTTATTGGTGAAATTAATGCATAAAAGCTTAATAATTGGATTAGGCAGATTGAGATCTACTGCAAGATTCAACAGATCATGGAGGATGAGGCAAAGATTCAGTTGGCCTCTCTACGACTGAGCAACACCGCTCTTGTTTGGTGGGAGAGAAAATGGCATAGTAAGAATGTTGTTAACCTGTTTTCCTCATGGCCTGATTTTATTTTTATGTTAAAGGAAAAATTTTATCCCTTGGGTTACAAGCAAAAAGAATTAATGAATTGGCAGTATTTAAGGCAAGGCAAAGGTCAGGATGTTCAAAGTTTTACAGAGGAGTTTAGGAAGCTAACACCTAATTTAGGTATTGCACTTGATACACCTGAAGTAGTAACAAGTACATTGGCTCATTACATAGTTACATTAGGCATTCATTATTGTTTTTTGAACCATCTACTATTGACTCCGCCAATGTGAAGGCAATTCATATTGACAATAGGGAAAGAAATGAAAGAGATGATCATTCCAAAAAACCACCGTTCAAACCTCCCAATGGAAAATCTAAAGCGAAATGGAAAGGAAAGGAGAAGAAGATGGAATCAGCCAAGAAAGAAGAAGGAGAACGACCTTATTGCAATCATTGCAAAAGGGAAGGTCATGATGACGATCACTATTGGAAAATGCACCTAGAAAAGAGACCAAAGAAGTATGGAGGAAAAATCAAGCAGAAGATAGTGACAACTACGTAGCAAGACCTTGGATCTAATTCGAGAGATGAAGCATTAATCACATCAAAATGAACAAAAGGTACTATTACACCTCATGTTAATTCTGAATCGCATGAAGGCACTAGTTCTGTAAATGAGTCCCTTCCTAATGATCGAAAGAGAATTGAGCTATTTCATATCAGAGTTGTTGTAAATCATACTAAAGTGGAAACTCTATTTGATACTGGATCCCAAGAAAACTTAATTGCAGAATCCTTGGTAAAGAAACTCGGCTTAGAAACAAAACCACATCTGAAACCTTACCCGCTTGGATGGATACATGATAAAGCAAAACTGAATGTAACTAAGCAGTGTAAAGTAAAATTTGTGATCACTTCTAAGCTAGTGGATGAAGTTGAACTTGATGTGATACCATTGGATATCTGTGGCATGGTGTTAGGGAGTTCGTATCTATATGATAGAAAGGAAATCTTCTTCCATCATGAAAACAAATACTAAATCACAAAAGATGGGGTAGAATATATAGTAAGGGCTCATCAAACTAAAATCAATGCCAACCTTGTAAGTGCAGGACAAATGAAGAGGTTGGTGAATTCCAGTAAGGGTTGCATGCATATGGTTGTAAGAGGAAAAGAGGAAGAATTAGCTGGTGCTTTCCAGGGTTGTGATCAGGAACACAAAAATGAATTATGTGAATTAATTTCCAACTATGATGAGATGTTTCAAGAATCGAAGGGATTACATATGAAGAGGGAAATCCAACATGAGATCCATTTGTAGCATGATGCTCCTTTACCAAATATTGGTGTGTACAGGATGTCGACCATTGAGATGGAGGAAATCAAAAAGCAGGTGCAGGAATTGCTGGATCAAGGGGTCATCAAGCTGAGAACTTCTCCATGTGGCTCACTGATTGTCTTAATGCCAAAGAAAGACAACACATGGAGGATGTGCGTGGATTACCAAGCACTAAAAAAAATCACGGTGAAAAATCGTTACCCTCTTCCATGCATAGATGATTTATTAGATCAGTTAAAGAATGTTTTTTATTTCACCAAATTGGATTTGCGTAGTGGTTATCACCAGGTCCAAATTGTAGAGCAAGATGTGTGGAAAAATGCCTTCAATACCAAACAGGGGCTATTTGAATGGATGGTGATGCCATTTAGACTTTGCAATTCTCCATCCACTTCTATGAGGGTTATGAATGATCTTTCTCAGCCTTTCATTGATGAATTCGTTCTTTTATATCTAGATGATATCCTTGTTTTTAGTAAAAAATGGAATGAACATGTGTGTCATGTGAAGAAAGTGCTTGATGTATTGAAAAACGAAAAACTCTATGTAAAATTGTCAAAGTGTGAGTTTGGGAAAACCTCTTTGGGTTACCTAGGTCATATTGTTGGTCATGGTTAGTTAAAAATTGATCCTTGTGAAGTTGAAGCAATTGTAACTTGGCCTAAGCCTACTAGTGTAACCAAGGTCCGTAGCGTTTTAGGTGTAGTCCAGTATTGGAGGAGATTTATTGCTAATTTCTCTATTATTGTAGCACCTCTGCACACATTGACAAGTGTGAAAAAAGTCTTCCAATGGGGAGGAAGACATCAGAAGTCCTTCGAAGCATTAAAGGAAAAGATCAGCACCACACCAGTCTTAGCCTTACCAGATCCCCAATAGCCATTCGAGATCGAAGAAGATGTAAACGGTTATGCCATGGGAGTTGTACTAATGCAGCAAAAGAAGCTGATATGTTACCATTCCGAGAAGTTTTCTCAGGCTGTGATAAACTATCCCACTTATGGCAAGGAGATTTATGCCTTGGTGCAAAGTGTGAAAAAGTGGAAACACTACCTGATCGGAAAGGAGACCATTATCCATACAGATCATTAGCCCTTGCATTATCTTTAGTCACCAATCAAGTTGCAGCAATCTCATCATTTTAGGTGGATGGATTTTCTTCAATGGTTTCATCTGGTAATAAATTATAAGAAGGGCACTAGCAATAAAGTGGCCGATATCCTATTTCACCCTCCTATTTCTGCTTTTGTTATTTTGCATAATGCTTCATTATCTTTTGAGAGTTATGCTGAACAATATTCTAGCAATGATGTATTTAAAGAGATTTGTGCAAAACTAACCCATGGTTCACAGGTGGAAAACTATCACTTGTAGGGGAAACTATTGTATCACCTTGGAAAATTGTGTATTCCCACAGGGGAATGAGTACATATAATTCGAGAGGCCCACACCTCTCTTGTGTTTGGTCACTTTGGTGTTGAAAAGACTTTATGTCATGTACAAAGATTTTGTTTTTGGCCTCACATGAAGAAAATTGTGACTCACTATCTAAAGGGTTGTGTGATGTGTTCTATTTCAAAGCCCTCTAATAGAAAACTCGGGCTCTACAAACCACTCCCTATTCCGAGTCGTTCATGGGAAAGTGTGTCAATGGACTTTGTAGGAGGTTTTCCTTTGTCTAGAAAGAGTCATGACTATTTGTATGTTGTCGTTGACCATTTTAGTAAGATGTGTATTTTAATGCATTGTAAAAGGCAGATCACTGTAGAGCAGACTGCTTATCTTTTCTTTCAGCATGTTTGGGTCCATTTTTGTTTACCCACATCGATTGTGTCAGATCGGGACTCTCGCTTTCTTGGAGAGTTTTGGACCAACTTATGGAAGATGATGGACACAAAGTTGAAAATAAACACGACATTTCATCCATAGATTTACAGACAAACAGAGGTTGTCAACCGCACCATGGTACACTTGTTACGAGGCTATTGTGGGAAACATCTTAAGTTGTGGGTTGAGCATCTCCCATATGTGCAGCATTCCTACAACCAAATAGTGCACTCATCTACACAACGTTCACCATTTGAGGCATGTTTTGGTTACTTGCTAAAGGACCCTTTTGATATGGTCTTTGGAAGGGAAGATGACTCCAGTGGACGTAATGACAAGGACAAAGTGCAACAATTCATTCAACGGATCCAGTTGATTCACTAAGCAGTACAAGAATAGTTGGAGAAAAGTCAAGCCTGTTACAAGGCTCGACATGACAAACAACGATTTGACCATCAATTTCAAGTGGGCGAAAAAGTGTGGTTCCATATCAGCAAGGATAGGATGAAGGGAGAAGGGAAGAAGTTGCGACCAATCTAGTATGGTACATTCACAATTTTGGACAAGATTGGAAACAATGCCTTTCGTCTCGATTTGCTGATATATATGCAGATGTACTCCGTAGTGAATGTGGAGAACTTAATGCTATATGAGCCACCTTTAATTATGGACATTGAAGAGGTGGACACAATTCCTATAATTGATGATTTTTCACTAGAGTATCTCGATGAGTTATCTGAAGACATCATCCTTGACAGAAGAACTAGGACTTCAAAACAAGGAGATGTGGAATACCTTCGAGTTGGTTTCAAGGGGATGCACCCCAGCAAGGCAAAATGGTTGGAGAAGGAAAGAGTGAGAGAACAATTCCCTCACTTGCCAATTGACTGATAAAATTTTTGGCGGTTCAAGAGCTCCTTAATGGGGAGGATTGATCCAGGTGGATCTCTAGACATAGTGTCATGGGAAAAGCTCAGAATTCAAAGTGGCAGAAAGGAAATTATCTTGACATTATATCAATGTGATCGTCAGTGCGAACGAAACCCCAATCCGAGTTTGAATGAAGGAGATAGAAGCAGTCAAAGTTCTAGGATGACTTGCAGGAAATAGAGGAAAATGAGAGTCCAAGGATGCTCTTGGAAATAGTCTTGTTGAGTAGATATTTTCATTCTGACTCTACTGCAACTTGAATGGGCTAAAATGGACTTTGGATGATGAATTTATTGCCAAAAGAGTCTGCCTTTGTTCGTTTGAAAAAGGAGGCATTTCTTCAAAAAATAGGCTTAAAGCCTTAAAAGGGAAAATTGCAATCGGAGGAGTCAAAAGGGCGGACTTAAGGCAAGGGCAGAGGAACCCTCGATCAGTGATATTTGACTAACTGCAATTGGGGGCAAGTGATTGGTGATATTGGAACTTTAGAACCGGTGAGATGCGATGGAGCGATCGGATCTGCGGATCGGGTCAGCACAGCCCATGGTATAAGGGCAAGAACCCTATGTTGTAGCGAATGTGATATGCCAATGTGATAGGGTCGATGGTGATATGCTGATATCAGCAATATCGGCAATCAACAGATCCCCATGGCAAGGGCCATTAAACATAGCAATATGCCGACAACGATAAAGGGGCAGATCTGATGGGTTTATAGACCCAATTTTATATAATTTGATTTCCGGCTAAAAGATTTTTGGTCGGGTTTTTCAATGTTTTTGTGTATTATCTCTTTGAGTGGAAAAGAGCTATTTCAGGGTTTTTGTTGGATAGCTTCTATTATAAACAAATCTGACCACCAAGTTAAGCGCACTTGTAACAAAATCAATGATTATAAAGCCCGATGAATAAAGGAAGTGTGGGGGAGAGAGAGAAATTTGCACACAGTTCGATGCAGAGCTTGCAAGAGGGGCGAAAGTTCATTTTGTCTGAAGTGGAAAATTTTATATGGTTTTTTCCCTTCTTGATGCCATGAATGAAATGGTGCTATTTATTTCTCCATCTAAGTTCTCCATTTCTCATCCATTTTCCAGAATGGAGGTATAAGACTCCTTTTTATGTAACTGATGATTTTATTCTCTTCTTTTCATGCCATTTAATGAATGAAGGCCTCCCCATTGATCAAGCAGGGCCCAGAGACGTAGTCCAAGTTGGATGAACTCCATTATCAAGTCTTCTTGTCTTCTTCTCATGTGTTATGTGTTTCTTCTTCTTCTCTCATGTGCACATTAGATTTCTATGGTTATGCTACAATTTCTACATGTGATTCTTTAATGCATCTATAAGAAAAAGATCCCTGGATCAGACAGGAATATTTGTCTCACAGACATTCTCACCCTAAAAATAACTCCAACCCTCTATACTACCATATGTAGCCATGATATGTGTTTACTGAAGTCTAGGGCTCTACATGCAACTTTACCTCTAGTCCACTTCAACCCTAATTCAATTCAATTTTTAGATGAGAAATATGAACACGACCACCAAGAATTCTTTTTTAATTTGAGCTGGAGGTTCTTTCTAAAGTTGGACGAGGAAATAATTTCAAATATGCTAGGGGTTCCTACCTACGGAATCAATATAACCAACGAAGAGCTGGACCGTGAATTTATCACCTGGGCAGAGAATGAGAAGCTCTGATTTTTAAAGACCCTGTTTGAAAACACATGCCTTGAATTTCCCATACCTATGCAGTCCCTCAAGCCTTTCTTCCATACTATAACCTATCTCCTCTCTGTCATATTTGGTTTGGCCAATGATACCAAAATGGATGAGTCTATTTTCTTGGATATATGACTCATTACCCTACATCCTAACCTTAAAACCATCAATTTTCCCAAATAATTGGACTAAGGCATTATAGTTGATTTATCCACAACTATTCCTTTTATTTCTTGCTTCCATTTTTCATATCTCATTCATCTTGTTCTTTTTAATTATCCTTCCTATTTTTTATCTTTTAAGGTTCTCCTTAGTACTACAGATGCCGACCATGGAGAGAAGGGAATTTTCTACTAGTCTGATGTAATTTATCCCCAGAATGTCCCCCATGTGTATTCACATTACACTGACTACTTTGCATACCCTCTAAAGGTTAAGTTAATGGAGGTCTAGGTAAACAGGCTTTCAGAAGAACAAGTTAAAACATTAAGATTGACAGAGGAACAAAGAAATGTGAGTTGATTTATGTTTCCTTATTACATTGTAATTCACTTATATAGATTCGATAAGCGACCCTTTCAATTACCTAAGTATGTGTCACCATTATTTTTTTCTTATGAAGTCCTTAGACATAAGATGATAGTAAATGAATTACATTTTGTTTCCAAGAAAAGGGGTCATTGTTTAGTTATCCATATGTTATTTCCTCTTTCATTGGTAAAAATAAGAATGAAATAGATGCTTTGGAAAAGGAAATGTTGTCTTTAGGGTTTCTGCATGAGGAAATTTGGCATTAGGACCCCATGGGGTATCATCTCTTCATTGAAGAAGCAATTTGGACTATCAGCTTATGTCCATGAGAAAAAACTAGAAGTAGAAAAGTTGGCAAACATTGCAACTCTTGTCAGTGATATCATGCACTCAACAACATTTACAGGAATGAAAAATAATGTTACCCGAATCGGCTCGAGTAATTCTGAAATCCAGATAGTTGAAGGGGATACAAATCCTACATTCCCTTTTCCCACTACTCCTACATCCAAAATAAAATCAGAGGCTTTAATTTCGTCTGAATTGTCATAATGAGTAAAGCCAAGGGATGATGATTTGGATGCTCACATAATCAGACATGAAATTGAACAGCTAAATAAAGAAATTTGATAGACCTTAGAGGAGATAAAACCAAAGGACTCAGGAATACAGGCCCAAGACACTAAGCATACTTTTACTGAGAAAAAGTATATAATGACAACCGATGCCAAGTTGGTCGTCTTCTCGGAGAAATCACATTCAATAGACACCTCAACACCTAAGGATATGAATCCCACAGGTGGATCCTAATTCATCTGTTCTACTAACTTCGATACGAATGTTTTAAACCTTACAGGCATCCCACCAGAGATTGGGGAGAATCAACAGATGTTGGGAACTAGGACCTCTTCTCTGGCCATTAACTTAGGAAGAGTGTCAGATATGGATGTCATTAATCTGCATCGACAGGTAGGCAATATTGTGGCCTGAAGATTACTCGATTCCACTACTGGGAATAGAAAAATGCAAGAAATATTTGAGAATGTGTCTGAGCAATTACAAGTGGCATGCATGGCTTTGAAAACAAAAAATAATGGAATAAAGGAGTTATAGGATATATTCATTCAGCAATCTGGCCAACCCAAAGATATAGGGTCTATTAAGAAGTTGCTGGAGGAGAAAGAAAATGAAATCAAAGCCCTTCAGTCGATCCTTAAAATCCTTGATCATGATCCTCACATCCTGATACAGGCCTTTGAAAGGAAGGAAGAAATTGAATCTCTCCTCCAAGAAATGTAAATGGCCTTACAACTTAAAGAGGAAGAATGACAAAACAATCTTAAACAGATGGAGATTTTGACATTAGAATCTCGTGAAAAGGAGGAATGCCATCATAAAATTTTGGCATAATACAAAGCTTCGATCGATCAAGCTATTAATTCCACCCAAACTTTAGAAGTTGAAGATATTTATGGTTATATCTGTAATTTGTTGTGTTATTATTTGAGTTTGGATCATTACAAGTTATATGTTGGTTATATGATGGGTATTATCTATGGCTCTTGTCATGAATTATTTATCTATTGTGTGGTTGATGAATGTATGGACTAATAGAATTATTGCAGATATGTGGAAATGGCGTAGGGCCTTCTTAGAAATTCTCAGATGAATCTCAAACTATTATGATCTGATGTGCACTTATGACCTATAGCTTACATGTTTTCCATGTGTTTGGCGAAATGTCTTGTGAGTTCTAGGAAGTCTAGGAAAAGTTTTTTATTTGAGTTTGAATGCTTAGATTTGCTTTCATGTCAAGTATGATTCTGAGAAGTCTTAAGTAGTTTTGGGCAGTGGTTTGGAGGTTGGCCTAGAATTGTGGCTTAGATCTCAATATTTCACTCTCTAAACTATGAAAGCTGGGTCACAATCACATTGAGGTATTGTTTTGCATGCGGTTGGAGGCCTATAACCACACCCTGGCCTTGTCATGCATGCAGTTAGGGGTCTAGGTTAGTGAAAAAGAGCCCCATCTGAAGGTTTTTTCACCTAGGCTGGCACTTTGGCCTCAAGTGTCCTATAGTCTCGAGGGATGTTGTGAGTTGTCAGTTTGTGGTGAGTTTGTAGGACCCACTTCATTCACTAAAGCTTGGAGGTCTGCTCATGTCATAGTAACTCTTCATCTCATGTTTATCCTAGAAGCTTGATGAAATCAAGTAAATGTGGGAAGGGGTGGTTACATTATTATTGGATTCATGCCCAATTATTTATCTTATGTTGTTTATCTAAGGATGCATGATTCACTATTTAATCACAATTAACAAGCTAACATGTGTATCTATGATGAATATGTCTTACTTGTGTTATATGGAAGCACACTTTCTATTCTATTGTAGGCTACTTTATATGATCCTGATTAGTGATATTATATCACTTAGGACCAACCAATTATATCATGAGTGTCCAAAATCTATATATGTTTATGAGTTTGAGCAACTCACTTCCATAACCATAATGTGGGCTACCTCATTAAGAGTGCAATTTATATGTTGAGTGCATGGAATAAATTTGTCTCAAGAAGTTTCTAAGATATATGCATGATCTTGTTCTATGTGTTTCTTTAGATGCCTACATGGTGATGGTTTAACTTATGGATCTTTGTGTCTGCTAATATTCTCATTATTTAAATAGTTACTTACATGCATATTATGCATGCTTGACTAATATGCTTCATCTAACCCATTTTGATGTGTGACCTATATAATCTAATGTGTTGCAAGTATCATGGTTCATTACTTTGTTGGAGGTGGTAGAGTCCCTCTTGAGAGGAGGAAGTAGTTTGGTGCATGGAAACTTGAACTTGCTTGGTTGATATGATATAGCATGTGATTTTATTCATCTTATGTGTTTATGAATTTCATGATTATTTTCCTTGTTTTTGACTACAAGTTATCCAATATATTTTGAAGGTTATATATGTGATGTATGTTATTCATGATATAATAGAGCTTATTGTTATTTATCATTAATAAAAACATTCATGGATATTGTACACATCTAAAAAATGTTGCATTTTTTTAGTGAGAGGGCCACTTACATGGATGTTTATGATTAATAATGGGATAAGTTAATTGATTCTAATGAATAAATTTATGATTGTTTATCATGTCTTCGATATTATGGATGTCTGACTATTTTGGACAATTGAGTGTCTTGTGGATTTGGAAGAGTATGTCAAGATCCATTTTCTGGTTTCATATATTCTAGTTTGTTTACAAGTATTGAGTAATATCTACAAGGACTTGAGTTTTTTCAATGTTAGTTGGTAGGCATGGGGTTAGCCACACTTAAGTATCAAGGCCATGTCTACATCGGGATTATTGGCATTGGAATGAAGGTTTCACTCCTATCATGTTCGTGGTTATGAGTATTGTTTGACACCAAGGAAGGCTTTGCAAAGTCCTTGAAGTCCTTAAAATTTCTAATCCTATGCATCTTGGGGCAACAGGCTTGCATACATGCCAAAAGACCTTATTGGAACTGTAAAATAATTCATTTTTATGAAGACTGGAGGAATAATGAAATCACATCTCAATTAAATGGATTATGGTTTAATGACTAGGAATAACACTAATTTGTGCCATATCATCCCCACCAAGTCATATGTATTGACTTCTATGGGGATGGGTCAATAATTATGGAAGCCATGGGATGATAATACCCCCATTACACAACATGAATATTTTGGTTGCATCATGTCCTTCTACCTTAGGTAGGTAGTGCTTCAAGTCCCTAATGCTATTGACAAAAGGTGTGAGATGAAAGCTTCTAGATGTCACTTATAATGGAATTTCTCAATGCGTCATGTATGGTTGGCTTAAGGCCTAGTTGTGCCACTATAGGGTTATGGCACAAGGATGGAATGACAATATATTTTTCCCAAGGAATGAAGAAATGAATTTGGTAGTTAACGGTGAACTCGTGTCTATTAGAAACTAGGAAAATACTGAGAGGGAGGGTGAATCAATATTGTAGGAATTTGGAAATTTCTGTTCACTTGTAATGATATTAGGACACCATGAAATACTTCAGTAATTAACTCATATGAGCATGACAAGAAATAATATAAGTAACACAAAGGAACACGCAAATTCTCCAAACTTTTCTTCAAGTCATTCAAAAAGAAAATTACAACTTTTTGTTACAAAATTCTCTAGCTACAACCAACAGGAAGCTTCTGCTTTGTGACTTATCAGCTACAACTGGAAGGAGCTCAAACCCCTAAATATTTACTGACAACTATTGGAAGGAGCTACAACCCATGATATGTAAGATACAAGTTTCTTGACCTCAATGATTTGTTTTTCATATAATTTTCATACTCAAACCAAGAAGGCCACTTATTTTACAAGATAAAAATAAATTTCCACTATCACCAACACCTTCAAAAATATATGATTATTATTAAATCCCCCATCACCTCCTGTAGCATTAGTCCAAACCAACTCGCACACTCCACAACTCTCACTAATTTTCTCAATTGATTCTACTTATAAATAATTTTGACTAATATTTATAACTTCTTTTCTTTCTAGTTAACTTTCACTTTAATCCTTGCATGGATATCTTATTTTGTCTTTATCTATATTTTGTCAAATTATCTGAATGTCTTCTCCAAGTTTGCATTCACTGGTTTGTTTTTCTAAGCTCAATTTCTAAGTTTTTCTCTCAATTCTTCTTATTCTAACACTTTATAGATTTTAGCTATAGTTTACTAAATCTGGTACATCTCCAAGTTTGGCTTAATTTTCAAATATGCGTCTTAAATTGTCCATGACACCAATTTGTCACTTAAGCTCATGAAACTTCATACATTGAATATTTTCGCCATAATACCAAGGGTTGTGTCATCAACCTTAGTTCCTGAGTGCTTAGCCATGAACTTTATGCTCTCAATCACTATGCCGCATAGAACCTTGTTCAAGCATTAAATATTCCCCCCAACTCCATTATCTCTACATTCCTCTATTGCACCTTCACATTATTTTCGGGGTCTACCTTGTGGGATTACGTTTCCCATGGGGCCACCTTTCCTCTTCTATCATTGGTCATTGCTACCAAATTATCGTTCTCCAAAGGTCCTCCACCAAATTTAACTCTGTAACCTTTGACATTTTTGGGTTGTTCCTTTGACTGGTCATGTCTTCTGATCCAGGAGGCCATTTTATGACTTCCACATACCACTAGAGATATCCTTCATATCTCTTTCAAGTTAAGTGGGATCCACTTGACTTTGAGGTGTTCTTCTATACTAGAAATGCCTTCAAATTCACTGCACCTTCTCCATCCATGTTGATGTTCATTCTTCTTCTTTTGCCTAAATATTGGTCACCTGTGTCATAATTGTTAACACCTTTAACACCTTTGCCATATTTTTCCATCAATGAAAACACATTTCTAATATTCTCCCTATTTTTGCACATACCTTGAAGGATATTTGGCTTGAGGACTAGGGATCTTCATTGTCCTCTTTTGAAAGTGGCTCATGGTCCTCCTCATCATTGCTGACTGGTTCATTAGAGATGGTATTCACTAGTTTTTTATCTTTAGGTTCACTATAATCATTCACTTTGACATCAATACAATATAAAATCATCTTTGTGTTCTTATTATACAATCTATAACCTTTTTCACTTCGGTAATATCTAAGAAAAATACCTACATCTTCCCTTGCATCGAACATACCAAGCTTGTCATCATTCCTCTTGATGTGTCACTTCCTACCAAACACTCTAAAATTCTTGGCTATTGCAAGTATACTATAGAAAATCTCATAGGGATTTTTGTCATTGTTTGGTCTAAAATGAGCTTTGTTGAGAATCACCACTTCTGTGTGAATGACTTCGACCTAAAATCCTTGTTGAACTTTCCTGTCATCCAACATAGCTATAACTAGTTGTTGTATAGATCTATTTTCCCTTTATGTTACACCATTTTGTTGTGGATTATTTGTTATAATGTATTTACTCTTGATGCCATGATTTTTGCAAAAGTCATCATACTCTTTTGAAGTAAATTCACATCCATTATCAAATCTTATGCTCTTCATTTTACAATCAGTTTCATTTTTAGCCATAGCTTTGAAATCTTTAAACTTTTCAAAAGATTTATATTTTTCTCTGAGAAATGTAACCCACATCATCTTGTTGAAATCATCAAAGATAAACATGAAACACAATTTTCATGTAGGTTAATGGGTTCCTGATGGTCCACACAAATCCATATGTACTAGTTGAATTTGCTTTGATGATGATATCTCCTTAGACTTGTGATGAGCCTTAATATTGCAACAAGAATGCTACAACTCCCAAGGCTACCAACATAAATTATCAACATGGGGTTCATACAAACATGAGAGGGGTCGACACTGTATGTGAAACATAGACCTTCCTTTTCCTAGTCTAACTCCCTTTGATGCAAGTGAAAGAAGTCAATGGAACAGCTTTAAATGAGAAAAGATCTAGGTAAGCCACCAATCCTGAGTTGCTAAAGGTAAATAACAATAAGCAAAACTATTTGATTTTTGCTGGAAAGTAAGTGATAGAAATGAAATCTATTCTATTTGTAAAAATGTAAAGCACAATGAAAACCGAAAAAATTTAATCTATCTTGTTTGAAAAGAAATGGCATTAAAGGAAATCTATTCTTTTACCTAGATTACTTTTGTAAGAAGGAAAACATACTTTACTTAAAGTAAATTGTGGAAAGGAAATCTAGACTAATTGTAGAAATAAACATTCAAGAAGTAAGAAATGTAAGAGCTAAATGGTTACCTAACTAAGACTCAAACCAATCGGAGTGGTCTCAAAGTATAAATAGCCTATAAATATACTTCTATCTTGAATTTAGAGTGAGTTGGGACAAGGAAGATCTCAAAAACAAATTGCTACATGATTACTACAAGATTGTTATTTCTCAAGTTAACTCGCCAAATACCTAATCAAATAAAATGAAAATGATATGGGAATTTTTTATTATTATTGATTTGGATGTCCTAGGACTCCAATCCAAGCAGAATCACTCAAAAATACCCATGTTAACATGTAATAAAAAGTAGTAGAAACTACTACTCTAAATTTAACCAGAAATTCGAGAATTAGTGAGCTAGTTAACATATCAAATGACTAGTCTGATCAAGTGAAAATATTATGGGGATTTTTTAATTATTAAGTAGTTTTTTTATGAATAAATCCAATTTTAATCACCTCAATAGAGTCTCGCTATGTGCTCAAAATTAACAGAAAATTACTCCTAGAAACTAGAAATTTCAAAGTGATGAACTAGTAAGTTAATCTAATTGCCCAAATTCCTAGGCTAATCATGTGAAAATGTTGCAAGGTGAAGTTTGCTATTAATTTTGTTGTTTTCAAGGTCCAATAAAAGTGGAATAAACCTCAAATAATCTCATTAACGTGTGCTAAAACTTAGCATCAAATTACTATTTTTCTACAAGATACTTCTAGGAATTCCAAAATTGTGAACTAGTAAACCAATCCAAGTAGATCAATCATGGATCTGAATTTTTAATGTTTTTATAAATATTCATCATGCTTTTGAATTCATAAATAACTTTCAAAATAAATCACTTCAATCATTTAACCAATATAACCTACAACAAAGGAAACATGAATATTAATTGCAGAAATAGGAAATGCAAGTGAATAAGAAGTGCAAAGAAGATAAAGAAATGGTACAGCAAGGCTTTGAGGCTCCTGGGATGGAAAATATCAAGGATAATCATATTCCTATGAATTAAACAAGCCTTGTAAGTTTAAAATGACACCAAACTTCATTATTTGAATCAATCCAAGTACATCCCTGCTAGAAATGGAAGTAGAGTTGCTAAATAACAAGTTTTCTTCACAATAACGCTAAGAATTACATGCCCCTAGAGGAAAATTCGAATTGATACTTTTAAAAATATACGGGGAAGCATCCTCCTTGAAAGGAGACACCATTCCCCTCCAAAATCCCTCAAAAAGTGGATTTGGTTCCCAACACTAGGAATTTTCATTAAATGTCAAGGAGCACATTCCTATATTTTCTCAATCATTGGAGCTCCATAATTTGTTTGATAATTTCATAATATCATGTTTATTTATTATGAAATATTGGTCTATCTTGTAACATTGCTAGAGTCCCTAAATTATCTCATCCTCCAAATCTCCATAATCTGCCTAATATTATCACAATATTCTACAAAAATAAATAACATTAGGTACATAATATGCAATTATCTCTAAACCTTCCTAATGAACATATTAAAGATGAAAATAAGTCTTCCAATGCAAAAAGAGAGGTTTAGTGTGTTTAAGGATGGTCATATGGACCTTAATCTGTCTCTAATTTGGAGGCCCATCAACTTGAATGGTACTCGATTTTGCTTACCCAATTGACAAGATTTGCAAGTTGTATACTCTAGTTTTGATAGCCTGGGTAAATCCTTCACAATATTCTTGTTGCTCAATTTGACTATTTTATCAAGATTTAGATATCCAAGTCTCTTATGCCACAAATAAATCTCATCAATATTTGCTAAGAAATACCTCTCTATTTTATCTTTTAGAACATAAACGTTACTCTATGTTCTCATAGCTTCAACCATTATTTCACCTATGCCTGTAGACTTGATTTGACCATTTTTAGCCTTAAAAATCACATCATGGGCTTGATCACACATATGAGACACACTAAGCATATTGTGCTTGAACCCATCAACAAATAAGAGATTTTTGGCCTTACCTCTTCCAGTTGTTAGACTAACAACTCCTTTACCAACAATATTACCACGTGCATTATGACCGAAGGTTGCATTACCCTTTTCAACTAGTTTCCATGTCAAGAACTTACTTTTTTCTCTTGACATGTGCCTAGAAAAACCAATATCCACATACCAATTTCTACCTGCATTCTTAGCATAAAAAAAATTATTTCATTGCTATGTGTTCTCCTTTTCTTTACAAACCTTGGGCTCTTGTCTAATTTTAACAATAACTGGTTCAAGCCTCATAATTATCTTACCTGGTTCTATTATTCCTCTATATAATATATTGATTTCTTCTACTTGCTATGAGATGCATGTAGAATAAATTCACTCTGCAATTTGTTGTTTTATGCCCATAATTAGTGCAGGTAAACAAATAACCTGGAAAAATATCAGCATACCTGGAAAACTATCTTCTATTAATTGGTTGGAATGGTTTTTGAGTTTTTCAATTTTCCTTTCCAACGCTATTCTTTTGTTGTGTGAAATTTTTCCCTTTAATATGTTGTTTTTGATAATTATTTGCCTCATTATTTGGCTACATACTTCTTGCTACTGCAAAGTCCCTTCTTTTACTATAGGTACAAAAGTGATTGACTTTTTACCCTTGAATTTTGTTATTGCACTAGATTCAGCCTCAAATCCAATATCAATTCAATCTTTTGGGATACACTATGCTTCCAAAAGCTCATTTAAATAAATAAATTTTCCAAACTTCTAATTAGATCTCAACTGGGTTTTTTCCTTCTCTAATTCTTCTTAGCAAAAAAATTCACCTTCTAGCCTTTCACAAGCTTGGTTCTTCTCACTTAGTTTTTAATTTAAAGATTCTTGAATCCTATTACCTTCTTCAACTTGTAGGAGCAATGGTTTAACAACTTCATCATTTTATTTGATTAGTAACTCCTTCTAGTATTTATTTTTCTTTCTGAACCTTTCAATCTCTTCAAGCGCACGTACCAACTTTCCTTTTAGGTCAAATTCTATGTCATATTCATCATAATTAATGGATTCAACTTGCAGATTGTCTATAGCCATAATCATGAATTCCTTTGTACTTTGATCATATATATCCTCATATGAGGATTGGATCACTTCACTTTTCAGAGGAGTTGACTTATTGATTATAGAGACTCCTCTTCTTAGCCTTCTTCTCTCTTTTTAGACTTTCATGAATTTTTCTCTAGGATCATAGTCCTTGTTCTGCATTTTAGGAAAATTTTAAGCATAATGACCAAATTTTCCATAATTAAAGCACTTTAAAGGTAACTCACCTTTATATTTGCCTAATCCTCTCTTGAGCTTCCACACAAACTTTGCTTCTTCTTCATTTGATTCACAACATGAACCATCATGCTCTTCCTTCGACTGATTATATGAATTGAAGGATGACACTTTTGATGTAGGCTTACCTTTTGAAATTATCATCTCATAAGAATTATGTGTGCCTAGTAGGTTGTCTAGAATGAGACTATTTAGATTGGTCATCTCTTCAATGGACGAAACCTTAGGATTAAATATCTCAAGAAGAGATCTCAAAAACTTTTCAATTACTACAAATTAATCTAAATTCTCATCAATACCTCTTATAGTGTTCACAACCTCATCAAATATCAAGAAGTACTTTGAAATATATTCATCATCATTCATATTCAAAGAGTCAAATTTAGTTCTAAAACCTTGAAGTTTAGCTTTCTTTACCTTGTTGTCACCTTCATAGCAGCTACTTATCTTGTGCAAATAGATTTGGTCGATGTGTAGTCCATTACTTTGACAAGTTCTTATTTAGATACGCCAGCAAGAAAGGAATTCATGGTTTTAACATTTCATGTAAACTCCATATTCTAATATTTAGTAATCACTACTGGAGGATTTTGATATTATTCTTTCACAACATCCCATACATCAACTCCAAGTGATTGAATATAGGTGTTGGAATCCTTACGTTTCGAAACACATAGTTTGTTTCATTAAACATGGGTGGCCTATTCATAAATCCTCCTTTCTAGTTTTCCATGCTCCTCGATATTTATTCTAGTTGTTAAATTGATATGAAGTAACCTAGATCTGATACTAATTGTTAGAAAATAGGACAATACTAAGAGAGGGGGTGAGTTAGTATTGTAGGAATTTTAAAAACTTTCCTTTACTTGTAATTATATTAGGGAACCATGAAATACTTTAGAAATTAAATCATATTATCATAACAAGAGTAAATATGAGTAACACAAAGGAACACTCAAATTCTTCAAACTTTTCTTCAATTCCTTCATAAGGAAAGCTACAAGTTACTATTACAAAATTCTCTAGCTACAACAAGATTGAAGCTACTACTCCCTGATTTATCAGCTACAATTGAAAAGAGCTCCAACCCATAAATATTTTCCAACACCTAATGGAAGGAGTTACAACCCCTCATCTAAAAGCTACAACTTGCTTGACCTCAATGATTCATATTTCATATAATTTTCACACTCAAATGAAGAAGGCTAATTATTTTACAAGATAAAACAATTTGTCCATCATCACCACCACCTTCAACAATATCTGATTACTGGTAAATCCACTATCACCTCCTATAGCATTAGTCTAACCCAACTCACACACTCCACAATACTCACTGATTCGCTAAATCGATTTTTCTTATAAAGAATTTTGACTGATAATTTTAGCTTCCTTTCTTTTCAGTTAACTTGCACTTTAACCCTTGCATGAATCTCCTATTTTGTCTTTATCTAGATTTTTTCAAATTATTTGAATATGTTCTCCAAGTTTTCATTCACAAATTTGTTGTTCTAAGCGCAATCTCGAAGTTTGTCTATCAATTTTTCTTATTCTTGCACTTTACAATTTTTTAGCTATAGTTTACTAAATTTTGCACAACTCCAAGTTTGGAATAATTTCCAAATATGCTTCTTAACTCGTCCATCCTACCAATTTGTCCCTTAATTCCCTGGTGCTTCATACATTGGCTCCTTTTGGCCATAAGACCAAGGGTTGTGAGCTTGACCATAGTCCCTAAGTGCTTATCCATAAACTTCACAATCTCAGTCATTATGTCGCATAATACCACGTCTAGGCACTAAAGCATGGCCCTCGCCTCCTTTATCACGACACTCTTCTATTGCACCTTCAAATTCATTCCAAGGTGTGCCTTGTAGGATTACATGTCCTGTGGGATTTCCTTTCATATTCTCTTATTGGTTGTTGTTGCTAAATTATCTTTCTCCAAATGTCCTCCACTAAATTTAACTCTGTAACCTTTGACTTTTAGGGCTCTTGTCTTTGACTGACCACAACTTATGATCCAAGAGGCCATTCTCCGACTTCCACATACGATTGAAAATATCTTTTATATCTCTTTCCATCAAAGTGGATTCCATGTCGCTTTGAGGTGTTATTTTTGTATTGGAAATGCCTTCAAAGTCATTGCAACTTCTCCATCCATGTTGATCTCCATTCTTCTTGTTGTGCTTGAAACCTAATCACCTGTGTAATTATCGTTAATACCTTTGACACCTTTTCTATATTTTCCATCAATGAAAATATATTTTTAATAGTTTCATGGGCATAAAATATGTTATAATGTAAAATATTTATTTTTCACGTAGGGGTTTGACCCTGTGTGGTGCCCTAGTGATGGCTATGGTGACAAGTTCCCTATGGGTCGAGTAAGGCTACATGGACACCATGTGGATATCAACATGGGAGATTGATGACATGTTGTAAAGGAGGCATGACATACGGTAGGTGAAATCATCTATGTTGGATGGCTAAAGGGTCCATTTTTGAGTGACACATGGCATTATCATAGGATGCCATGTGTAAGTGTCACATCACTCTGACATTGACAAGATATTAGCAAGGAGCAAGGGGGACATGTGAAGTGGATAGGTGGATGACGTGGTGTGGAATGTAATAGATAGCATGTGATGTCATGTGGCTAAGATGTGATATGTGGCACCAACATGGAGGTGACATGGCCTGGGGCCATTTCATCATATACCATATACCAAAAATGATGTTTGCTGTGTTTATTATAGTGGCATCACATTAGAAGGAAGCCACAGCATGGGATTCTTTCCCAACAATTAACATGAAAATTACTATGATGCCATGTAGATTAAAAAGGGTATTTCTCAAGGATGGAATGATCGCATGATGGTGCTAGTAACACTGATTGGTCAAGGCATGATATATAATGAGCAAGGTGGAAGAGCCATGTGCTAGGGCTTTCCAATGTGTCAGGGTTAAAAGGGCCTAATTTTTAAATGGCATAGCCTTCAAACTGGTGATTAGACTGAGACAACATTTATATCCTTAGAAATCTCTTGATGAGTCGAATGCAATGGTGGTGTTCTTTTTATGACTTTCAAGGAAGTTTGAGAAAGAGGATTTTTGTGACACCATATTCATAATAGACCTTGTATATTGGATAAGTTTTAATGTAACACCTCCCATAGGAAAAGAATAAACCAATGGGTGGGAGGGACTATTAAAAAGTGGTATCAAATCATGGTTCAAAACTATAGATGAAGAGGCTTCCATATAGATGATTTTTTTTTTTTTTTTTATAAGATGTTTGTTATATATGTATGTATATGCTAACATTTAAACTTTCATATGTCAAGATTGTTAATTTTTATAAAATTTTGACCTCAATAGTACTAACGATATGATTATAAACATGTTGATATGTCCTTCTTATGTATTGATAATATGACTAACATGTGTTCTAGTTTTGTGAACATCAACAAACAATATGCTTCATACCAACATGCATAATATTGGAATGACAAGGTAACAAGTCAATATGTTTATGTTTGATATAAATAAAAGTTATGTGTGTATGACAACACTTAAGGAGAAACCATTACAACAAGATATAAAGTGATGGACAACAACTTGGTACAACCAAGAATGGACCAAGTCCACCATGAACAAGAAAATAAAAATTCCGCTGATATAATAGAAATCATCAAGAATTTGAAAGTTGAGTTAAAGAGTTGCAAGGTAGAAAAAAAAAATATCATTAGAAGACAAGAAGATTTGGCAAGGCTAAACACAATATTGCTAAAAAATTTGTCATGCATGCAAGGATTTTTGAATTATGCATCACCCTCTTGAGATATAGAAGAATGTCATGCAAATAAGGCTAGGAAGAAACCTCGAACGGATGCAAAGGAAAGAAATCCACCTTTATGTTTGAACTATGGAGAGGCACATCTAAGGAAGGAATGAAATATGAGGAATAATTCATGGGAACCACAAGCACATGAAATAGAAAACAACAATACTAAAGGAAGTGACTTGAAGAGGAAGAGAAATGAGGGGGAATTCCATAAATCTCTCTGAAATGTTAAAATGTCCCTTCTTCAACTATTTAGAGGGGCATTGAAATTTTTATGTTGTTATAAACCTCAAGAAAGACTCTCGATACAATATTGTGCTATGTTGGTGAAGGGAACTCTAAACTACAAAACATAAAGGATTGAGTTTGTTGGGAAATATATATGATGTGAAAAGAATATTTTTACATGTATTTTTATTATCGTGACTACAAATTTTCTTATCGCTTTTTTTATTTGACTTTGAGCATGGCCATGTTGCTTCATGTTGTTTTCATTTGTTGCTATGTCATAATTCTCTATTTTTCATTTCTTTCTTATTGTCTTCTTGTGGTTTGGTATTGGTTGGGTGTTGTGTGTGGGAAAGGAAATAAAAAGGGCTTATGGAGAAGAGATAAATAAAATCCAATTGGAAGTGCAAGACCCTGATTAAACTCTCTAGCTAGGTTCACATGAACAAAATAGATAGAGACATAAAAACTACGAAAAGAGCATAAAAAGCATGTTGTCGTAACCTTAATATTGTATGGCATATGTATGTACAACATTTTATGAATACATTAATGACGAAATGAATGTATATGATGCCATTCCACTTAACAAGTCATTTTTTAAGAACCATTCTAGTGGAAGGATTATTAAGTAAAGTTCTTAAAAAGTTTGATGACGATGTGAATGGTATGTTTGTGATGACATAATGATGTTTTCCAATAAGATCCCTTGTCATTTAAGGGATCCATCGAACAAGTGAAAACTCTTGATGTTAATTATTATTATGCTCATGTGCTTACGGTATTTTATGTGCCCACATTTATATTATTTTTACAAGAAGGAAATGTTGAATATTGTATCAGCGAGTATACTAAAGAATAACTAGATTCCTTAGTCAAATCATGATGCACATATGTCACCAATTGTTGGATTGGGGCTGAGAAACCGCTCAGTGCATATAGTTTGGCTATTACCACCACTAAAGTGCTAGATAGCCACTTATATACTTTATAAATAATAACACCTTCCATATTGGAGGTGTTATGATATTGAAGGTGTGAGGATGTTGGAGGTGTGGTGGGAAATAATAATCTTATTGACAAAAGACTACCTTGAAGGTAGTTCCTACACTCGCTTGGAAGTAAGTGAGAGGGGAGGGGATATTATTGGTACATATATTAAAATATTGGATGGAGTAGTAGATCCACCATTGAGTGCTTCCCATAGTTTCGAAACTACATAGTGAAGTTGGACTTAATGATGAAACTGTATGAAAAGACTGGTTGGAGTCGTATATCCGCCAATGAGTGCTTACCTTGGTGGTGAAACTACTTAGTGAGTTTGATTTGATGAAGAATTTGGATAAAGACTGTGTGGAGAATATGCAACAGTAAGTGCATGTGTCAGTTGATAAATCACTTAGTGTGGAAGAAAGAAGAATCCATAGATATAAGTACTAGTTATCAATTCAAAGAAATGTGTATTTAAGTTATGATTTGATTTGTTTTAAATATATTATGATTTATCTCATTAGAATTAGGTTCTTTTGATGTACCTGAACTACTAAACATCTTTCAAAAATATATGTTGATGAATGCGAAAGAAGAAAAAAAACATGAGCATGATAATATCAAAGTGAACAACATTACCATAATATATTTGAAGACCTCAAGAACTAGGTCATTGCAACGATGTTGGAAACCTATTACATAAATTGATTTTCCATATGATATGCGAAGACAATGATAAATTTTTCATTAAACAAGATAGAGAGATGCATTGGCTATGAAAACTCTTCCTGTGCAAGGAAGCCTTGTGAAGGGATGAATCGCTCGAGAAATCATGGAAGAAAAGAAGGGGATACCTGAACTCAGAAGGTGTGTGATTACAAGGAAGAGGAAACCAAAGAAAATTGGTTTCAAAACTTTCATTACCATACTCAACGGTATCAAGCAAATTCCTTGAATCCCTTAAGGATACTAAGCTATAGCATCATGGAGTAACATGCTCACATGCGGGCCAAATATACCTTGGTGGGATTATAAAATTGTTCAGGATTTGATGAAATTTGGAGGATTAATGAAAATATGTCTTAATTAAATCGATTATGGTTTAATAAATAGAATTAACACTAATATGAATCATGCCTACTCCACAAATTGATATGTATTCGATGACATGGAGACATGGATCTAAGGATGGAAGCTTTAGTATAAGAATATCCCTGTTATCTAATGTGAATATTCACATAGCACCATGTCATTTCACCATTGGCAAGCAGCATGTGATGGCTCAAGCAATGTGGACAGAATATGTGGAATGGATTCTCCCCTCTGTCACTTATCATGGAACTTTCCATCAAGATGCACTAGATTTTCTTAAGGATTGGTTGTGCCATGAAGATATAATGATAATATTTTAGTTCTGGAGAGTGGAGAAATGGATTTGGCAATTAAAAGTGAACTCATGTCATAGGAATCAAATATATTATGATGTAAAACATTATTTTTTCACGTAGGGGTATGGATCTATGGTATCCCCTAGAAATGGTTGAGGTGGTAGGTGACATGTAGGATGTGAAAGGTTATGTGGATGCCATGTTTATGGTGATGTTGGAGATTTATCACATATCATGTACAAGTTGTGACACATGGAAGGTGTAATTGTTGTGGGGGAAAGTATCCAACTCGGAATGACCCTAACCCACTCTAAGGGTGACAGTTCCTTAGCAACAGCTGAAAGAAAAGCTATCTAAAGTTTCTTCTTTATGACATGCAATAGATAGAAGGAAGAGATCCAATTACCGATGTCTTGCGCAAATGGTCGATCCAATCTCCTCTATTCGCCGCTTGCTCCTAGCTCCAAGTCTTTTCACGGGCCCAGCTACACGAGATCCTGCAAACAAGACAAAGAAAGGAAACTACAAGAGGCATGCATTCATAACTGATTCAAGGATTAGCATAAATCAAATACGCAAGTAAGACAATACATCATTGAAACACATGCGAATAGAAGAACCTCAAATGCTTTATTAATATATGGAAGTAAGGTTCAGGCGGTGATACAACCATGAGAGGTCCAATCTAGCATCACCTTCCCGACGGAGAGAAATCTCTTCTTCACCTCCCTCAAGCAATCACCCAATGCTCACCACTGTAAACCAACAGCAATTCTTTGCACAAAATTCTGGCCTCTAGATCCCATGGGATGAGATCCTTATATAGAGTTTTGGAGTGAAGATAAGTCAGCTTGATGTGTGACTTGTTGTCCTCTTCAACTCCAGTTGTTCTTCAGTTCTTCACTTGGAGTTTCTGTCTTCCACTTGGAGTTTTAGAAGCTCTTAACTCATCATTAGGCGAATCTTATGATCAAGTGTCTTTTTGGAAGCTTCCTGGGCACTGGCACATTGAGAAAAAGATTCCCCCACATGTCCAAGTACGCCCAACGCAGGTAGCCTTTGTTGCACCTGCTATGCAGCGCAGGTAGCCCTTGTTGCACTTGCTATGCAGCGCAGGTAGCCTTTGGAGCAGCTGCTTTGATCCAAAATTGACCTGTTTTTGAGTGTTTTTCAGTGGAGAACTGATTTGCAGTGCTGTGGTTTGCTGACCTTGTTCCTCTAAGGGTAAGAACAACATGTTTAGGGGCTTTGGATCCCTTAGATTATTGACATTTCATGCTCTATGCTGTAAGGCACAAAAATGTCTATAACAGTTGCCCCCTAAAGTATGAGGTCGTTTATCGGGTGAAATGCTTTATTAGGAGGATCCGAAGTTCATTCAATCGCCGAGAGGTGACCTGTAACAAAATACAATACAATACATTATCTTTTCATACTTTCTTTTCATGATCTAGATGATGCAGGCATTTCCCATGATCAGCTTTATAAATACATTTGCCGTACATAAACAGACGATCGTCTGATAAGAGACGGATAATTCTCTGCTTTTAATTATCATCCTTTTAGTAGGATGCTCATCTGCTGCACATGTCTATGTTTTTATCTCCTGAATATATATCGCAGCCCGGATGGATGAAACTAGATCCGGGGTCTTCAAACTTGTCCGATCTTCACTTTAGTACAAGTCGATCCATGTGAGAATTTCTTGAAGTCGAACATGGAAAGACATCGCTTGATTACCAGTCAATAATGTAAACTGTTAACAAGCGCGAGAGGAATCACCGATAATGATGATGACCCTCAAGGTACTGCAGCACAATTCACGTGGTGTGAATATAGGATCTGACGTCGAACACCACGCAAAGTCTCCTGGTCGAAGGTCATTAATGTATACCTATCGCCGGGAGTGAGAAACTTGCCATTGAGGCATGCAAGCTTCAAAGTACTGAGGGGGTGTCCCTAGATCGACTTCTTGGATAATGAGCTGATGTCGACAAGAAGTGATCCGTCAAAGGAGGGCCTTAATGAATCCCACATCAGTGACACGGAACGGAGCTAGTGATGATGGTGAAAACGATCTGTGAAATATGATTCAGGGTGGCGGTCATGGAAGGATGAAAGATGATGTACGGTAGTGGATGGGACCTGGTTGACACTTTCTGAATGACATCTCTTGAACATATAACGACACTAATGTGATGGATCGGTAGCATTACCCCATGTGTGGATGGTATGGCGAGACCATGGTGAATGGACCGGTGAATGATAATAACCCAACCTGATATTTACGGAGGCAAAAGTGTCATGTTCAAGAGCGACTTGCTACCATTAAGCTTTGAGGTTCTTCCCAATTTTTCCCCAGTCATTTCTGACCAGTACCTCTTTATTTTTGTCAAGCTTGAGGAGGATAACATATGCTTGATCTATAACCTGCCCTTCGGGCAAGCCCATCGCTATGTTTTAACGAGCTTAACGATAGGGAAACTCATTCTCGTCTAAAGACAAGTTTGTCGCTATCTAATATTTTTAACGAGCCCAGCGACAAAGACAACTCGGTCCTTTTCATTTTTCGAGAGTCTGAAAAGGGTACATAAAGTAGACTCCAGGGGTCCTTTTTCGTCATCTAATCCCTTAAGTCCGAAAAAGCATAAAACAATACAGAGAGGATGAATGTTCGATATCTTTATCGAGCCGAACTAGACAAGTGCTAGATCTTTTTGTGCACTAATCCCTCAGGTCCAAAAAGATTAAAATCTAGAGGAGGGATAGCTCTTCCGGTCCTTTTAACGAGCTGGAAGGCCAAAACTCGGCAAACTTTTCATTTTTTACGAGTCAGTGAAAAGAGCTCAAAGAAGACTCGTATTTTGAGGAACGAGTGATAAACAGGGATAGCAGCAGATTCCAGGTACAGGTTGGAATTTTCCAATCACGGCAGTATTACAAGGATGGCTAAGTGGGATCACTCTTCACAGCTGTTCCTCAAAATAGCTAAACAATCAAGTGGATGTGAATGATCGACCAAATGAAAAGTGGAGGTGACGGTACACAAACACGACCAAGGCTTTTATGGCTGATGAATTTACGGTCTCAAATGGTTATTTACCGGTTCATTTTTTCTGAATGAGCTTGAACACTGGGGGAAGCCTGCTCACAAGCTTATGTTTATTTTTTAACGAGCATGAATTTCCGCATTAAAACTGCTCGGATCTTGCGTTTATTTTTTAACGAGCATGAACTTTGCCAAAACTGCTCGTTTTTACCAGTCATAAAGTAGTAAGGTCTCATGGAAGATTCCTATTTTTTTAAGGAGCTTCATCTTCCTATGCTTTGCTCCATATCCTCTCTTCATGCAAGCTGGGTATCGGCCTATCCTACGGGTTAGAGGGGTTAGTCCTACCTAAAACTAAAAAGCCGCCCGCGCTTGCATTCCAAGAGGTTTGCATGCCCCCAGGTGTAAGTCTAATTTCAAGGTTGCCCCTACTTTTTCCGTCAAAAACCCTTGTTTTCAACAGGTGAGGCTTACCTCTTTCAGGTTACCCAAAGATTGTTCTGCTAATTCTTTCAAACAGAAACTTTCTTTGGCGATGTATATCATTAGGATACACAAAGATGGTTACAATTTGTTGCAGCAATTGAATCCCTTTCTTTGGAGGCTGCCCCTACTTATCCTCTAAAACATTTGTTTTAATGGGTGAGGCTTGCCTTTTATCCAAAGATGGTTACTACTTGCTGCTACAAACAGATCCCCTTCTTTGGCAGAGCCTACTTATTTAGACAAAGGTGAGTAACGGGCCCCCGTCCTCCCACATAACTTTAACAAAAGAATCTTTTTCCAGAACAACCCCATTCCTAACAACCCCTTCTTCCGCATGAGAGGTCTTCTCGGCTCTTCTGTTTTACAAAGAAGAAGGAGGGGACGGGGTACGGACTAGTCATATTCTCCCGCGGAAATTCTACTCTACACCCAAGGTTTTTTCTGCCTCCAGAGCAGACCAGGATGCATGCCCCCTGGGTTCCGGCCTTCCTTTCCCGAACTACTCGCACTCATCAGGAAGAAGAACCGGAGGTAGAGACCTTTCTTGATCAAATAGACCATTGAGGATAGGTACGTGACTACTTGCGATGCGTGATCCCAGAAGTGAAAGTTGGTCTACGAGCTTGACCATCCTTCCTTCGTATGGAAAACACATTATTCGAAAGAGCGAGGAGACTATTGCTTCCATGCAATATATGTAGTCACGTCCAAGGAGTAGGTTATAATCCAAGGGTCCTTGGACGACCATCAAATTCATCTTGACAGCCTTCCCTTTCAGTTTAATAGGCACATTAGGTAGAATCCCTAATGGTCGACTGGTTCCTTTGTCAAAACCCGAGAGATGCCTTATCTCGGGCAAAAGCGCCGGGCAACCCAGTGCTTTCCAAGCAATAGAGGACAGGATACTCATAGATGCCCCTTCATCAATGATAGTTCCAGCCATCACCATTTTGTATATTTGGACTATAATTCTAAATGGTATACTGGCTGGTAACCGGGGTCTGCCTAGTTGGTTCCAATCAAAGGACACAACTAGGTTGCTTGGTGGTGGGACCGAATATACGGCCGGATATGATCCTGACGACGCTCCTTCCTGCGATAAAGGAGTGGGAACATTGCCCTGATGTTCATCAGAATTGGTGTTGATGAAGAGAACCTGGACGGTGTCATCCTTACTCTCTTCGGTGAGGGTGTCAACTGAAGATGAATCCTCAGTGACTGTGGTATTTGAAGATGAAACTTCTGAAGGGAGAACCGGGTCAACTGCCATTTCGACGTTTGGACTTTCGTCCGGTCCGGATTCAGTAGGTTCACTTTCAGTGACTGACACTTCAGCTGGCCCTATGAGCGGGGCAGCTGTATTTTCGACCAACGAAGGACTTGGCGCGAGTTTTTGGTATCCAGGAGGAAGTAGCAATGGGGCAACCGGTTGATCTTCCAAAACTCTCTTTGCTTCATCTAAAAAGGGACAACGGCGAAGGGTGTGATTGCCTTCACATAGTTCGCAGGGGAATCTCATTCCCCTTCATCGTCTAGAACCTTCACTTTCGCTGGTCGATGGTAAGCATTCAACCTGGTTGTCAGAGGTTGACGCTTCCGAACTGTGCAAACGAGGGGACCAGTCCCTTAGTATCCGGGGAATACTGGGACAATCACGGTGGAGGTGGTTCCCTCTACATATGACACATGGCGCTTTGGCCCCAGTCCGTGCTGTGTGTGGGTTTTCGTTAGATACCTTTTGCTTGCCCCCAGGCGCCTTTGGCTCCTTCTGCTTCTTTTCTTTCTTCTTCTTTTCCTTCTTCTTTTCTATGGGAGCCGCGCTTTTGGCGGCTTGACCTTTCGAAGAAGAAGGATCGGAGGAAGGCGTATAAGAAGTGGAAGGCTGGAGGGTAGCTCTAGACTGGTCTAACTGTTGACTCGACTGTTCAAGAACCGCGGTGGTCTGAACTACAGCGGTTGAGAATAGCCAAACTGGCAGGCCAATTGTCAGCCCTGGAAGCGACAATGTGGCCATGTGGGGCGCACCAACTTCTCCCCTAGAGGAGAAAGGGCTAGGGGTCCCATCATGTGGAATCCCTTTGTTGGCGTGTTCCATGTTCTCAACCTTAAGATCAACGCAGGAATCAGGGGTAGTATGTTCCGTTTAAGATGAATTTTATATGACGACGCTTTAGACACAACTTGCTTTTTCACTTTTTAAGAGTCGAGAAAAAGCTAAAGATGACTCTAGTCTCCTTCGATGTATTAACGAGCCCGAAGTGACAAATGCTCGGATGGACTTTTTCAGTTATAGAGTTTGAAAAAGGCCAAAAGAAACTACTCTGGAGTTCTAGGCAAGGGTGTGCCAAACCTTTCGCGAAACCACAGAATACGTTTTACGGTACGAGTGGTCGATCTTCGTGAATGTTGTGTTCACTGCATCGCGATCAGTAGGGCGGCCGACACGGCTTCCTATGGATAAAGGCTTTGTTCCTATAGGGGTCCCCCAATATACGCGACGGTACGCGGGGGCACATGTCCGTATTAGTGCTATCGTCCCTCAGGAGGAATCACCCACCTTCGTAGAGATCAACAGTCACTATGTTTAATGAAACCGGTTCACGTCTCTACCTAGACCTCTACTGTGTTTCGTTATGTTTCAAAGCGTTGTTAGATAAATTCAGTTCTTTTTAGGTTGATCTTGCTTAGCAGTTTGCCTTTACGGATCACCACGTGATGTATGATACAACTCCTAAATGCAGTCTAAGAATGATAAGCAAGCTTTTTCAATTCTTTCAACTTATGAAAACCTTAACTACTGAAGGAAAAGAAAGACATCATCTTTTCAAACAGATCATAGAGCACACACTGATGCACTTTCCTAAATCGACATGCAAACTGTCAAAATGCACATGCACAATGCAAGTATTTCTTTTCTTCTTCCTTAATGTTGATGTATTACAAAAAGAAAGCTGTTGTATAATTTCGAATTCGATTTCAAGCGGAAGCAAACAAGTTTATGTCCAATAATCAAAAGAACACCTTAAGATTCACTCGTTTCAACACAAGAAATACAGAAATTCGAACCATATAACGAAAGCAAATGTTCAAGCAGCTATGAACAGCAATAAACTAGCTCTTAGAATCACAACGACACTTTCTCACAGGTCTAGATCCAAGAGGTCACCGCAAGACTAGTTCACTTTCGCTACGAAAAACTGTGAATGACAGCAAGAAATACAATAAGAACAATCACGGTTTCTTCATACAACTGAGGCGGAATGAAGGCAAAGAGAAGTAGTTTCAGCTGGGTATACAGGTTGACAACAGGCTGCAAAAACAATATTGAAAACTGGGCAACAGACAGTGGGGAATCCCAGTTGCACAAGGCAAAACTGGATCAGCGCAGGTGCTGCACTGTCAATCTGAGATGCAGCATAGGTAGCCCCTTCGGGACCTGCGTTGTAGTGCAGGTAGCCTTTGCTGCAGCTGCACTGATGAGACAACTCTCGTCTCTCTCAGATTTCGGGTCACAGATTGCTCAAAAATCAGTGGTTTTTGGCCAAATCAGAGGTTGTCAGTCAAGTATACACTAGAGGATGATTAAAGGAAGATGAACACTATCACAAAGAGCTAAAAAGAGTCCTTGTGGATCAGCTCTTCAAATCATAAACATGCCCAGCACTAGGCTAGAGTAGCTGCCCTCTACTTTGCATTCGAAGGACTCGAATGAAGTTCGATTCGGTACTCCCTTTGTTTAAGAAATGAATAGCAATAAACACAAGCTACCAACAAGACACGGTCCCCAGCGGAGTCGCCAGTCTATTGCGGGGGAAAGTATCCAACTCGGAATGACCCTAACCCACTCTAAGGGTTACAGTTCCTTAGCAATAGCTGAAAGCAAAGCTATCTAAAGTTTCTTCTTTATGACATGCAAGAGATAGAAGGAAGAGATCCACTTACCGATGTCTTGCGCAAATGGTCGATCCAATCTCCTCTATTTGCCGCTTGCTCCCAGCTCCAAGTCTTTTCACGGGCCCAGCTACACGAGATCCTGCAAACAAGACAAAGAAAGGAAACTACAAGAGGCATGCATTCATAACTGATTCAAGGATTAGCATAAATCAAATACGCAAGTAAGACAATACATCATTGAAACACATGCGAATAGAAGAACCTCAAATGCTTTATTAATATATGGAAGTAAGGTTCAGGCGGTGATACAACCATGAGAGGTCCAATCCAGCATCACCTTCCCGACGGAGAGAAATCTCTTCTTCACCTCCCTCAAGCAATCACCCAATGCTCACCACTGTAAACCAACAGCAATTCTTTGCACAAAATTCCGGCCTCTAGATCCCATGGGATGAGATCCTTATATAGAGTTTTGGAGTGAAGATAAGTCAGCTTGATGTGTGACTTGTTGTCCTCTTCAACTCCAGTTGTTCTTCAGTTCTTCACTTGGAGTTTCTGTCTTCCACTTGGAGTTTTAGAAGCTCTTAACTCATCATTAGGTGAATCTTATGATCAAGTGTCTTTTTGGAAGCTTCCTGGGCACTGGCACATTGAGAAAAAGATTCCTCCACATGTCCAAGTACGCCCAACGCAGGTAGCCTTTGTTGCACCTACTATGCAGCGCAGGTAGCCCTTGTTGCACTTGCTATGCAGCGCAGGTAGCCTTTGGAGCAGCTGCTTTGATCCAAAATTGACCTGTTTTTGAGTGTTTTTCAGTGGAGAACTGATTTGCAGTGCTGTGGTTTGCTAACCTTGTTCCTCTAAGGGTAAGAACAACATGTTTAGGGACTTTGGATCCCTTAGATTATTGACATTTCATGCTCTATGCTGTAAGGCACAAAAATGTCTATAACAGTAATTGTTGATGTTTAATGGCCAAATGATCGAATTTTGGGCGACACATGGCATTTTCACAAGATTCCATGTGATAGGGTGACATCACCTTGATATCATCATGATGTTAGAGGCGAACTCCCTCTTACACTTAATCATTAGGGTCTCACTACCTATCAAGAATATATCATCAACATATAAATCTAAAATCAACTGTATACCATGACTACCTTGAATTAGAGGTTGGGCTTGACATTACTTCTTGTGAATCCCAACTTCACCAGATAATTGTCTATGTGTGTGTACCATGCTTTGGGGGCTTCATTCAAGAAATACAATGCATTCTTCAACCTACAAACATGTGTCTTCGATCCACTACTTAAAATCCTTCTGGTTTCTCAATGTACACATATTCTTGTAACATTCCATGGAGGAATGTTGTCTTCACGTCCATCTGATGAAGGGTCCATCCTTGACTTGTGGAAAGAACAACTATCACGAAAATGGTTGCATATCATTCCATAGGTGATGTGAATAGGTTGATGATGTGGCATGGAACATGGAAGGTGGAATGTGGGCCATGTCACCTGATTATGATACATGACACTAATGTGGAGTTGACGTGGCCTGAGGCCATATCATTGTGGAAAAATAGCCCCCAATAATATTTGTACTTTTTATTATAAGGAGAGTTGTGGTAGATGAAATTCGTAGAATGGGAATTTTTATTGGGAATTAACATCAAGAATTGTTGTCACACCATAGATATTAAAAAGGGTATTTCCCAATGATGGCATGATGGCATGATGACATAGGGCATGATAACATGGTGAATCCATGATGGATTATATGCTATTTAAACACACACACTTACACTTAGGAATGAGTTTACTAAGCTAACCCAACAACCCTCATATAGTTAGGGAAATTTGGTAATTTGTTTTCACTTTCTTCCAAGTTTCTAAAATTCAACTTGGGTTTCATCATCACATTTGTCTCAGAAATACTTTTCCAGTGATATGAATTTAGTCCCAATAAGACTCTAGCATTGTACTTTATGATCTTTTAAAGTCTCATTAGATCAAACGTACCACCTCACTTTTCCTACCACGTGGCAGTCATGTGGTCTCCATGTGGCATATCACTACACAAGCACATGGAAGAGGCTTTTTAAAACATAGTGCTACTCAAATAAGTGGTATGCCTCGATACCATTTACCTTACATTACCTTCCAATGTCACATGTCATCACATTGTACATACACACACACACACACACACACACACACATTTATTTATATAAATATATACAATAATGTCACATTTATGCCTTGACTAGAAACACTCCTATATATTTACCCTAGGCCTCCAATTTATCAGTCCTCTACCATTTGATGGCCCATGACAACAATTTAAATCAATGGCCATAATTAAAGCATGACCTGCCCTTCCCTTACTGATGTCACAGAAGGGAGATACCACCAGTTTCTTGGTCATTGATTTCCCATGATTCAATAAACAACTATGATTAAAGCAAGACTCCTCATGCCCCTTGTTAATGTCAGAGGGGAGGAGGCCTCATTATTTTCCTGATTGTCATTTCTAAAAATGGATCTTTGTTGTCCATTACAAGCTCGCACCCCACCTCCCTTGAATTTCATAAGTTCCACGAGGCCCCACACCTAGTTCTTACACCTGGCCATATGTATGAAAAGGGTCATGTCTCCTCACCTAGAGCCTTAGTGGTTCTTCCCCTTTCCACCATAGCTCCATCATGTTCTTCCACCTAGTTATGTACCTAGTCATATATCCACATGCTAATATTAATGCATTACTGTACACTTATCCCACCTTAGGGTTTTTTCTTAGCACCCAAACCCCTAGCCCCTTTGATAGATCACATGCCCTGCTACGTAATCGAGGGTTGTCCCCAAACTCTGGGTCATGAAGTCACTGCATAATAGGAGATTATGATATATATATATATATATATATATATATATATATATATATATATATATATATATATGTATGTATGTATGTATATATATATACACCACTTTTTAACGATGGCCTTACTAAGATTTGACTTCAATATTACACACACACACAAACACATATATACCTACGCCTTGGATGTATGACCTTAGTGTTATTCCTGGCACTCTGTATAACTAGTTTCATAGGCTTGTAGGTATTACATAGGCTAAATTATCAAATTTAGGTTCTCAGCTTCACAAGCACCCTATAGCTTAAAATAATAGTTGGTCACAACCTCTATCCTATTCAGGAGAATACATAGTTGTAGAGAGGCACTCAGTCCTCATTAAACTAATAAACACAACCTCATGATCTGCTTAATAACTTCCGCAAAATTCATACTTTCCAATAGAATGATAAGATGCATATAAATTAACAAACACATGTCTGTGTATTTATGTTCTCAATCAGACTTTGCAATGTCATTGTAATTACACAACACCTATCTAGTAGCCACTTTCTAAAAATTCTCATAAACTTGCAAAACTAGAACATGTGTACATGTTAGGATAAGGATTAGGTAGCCTTTATGCATGGAATCATTCAATAGTATGTATACATTCATACATGTATATATGTGTTCACATAAAACTATATATTATAGGTATCCAGGCATTCAACGACCCTCAACAACTCCTATAGGCACACATAGTTGCTCAGTCAATAGGTATAATATTTTGTTTACCAGACATTATAGGAGTGTTTCCATATTTCACAATAGGTGAACTCAACATTTAGATCATATTTAGATATTTATTTATGTCTTTTCATTGCACATGAAGTGAAATAGTGCATGGACACACATTCATAATCATTTACCATGCCCTTATTACCATTTTGAGAACAAGCAGACCATCAATAATCCATCCACATAGGATAAACAATGCTTCAAAAATTCACATGACATGTTATTAGCTCAACATTTAATCATTGTAACTAAAGTTGTTAAACCTTCCCTCAATACTTATTTACACCAACTTCATAGTGTATTTATGATCTAGGTGGATCCTTGATGGCTCAAAAATAAAATTCTTCTAATTATTTTGAAACTAGGATCACATTTAGGAGCTTCTTACAAGGAATCCAATGGCACAAATGATGCCTCAATTCGAGTTTTCATGCAAAAGTTACGCCTAGTCAAATTTCTCATCAAACTAGGAAAAAATGAAAAATTTAGCAGAGCACTTGATAAATGTGGAGCAACGCCAATGTAGCAGTCCAGCAAAATCAATAGGTGAATTTGGTAGACCTCAGATAAATTTGGAGAAGCAAGTTAGATAGATTTAAATTTAACAACATTTCTAATTATGGCAACACCCTACTGTAATTAGAGGTAGAAAAATAGCCCAATGGATTAGGGCCACATGGACCAATCAAATGGTACCATGTTGCATCCAATGGGTGGTCAAATTGGCCTCTAGGCTGACCAAACTTGGAAGTAGTTAATTAAATGGTTATGGAAGACTTGGATAGTTTATTGACAATTTGAACTCAAAATATATTTCATGGATTTTATTACAATGTCGGTCAAACAAAATGTTGGTGGGCCACCAAACTTGGTAAGAGTTCACCAACCAAAACCCAACCAATTTCAATGGACTGTCACATTAATTGTCCTCTGTTTGTTTTAATTTTTGGTTTTAAATGTCGACATTGGGAGAAAGTCCAATGTTATGGATGGTCCAACATCCAACAACTGGTGGTTTGGATTAATTCCAATGGCAGACTTAGTTATATAAACGACTGAATAATATAAATAATGGGAAGTTAATTGTATCATAGGTGATGATTGTTAGAAATTTGGTGGTAACAAAAAAATACGTTATTGATGTCAAATGGTTTATAAAGTGGTGGTATACATGTTGGTTTGTGGAACCATATGGTTATCAGTTATGGTTCCAACGGAAACAACAAAATTGACATATTTAAACTGATGAAAATACACATAACTACACACATGATGGTTCCAATTTGGTTGCAAAACCCAATTAAGCGAATGGTGTGGTGGATAGTTTGGTAGTTAAAGTACTTTTCAAAATATTTATTATATGTGTGGTAGTTACGATGACATTTTTAAAAATCCTATATTATGTTTAAAAATGGGAGTCACGAGCATTTGAATTCCAGCCCCCCAATAACCAATGACTTCATTGAACTATGCCAACTGTTATGCAAGTTGATGGGATGTTGGTAAGTTTGTCAATGTGTTTCATATTAAATAACCTCAAATCGTTCTCCATAGGATGGAAAAAATGTGGAGCATGCGAAACAGTCAACTAAATTTAGAGTGAGGAACCATGATAGGGGATGAACCCTGATGTAGGTGGAACACTATAGGAATGCTTCTTGAGATAAATTATAGGGAATATTTTGTAGGAATATGCCTAGAGTATTCTTTTTAAATGCTATGAGGAATCTTAAAGATTCCCTTGGGGGTCTAAGGATGATAGTGGTAGAATATAGCCAATTTTATACTCATTTTAACCATACATTTGCAAGGATCACAATGGTGTAGTTTGTTTTTGCATCTGAGCAGTGGATTTGAGGGGTAATGGTAGAAACAAGAATTCTTCATTAATTTTTGGGCACGAATTTCAAGAAAGTGATGCACCTTTTAGAAGTAGTTGATGTTTACAATCAAAAGTCTCAGGAGGATTAGATGGACCTACTAGTGCTGTGATTGTTGTGTTTTGAGCAAATGAATTTCATGTCCCTCCCAATAATGGAGATATAATGATGTATTTTTCCATGTACTCATTTTCATTTTTGGTGAGAAGAATTAGGCAGCCTCCCCACTATTGAAATAGGGCCTAAAAGCATATTCCACATTAGAAGAAATATGTTATCAAACTTTTGTGTGCATTTCCTTTATGATATCCTTTAAGTTGTTTCTTCTTTAAGTATTTGCACATATGGTTTTTACATGCTCTTTCATGCAATTTTGCTAAAATAATCTAAAGAAAAGATCTTGGATAATGTTAGCATCAGAGGAATATTGGACCATGTTTTGTATCAAAGTGGTCTTGTTGCTGATGTGAATTACGAGTGTGAATGATAACCAGAGATTAAACATGCAACACGAAGAAGGAAAATGGAGAATGAAAAATATTTCCATCAATATTTCTTCAGGATAACAGACATGGTAGATAGATTATTTTCATATTATGAGAAGATAATAGCAAAGAATGAAGAGAAGAAGAAATCCAAAGTAGAGGATGATGCTTTATTAAACAAATATAATAATTTTGACCCCTGTCCTAGAGTCAAACTAGCCGTTAGAGAAGATAGTTGTTGGAGGCTCCGCTCAGACTATTTAACATGATGAGCTTGATTTGTTTCTTCAACTTGTCCTGACGATGAACCACACTGGTTGGTTCGAAACACGTCGACAAATGATATTCCATGTGATTTTCGCCAAAGAATCTTTCTCTAACTTGATATGGATCACAGAAGCCTGAACTCTAGTATGAGAATCTTCATCTCCATAATTAAGTGATTTTTGTTCTTTTCCATCTTCTTCTATCCATTCAAATCATCATCACTAGAGAAATCAAGAAGAAAATGTTGGATTTAGGAGACTACTACAAGAAGCAAAAGAGGAGAAACAAATATTGCAATGTCAGATATAAGCTACGGAAGAGGCCTTGGAAAAGTTGCAATGTAATGAAGGCTTAGCAATGCCATCCTCACCCACTCTAGAATTAACAATTGAGATAAATATGTTAGTGATTCTTCATTTTCATGTTCTCATTATGATGATGATTTTGGTGCATTTGAAAGGCACTACAAAGTCGTAGAAGTAAGGAGTCTAATTTAATGCAGGTTGAGGCTACATTACACCATTCCAACCATTGTGGTTTTAGGTCCTATTGAAAGGCAGGTGGGCTTAAAAGGATGAGCCAAGTCAAGTTTTTCTCACTAGAGCCACATCAAAGACAACCATTCAAGAAAGAAGGTCAAGAAATTTTGGAGGAATAAAAATCATTGCAACCATTGCAACAAGGGTGGACATCAAAAATCACGATATTTGAATCTCCTTCTAGAGTTATGCCCAAATAAAGATTGAGAGCATATGAAAGCACCTGTGAAGGGCCTGACCAATGAAGTAGCTCAAAAATAAAGTCTCCTATGGGAAGTAAGCCCATTATCCTGGTTAGGTAAGAGATGGGTAGCCTTTTTAAGTATTTGAGCATGACCACCATTGTAAATCACATGTTACAAAAAACTTGTAAAAGTAATGAAATGTATAACATCACTTATGAATGCAACATCGTGATATTTTGGCCTTTTAGTTGGATAGAAAAGGATATGGTTTATGTTGTAAAACTTGAACACGAGTGTGTTATAAACTCTTGGAAATTATGGTCTTGTTTGGAATCTTGCAAGTTGGATGTATATTGGTAGCTACAAATTTACACATGGATAGAGGTGTTAGTTTCATGATTCCTAGTTCCAAAGTACAGAGGTGAAGAAAAGGGAAGATGGTATTTCAAAGAAATTTTTTTATGAAGATCAAGTTTGCAGTATTATTTATACTTTTGGAGGATAAAAATTCCTTTACCGGGGAGGAATGATTCAAGTGGATCGTTGATGGCTCAAAAATAAATGTCCTCAGATCACTATGAAACTAGGTTCATATTGAGGAGCTCGTCATAAGGAATCCAATAACCCAAATGATGCCTCGATCCAACTTCATATGTGAAAGTTACACCTACTCAAAATTCTAGTCAAACTGGGCAAAAATAATAGATTTAATAGAATTCCAAATAAATTTGGAGCAACGTCAATTTAGAATTCCGGCCAAATCAACAGCTAAAGTTGGTGAACCTTTGATAAATTTAGTGAAGGGGGTTATCTGGAGTTAAATTTAGTGACACCACCAAATATGATATCACCTTGCCAAAGTTGGAGGTAGAAAAGTGGCCCAATCAAATGGTGCAACATGGCACCCAATGGGCAGCTAAATTGGCCCTTGAGTTGACCAAACTTGGCAGCAGTTAGTTGAACTATTATGACATACTTGGATAGTTTGTTAGGGTTTGAAATCCAAATATGTTCATTGGATTTTGTTACAATGGTGGTCAAGCAAAACATTGGTGGGCCGCCAACACATGGCAAAACTGCCTACCCTAACCCAACCATATTAAATGGACAATCACTTTAATCATTTGTGGTTTGTTTTAACCAGTCATTTTAAATGACGTTGGTCAAAAAATATTCAAACATTATGGGTAGTTCAACATCAAACAACCAACGGTTCATCATAATTCCAACAATAGACTTAGTTATATAAATAGTCGATTAACAAAATTAATGGGTGGTCAAATGTATTATCGGTAGTGACTATTATAAGTTTGGAGGTAACAAACATATATGTTATATATGTCAAATGGTTTATAAATCAGTGTTTTACATGTTGGGTCACAAAACCTAATAGTTATCTATTACGTTTCCAATGGAAACAACAACATTGACATATTTAAACCAATGGTAATACACATAACCATAGTTGGCACACGACAATTTCAATTCAGCAGCAATACCCAATTAAGCAGATTATTTGTTGGATAGTTTGGTAATTAAAATGATTTTCAAAATATATATTATATATGCCATTATTTACAGTGGTGGTATTTAAAGTCTTATATTATGTTTAAAAATGGGATTTGCGAGGGTTTGAACTTGGGTTTCCCACTAGCCAACGACTTCATATAACTATGCCAACTGTTATGTCAGGCTGCAAGACATTGGTAAGCTCACCATTATGTTTCATATTAAACAACCTTAAATCATTCATTGAAGGATAGATAGAATGTGGAGCAGGTGAAACAGTGCCAACAAAACTCAGAGTGGGGAACCATGATAGGGGAGAAATCTTGACGTAGGTGGAACCCTATGGGCATGCTTCTCAAGATAGAATCCAGGGAATATTTTACAATAATATTCTTGGAATATTCTTTTTAGTTGTTGTAAGGAATATTAAAGATTTCTTGAGGGGTCTAGGGATGAGAGTGGCAGAATACAGTCATGTTTATACTCATTTTAACTAAAATTTTGCAAGGATAGAAATGGTGTTGTATTTTGTTGCATTTGAGCAATGGAATTCAGGGGATATGGCATAAAACTGTATTATTCATTTATTATTGGGACAAGTTTGAGACAAAAATGCACTTTTAGAAGTAGGTCATGTTTACAATCAAAATTATTAACATAATGAGACATACATGTTGGTTTTGTGATTGCTATGTTTTGAGCAGCCAAATTTTAAGTCACTCCTAGGAATGGAGGTATAATGATGTATTTTTCCATTTACTCATTTTAATTTTTGCTGAGATCAATGAAGTGACCTCCCCACAATTGAGATAGGGCTCAAAAACATAGTCCACATTGGACGAACTCTCCCATCAAACTTTTGTGTGCATTGTATTTATAATCTCCTTTATGTTGCTTCTTGTTTAAGTATTTTCACATATGGTTTTTACATTCTCTTTCATGAAATTTTGCTAACATCAACTGAAGAAACAATCTTGCATAATGTTGGTATCAGAGGAATATCAAATCAATTTATCCTATTCACACAAAACTAATATGTGTATATTATATATTTTTCCCCTGCGTAGAGAACATTGTTGAAGATCCACAGTCACAAGGAACTATTTACCTACATCCCCATGCTGAGAGTTATCATAAATTCATTATTTTAATCACGAGAGAACCATGCATCATTCATGCAATCAACACAAAATTAAATTAACAATTTAAGCACAAAATTCATGGCATGGGATACATATGAAGACATTTAACTTGAATTGAAATTGGGAAACTAACTCTGGCACAACAAATCTCCACCGAACCATAGACAAGATGCAACTAGACTTCACTTCAAAATGTCACCCCTAAGCCAAATTCCAAAGACTAAGGGGATTCCTTCTCAAGAGATTGAGATCTAACTATTAGTTGAAAATACAGATTCTATAGGTTCTCCCACCTTCACCCACCAACTATTTAACTAGTCAACAATAGCATAGGGAGTTTAAGAGGTTTGTTTCCTCGACTCTTCAAATTATAGCATAGTGGATCCACCCATTTTGGGGACTCTAGAACCCACATTAAAACACGACTACAACAAGAAAGGATTCCAAAAATCCTCCTTTTAGGAATATGAGGAGAGATATGCCACCCAAACAATGAAGGGTCTCCAAAGAATAACATCTCCACCCTTTGGCTAACAAGGGATTGAGAATCCATTGTTCCTCACCCATGAGTAATTTCTTCGCTCCTTATTACCAACCAAAAACTAATTTCTCTATTGCGTCTATGTATTCCTGTAACACGTCACCCCACATTTAACCACATTAACCTATTCACAAGGGTAAACATGAGATTAGGGTAACTATGCATGACCTAATTTTTATGATGCACTTATGGAAAATGGGGTCCACATGTTTAGAATTGATAGAAAACACCCAGTGACATATGGTCACACTGTTATCATCCTCACCCAAAATTATTTCCTTTCAGTTTTCTTTCCTTAAATTTAACAAAACTTTCTATTTTTTGTAGCTTTTTGGGTCCTAAACTTTCAAGTTCGTTTTGACGGCATAAACAACATTTTAGGGAAATTGGAGATCTTCGAAACAAGGTTATATGATAGTTAAATGAAGATCATATGCCAAAGTTATGACCTCGGGAAGTTGGAAGTCCAAATTATTCATTTATGCAAACACTTTGTGAATATGGTATGTGTACATCATGAATCCATAGTTTTTTCACCTTTTTAATTAATTCATAAAATATTCATCAAGATGGCTCGCTTCCCTCTAGCACTAGCTACAATAAAACATAGATTAGCACATGAATTCATATAAATCAACCATGAACCATTAAACCATGAATTAGATATAGATCAATAACATATCATATAATAAGAAATATAACATGAATGTAACCAACATTTAACCAAATTGAATCCATGAAAAACCAGTCATATAAACAACAATATATGAATACTTATGTTATTTTATCATAAATAAAGAATAACACATATTAACATATGCATAGTACCAACCAAGTCAAGGATTTCCATGTACCACCTCACCATAGATTGGGCTAAAAAAAAAATTCTTTCAACCAATCATCCCCATGCCATATTCCAAGCATGAGTTTGAGATCACATGGGATAAACCAAAATAAAAACAACCCTGGAATCTAGAGGTTTGTTGGGAAAAATACTAAGAGTGGGGGGGGGGGGGGGGGGGGGGGGGGGGGGGTTGGGCCGAGGGGTGAATCAATATTTAAAATTTCACAATAACGTTTTTCTTTTTCAAATTGTATATGTTATTTTACTGAAACGAACTAGCATATGTCCATGCCTATAACAAATGAAACCAAAGTATAGATAATAAAACTTGATAAACAGCTAGTCGATTGTCTAAAATCAAAGTGGGATGCATTTACTAAGCAGTAAACATATGCAATAAGAAAAAAATAAATCAACACACATAAGCAGCACACATGAACACTAGGATTTTTTAGATGGAAACCCAATGTGGGAAAAAAGCACTATTGTTGTTGTCTCAGTCTTCAATATTCTTATTATAAAAGTGTTTACAAGTTTTGTACTGGTGTAGAATTTTTCCAGTATGCAGGCATCTACCTATTGAAGGCTACAGCCTTCACTCATTTTCCAGCTTCTACTGGAAGGGAACTCCAACCCCCTAGCTCTTGTACTAGCTGATATGTTTACCATTACTTACGCGTGGGCCTATAGAAGCCTACTACCTTCACTCTTCCTCCAGGGACCACGTTTCATAAATTTTCAGACTGGATACTCCTAGTACACATCAACAAAATATGTAGGCCACATTTCATCGAATTTTCATACTAGACCCATCAATAACATTGAAGCTCAAAATCAATCACCACTATAATACAACCATCAAATACAACTACATCTATCAACAATCAATAAATATGAATAGTCATGCCACTGTCACCAGAACACAGAGTCAAACCTAGAACGTTGCATCAACAAAAAGAACCAACTACAACCTCAAAAATCATATGGCATAATTTATACACTACTTCAACGAAGCTAACCTGCATATATATGCTACTTTCTATAACCCAACCTGCGTATACCTCTAAAGATATCAAATCATAAAACTTATGAACCATAAACTGTACTACCCAAAGACATTCTAAAGATCTATTGTCATGTTACAAAGTTCTAAACAGATAGAAGCAAAGATCACCCTTCTTACTCAATCAATCAATCAGCTAGACTTAATCACCTTATACAATCAGTTTTACTTCAGATCTAATGAAGACATCATTGACAAACAACAGTAAAATAGCAACATTGATCAGATAGATCATTCATCTCTAAACAATAAGATTTTCTTCTGCATACACTACTTGGAAGTGCCGAACTCGCATGTATACACGCCTTCACCAAGGCAAACCTGCGTATAGATCTACAAATAATGACTTATGACTTTGCAACTTTTCAAGACTTTAGATATACCCAGATCATAGCATTTAAAGGATAAAATATGTGCTAGCATTCATATCTAGCCCATCCATTATCATATCATACAATGATAAGTCATTTCAGGTCTCATGATCTTGATCCAACACTGTATCCAAATCTGCACAAGATATTTCATATCTATATCATAACCATAGCCCTTACAACATAAAATATACTTCACATAGAAGTATTCATGAAAAACCCTTTCACTTGCACACTTAACCCTTTGATCTTCTCCTCCTTATACAATTAGACACTTATTTAATACCTCAGACCAAAACAACACTTAAAACCTATGGTATTCTTAGACGGGATCAAGTAATTGTTATTCCGCTCAATATTGTGGGCTAATACCATGGTATTGGCCCCTAGTATTATTTAACCTTAATTTCCATCCTATATGGTCTTTTCCTTCTGTGAAACTTCTTGCATATGTGTATGCTCTTTTTATTTTTTGTACCCACGTGTATACACTACTTGGACTAGGGTAAACAATGTATACAACTTAAACCATTTTCTTTCCTTAACTACTTCATTATGATTAGTAATCCTTTATCCCATCATCTTGTTCTTTTGTATCATTACTATGTTACCTATGAATAAACATGTTACAATGTGATTTTCCCTTTATCAATTTTGAATTGACATGTGTGTGGGTTGCCATCAAGGACAACACATGTACCATAATTCCAACAATCTTCACCTTTGGACTTGATGGCAACCATATTGGTGTTGATTACATCAAGCTGTAGAACCTGTTAGATATGTCAAACACACCAAGATACTCTCCCCCTTTGACATCAAGGGCAAGGGGCAGACCAAGGTATTATCCCCATTAGCACATGCTGAGATGAACTATACTGTCCACGCTCCCCCTGATCACATGCAGAGTCTTTTGAAGCAACTGACATTAATAATTGAGACCATAACTGAATTCAATAGCCATGATGCCAACAATGCATAATGTTTTGAAGGCTAATGCACCCCCTGAACCTGTGCTACCTGTCTATTGTCAAAAATCAATTCATCAAGGCATCTTCATCAATTAAATAAACATCAATGAGAAACTCATATCGGAAAACTGTAACCATCAATATCAGACTGAACACCCATGTTAGAAAATGATTTTGAGTCTGATCCAATGTTTTTCTATAAAAAAAAACATATGCCACTGCAGGCACAAAAACTCACATATATGTGTGACTCTACTTCATGAAATCTGCATATAGGAAACATTCCTTTGAAAATTGGTTTTAACAGTAGGATGAGGAAGAAGAAATTCCCATCTTTTGTCTGAGACATTCAAATGCTTCTCTGGCAAGAGGTTTGGTAAATATATCAACAACCTATTCTATGGAGGAAACATACTCCAATTTAACCTTTTGTCTAAGCACTTGTTCTCATAGAAAGTGACACTTAATGGATATGTGCTTGGTCTTTGAGTGCATGACTTGATTTTTCAAAATACTAATACCACTTGTATTATCACATAGAATGGAGATGGGTGGAGAAAATGTGATTTGAATATATTGTAATGTTCTCATCATCCAAAATAGTTGTGTGCAGCAAGATGCAATAGCCACATATTCTGCTTCAGCTCTAGATAAGGCAATCAAACTTTGTTTCTTGCTTAACCAAGATACTAATCGTGATCCCATATAGAATGCACCTCCACTAGTGCTTTTTTGGTCATCAACATTTCCAGCCCAATATGCATCTATATATCCATGAAGAGTGAGATCGGTATCGTTAGGATACCATAGACCAAAGTCTTGAGTTCCTTGGAGATATTTGAATATTATTTTTACTTCCTGAAGATGTGATTCCTTCAGATTGGTTTGGAATCTTGCAACAATTCCTATCACATGAATGATAGTTGATCTGGTAGTTGTTACATAAAGTAGACTTCCAATCATGGATTAGTACGTTGGTTATTTCATTGTAGGAGATTCATCATTAGAACTGAGACTACATCCTATTACCATTGGAGTACATACTGGTTTGGAATCTTCCATTTTGTACTTCTTTAGAATTTTCTTGAGAAATTTAGTTTGTGAGAGAAAGATGCCATCTTTTGTTCATTGCACTTGTAGACCAAGAAAATAGGTTAGTTCTCCAAGTAAAGACATTTCAAATTCTTCTTGCATAATAGAAACAAAGTTTTGACTCTTATATTCTTTGTTACTGCTAAAGATGATATCATCAACATAAATAAAAATAATTAGTAGTTTACCATTCTCAAATTTTGTATATAGGTTTTTGTCTACAGATCCTTTTTAGAAACCTTGTTGTTGAAGATATTTGTCAAGATGATAATACCATTCCCTCGGAGCTTTTTTCAGTCCAGATAAAGCCTTTTTTAGTTTTCATACAAGATTTGCATCATTTCCGAGAATGAATCCTTCTAGTTGTTCAATGCATTCTTCTTCTTCTAAATCTCCATTAAGAAATGTAGATTTTACATCTATTTGATAAACTTTGAATTTTCAAAAACTTGAAAGAGCAAGAAACATTCTTATGGATTCAAGTCTAGCAACAGGTGCAAAAATTTCTTCAAAGTCTATACCTTCTTGTTGAGCATACCCTTTACAAACAAGCCTTGCTTTATTCCTAATTACATCTCCATTTGCATTCAACTTATTCTTTAGTATCCATTTTGTTCCTATAACATTTTTATCATGAGGTCTAGGAACTAATTCCCAAGTATCATTCTTCTCAATTTGGTCAAGTTCTTCATCCATGGCCTTAACCCAACATTCATCTCTCCTAGCTGCATTTACATTTTGTGGTTTTATGTAGGATAATAATGCTAGATAACTAGAAGATCCTATAAGAGTTCTTCTTGTTTGTACTCTAGACCCTTTTTCTTCTAGAATTTGAGATTCTGGATGATTCTTTTGAACATACCTAGATGGATCCTTTTCCTTGTCAGATGTATCTTCTTTTGATGCTTCATTTGTTTCTTCCTCTATATAATTTCTATTTGATACGGGAAAGCATTCACCTTCTTCATTATTATCATCTTCCTTTGTTAATGACTCCTGTTTTGGATTTCTGTATGATTCATCAATTACAACATCAATGAATTCAAAAAAAATACTAAGTCTCTTATTATAACATTTGTATCCTTTACTTCTAGATGAATAACCAAGAAATATTCCTTCGTCTACTCTGGGTTCAAACTTAACAAGTTTTTCATCAATCTTTTTGATGAAACATTTGCTTCCAATAACTCTAAAGTGTTTTACAGTGGGCAGCTTACCATATCAAAGTTCATATGGAGTTTGATCACTATTTGCATGTACATGAGATCTATTGAGAATATTTACTACAGTATGTGTAGCCTCACCCCAGAAGGTGTCAGGAGTTCCAGACTCATCAAGCATGTCTCAAGCCATTTTTTGAACTGTTATATTCATTCTTTCCACCATGCCATTTTGTTGAGGAGTTCTGGCAACAAATAATTGTCTCTTCATTCCATGCTATTCACAAAATTCAAAAACTTCATCTAATATGAATTCTCCTCCCAAATAAGATCTGAGACATTTGATTTTTATATCTAATTCATTTTCAACTAAATCTTTTAAGACCTTAAACTTTTCAAATTCTTTGTCTTTATGTTTTAGTAAACCAATCTAGCACATTCTAGAGAAATCACCAATGAATAAAATGTAGTATTCTTCTCCACGAGGTGACATTTTCCTTGCTGGACCACACAAATCAGTATGAATGAGTTCAAGAGTTTTACTTGTTGATCCTTCCTTTGCATTGAATTGAACTCTAGTTTGCTTACCGAATTGACATGGTTTGCAAATGGTATTTTATGGAATGATGATATCTGGAAGATCACAAACAACCTTGAGCCTGCATGATTTTCTTATTTCAGAAAATCTTAGATGCCCCAATCTTCTATTCCATAACCACTTCTCTTCTGTTTTGCTTAGATAACAATGTTCTTGACCTCCTTTTAGTATATATAGATTGCTTGGATTTCTTGTACCTTTGATTATGGTCTTTCTTGTGTCAAGCTCACAAACCACACATTATTTTTGATCGAAACACAACTTCATTTCCTTGATTTCACATTTGATTAACACTCAATAAGTTATGATTTAAAACATCAACATACATAACATTTCTAGATTTAACCTTTTATTTTAGAAAAACATAACTTTTACCCTGAATGACTGGTGGTTTGTCATTTATTTTTTTCCTTTTCTAAAGCATTGTATGAAATGAGTTTATCTTTATCACCTATCATGTGTTTTGAGCATCGACTATCAATGAACCACTGATTTTCTTCTCCTTTTGAAAACAGAGCTATGCCACATCTTTCTGACTACAGTTCCTTCTTTTTCCATACCTTGAAGTTGGATGATGGTTGGTCCTATTGATATGTTGGCCGAAATTTTCTCCTACATTCATATTCTTCATGAAAAAAGTTATTGCAAAATGAACATTCAATTTCATCTTCAAGAGGATAAAAGCTATTATAAGAGATCTTCTTGATTCTGGTCACACTCCTTTGTTTTCCTACTTCTCTAGTCATGGTATTTTTGTAGCAACACATTGAGTAGCCTTATGACGAAAGTTATGGCATGAAAAATATTGTCCATTAAAGAAGAAGTTTCTGTGATCATAAAATATTTTGGTATTGTTAACCTTTTGGTTACTGCTTCTATTGATGTTCACCTTTGGAGTAAAATGAGCATGATTTACCTAGGGAGTACCTCTAGGTTTTTGCTAAGGATTGACGCATTGTTCATTGGTTTTTTTGGCATCAAGATAGCTTCTGGTGATGGCTGAAGGGTTTTCTGGTTGGGATGTTTCTCTAGTGTATCCACGACCAATATTTATAAGAGGAGAAAACTAAACCTTAATGAATTCATCTAAGGTTTTTAATCCTTTATCAAATCTAAGATTCAAAGGTTTTATCTTCTCAAGTTCTTTTCTTAGACCCACTACTTCACATTCTAATTTTTCATTGTGCTTTTCCCTTTCAGTGAGTTGATGTGTCAAAGTGTCTATGACCATATTCTTTTCTTCCAAACATATTTTAAGTTGAGTGATTTATTCAATAAAATCTTCTTCTTGTAAGGCATCCATAAACTCATCATTTTCATAAGCCATGAGTAGTTTAATATCATGTTCAGATTCACCTTGATCACTATTAGATAGGCCATCACTATCTTCATGAATATAATAACTTCTTATATTAACAAACTATTTCCTATTACCTTTTGCAGAATCCTTTCCTTTGTCATTGTTATCTTTATGAGGACATTTGGTAGCATAATGACCAACTCTACAACAAGAAAAACATTTGAAGGGAAGCTTACCTTTGAATCTTCTGGTACCTAGTTGAAGTTTCTTCACAAAGTTTACCTCGTCTTCTTATGATATATATCTTGTTTCCTTGATATCTTCCTTTTCTTTTCCCTTTGCAGAGGCTTTGAAAGTGGCTCCTCTGATTTATGATGGACATCCTTTCCTCATTTCAAAGGCAATTATAATTCCATGAAGCTGGACTAACAGATTGTAGATATTTCTTCTCTTCAATTACAAATACTTTTGACTCAAATTTAGAAGATAGAGATCTTAAAATTTTCTCTACTATAGTAGCCTCCTTTATTTATTCACCCAAATTATTCATACGATTTACAATTTCATCTACTCATAAAAAGTAACTCACGATACTTTAATCGCTATGCATGTTGAGAGTTTGATATTGAATTATGAGAGTTTGGAGCTTAGCATGATTTACCTGGGAGTCTCCTTCATAGATCTAAATGATTTTGTCCCATATTTCTTTGGCTGTGTTGAGCTACATGACTTTGACAAATTCTGATTCTGATAGACTTCCCAATAATGCATTGATGGCTTTGGCATTGGTTTCATGTGATTTATTTTTGCTGGATCTATGGGAAATGCTACTCGATATTGGTATCCTCCTTCCACAATTGAGAAAAAATTAGCTCCAAGTGGCTGAAGATAGACTCTAGTTCTTGTCTTCCAATATGTTAAGTTATTTCCATTGAAGATTTGTGGTCTCATAGATCCCATTCCTTCGTGATTGCTCATCTTGAGAGATCTTCCTTCAAGAAATCAAGCTTTTGTCGAAGGACCATCTTTGATACCAATTGTTGGGAAAAATACTGAGAGGGTGGTGGGAATAAGTATTTAAAATTTCACAATAATGATTTTCTTTTTTGAACTGTATACGCTATTTTATTGAAACCAACCAACGTATGTCCACACCTATAAAGAATGAAACTAGCATATATATAATAAACCTTGATTAAAAAACTAACTCATTGTCTTAAATCAGAGTGTGATGCATTTAATAAGTAGTAAATAGATGCAGTAAGAACAAAATAAATCAACACACATGAATGCTAAGATTTTTTAGTAGGAAATCCAATGTGGGAAAAAACCACTGTTGTTGTCATCTTAGTCTTCAATCTTCTTATTATAAAAGGTGTTTACAATTTTTGTACTGGTGCTGACTTTTTCTAGTACGCACGCATCTACCTGCTGAAAGCTACAATCTTCACTCATTTTTCAGCTTTTATTGGAAGGGAGCTCCAACCCCCTAGCTCTTGTACTAGCTGATATGTTTACTAGTACATAGGCACCGACCTACAGAAGGATACTACCTTTAATCTTCCTCTAGGGACCACATTTCATAATTTTTTAGACTACATACTCCTGGTAGACATCAACACAATATGTAGGCCATGCTTCATAAAGTTTTCATACTGCACCCAACAGTAACATTGAAGCTCAAAATAAATTACCACTACAATACAACCATCAAATACAACTGCATCTATCAACAATGAGTCAATCTAAATAGTCATATCACTATCACCAAAACATAGAGATGAACCCAGAACACTGCATCAACAACCAGAACCAACTTCAACCTCAAAAATCGAATGTCAGAATGTATACGCTACTTCAATGAGTCTAACCTACATGTATACACTACTTTCTATAACCCAACCTGCTTATGCCTCTAAAGATATTGAGCCATAAAACTTTTGAACCATAAATGTACTACCCAAAGAGATTTTGAAGATCTACTATCATGTTATAGAGTTTTAAACAAATAGCAGCAAAGATCACCCTTCTTACTCAATTAATCAATCAACCAGACTTTATCACCTTATACAATTAGTTTTACTTCAGATCTAATGAAGACATCAATGACAAACGATAATAAAATAGCAGCACTAATCAGATAGATCAATCATATCTAAACAACAGGATTTTATTTTTCATACACTACTTGCAAGTGGCGAACTCGAGTATATAGACACCTTCACCAAGGCAAACCTGTGTTTAGATTTTCAAATAATGACTTATGACTTTGCATCTTATAAAGACTTTAGATATGCCTAGATCATAGCATTTAAAGGATAAAATATGCAGTAGCATTCAAATCTAGCCTATCCATTGTGGATCACCTAGAAGGTATGCTTTTTGACAAGCAATCTAGTGGTTTTTCAATACTATTTCTAACCTTTTCTGCATTATGAGTCTAAAAAATATAAGGGTTTTGATAAATTGTGTGAAAATGGACAAACGAAGCTCAATCACTAATAATTGATGTTTTCTATGCAGAAGGACGCGGAAATAGGGAATTATCGAGTAAAAACAAGAAGCGGAAGGAAAGTAACTGCTGTCCCGTCGACAGGGAACCGGATGCAGACAAGATCAAGTAAAATTAGAGCCGAATAATCCAGGAGAAGAACGCAGGATACCGTGACGGAGAACGCAAGAAGGAAAGAGGAGAACTGAACGATTAGCGAATCCCTCAGGATCTTCGATCCTGAGGGATCGCTGCTTTAAGCTTATCTTTTGTATCTAGACATCTCCGTCATTTCTGTTATATAAAGGTACCACGCCATCGAGCGTGGGGGGACGACTGTTGTTATAAATAAAAACTCAGGACAACTTTGATCATTGAGTTTTGTAAGATCTGATTTTGTATATTTTTATTAATGCAATCAATATAAAGGACTTGGTGTTCACTTCGTTTCTACATCTGAAGTAACTTTAAGCAGTGTACCATTGGTAGCCAAGGGCCCAGCTCCGACGGTCACTTGCTGTTGTATCATACGGTGATTTGTGTGGTTTGCTTATTTCTCTTGTTTCAGTAATCCGATATATCTTTTATATGATAGACTATGCTTCTTAATTAATATCTGAATCTGAATAAGTTCTTTAATTCATGTCTCTGTATTACACAAACTGAATCTATTCGAATTGCATCCATTTCTACAGCAAGATATTGGTATGAATGTTATCGTTATTGGATTCATATAAAATAAGTATTTGTGAGGCTTGAAGATAATATCACTTTGTTCAGAAACATAGTCACATCATACATTACTCTCGGATCGCCACAGTAGTATAGACCGCGTACATACATCGGGGTTTGCTGTTCCATTTGGGTTTGCTGTTCCATTTGGGTTTGCTGTTCCATTTGAGTTTGCTGTTCCATTTGAGTTGTTGTTCCAATTTATATGATTGACGTTTCCTGTTTATGATAGTTTGCTGCTCCATTTCATTACTGCTGTTCCATTTCATTACTGTTGTTCCATTTGATTACTGCTGTTCCATTTTAAGAATTGCTGTTCCATTTTACTTTCGTTAATCTGCCTTTATTGCTTTCGCGTGATAGCAGGCCTAAGGCTGTCGTCAGCCCAGCAAGACGCTGCCTAGCTCCATGCTTTGGTTTTCTTTCTTTATCAGTTTCTAAAGGGAAGGGTTATTGGTTCCGTACCCTTGACTGATCATCTGCCTTGTGTGATTTCATTTTCTGAATTGGTTTAGTTACAGCTTAGTGTTTGTTTCCTTTCAAGTCATTAGAATGCTATACTACCGAGCACTACTTGGACAGAACAGCCTCGGATTGAGTTACTCCTTGAAAGAACAAAACGATCCCGGATTGACTTAATAATGTGGAATAATTGGTGGCGTGAGAGACCCTAGTTATCACTCTACATTTTGGCGCCGTTGCCGGGGAAGGGGTAATAGCCATTTGTCCTTTATAGAGTAGTGCGCAAATCTGCTAGGAGGGAGTTGGATTTTAAAAACGGAAGGTAAGAACCTACGTACGGAGCATGTAAAAGCCCTGCTCCACCGTCCGCTCTCTTAGTAGAATTGCTGGTTAAATAGGATTTAGCAGTTTAATTGGAGTGCATGACTAAGCAGAAAAAGTTAGAGAAAGATCAAAAGCCTCCATCCAAAGCTAAGGGGCCGGTGACCCTTGGACGAACGACCTTCATAGACGAAATCTATAAGAAAGCCAACTCTCAGCCATCAGTAGGTTATAAGAAAGTCAATTCTAAACAACCTACTAGTTCCCTTCAGGCCTCGGGATCACCATCCGAAGCCTTTGCTGAGGTGCACAGTCGAATAGAGGAGCAGGATTTTCAAGAAATTGAAAATTTGACTCCTGGACCATTGCACGAAGGGACCCAAAGTAACCTTTGTGAAGGAGAAGGAGAAATAGGGGAAATTGAGCAACCTAGATCTACTATTGAATTAAACCAGCCTTTAAATAGCCCGGACAAGGGAAGCGCTGTAAAAATCCTTGTTGAAGGAATTCATTCACCGCAGACAGTTGGGGCCATTATCATCCCTGATCAAGGGAGTGGTGTCAAGACAATCCCTGTTAAGACTACCCCTCCTCAACCAAGGAACACTCTCTTGGAAATTCCTGAAGATTACTGGCATATATTCGATCCCATGGCGCAGAATCAGCCAAACACCCAGACCTCCACATTGCAATATCCGATAGTAGATTCTGCAGCAAATGCGCCCATGAAAGCCATCCCTCTCCAGCATATTCCCACATTTCATGGCCTTACATCAGAAGATCCAGACGTATTCTTGTTCGAATTTGATGTATTATGTAGAGGATACGATTACACCACCGATCCCCAGAAACTGAAATTGTTCCCCTCTACATTAAAAGGGGCTGCGTTAAGATGGTTTATGGGCTTAGGTGGTGGGGTTATTAACAATTGGGATCAAATGAAAGAAGCCTTTTTAAAGAAATATCAAGATTACTGTAGGTCGAGAGAACTAAAAGATGAAATCTTTCAAATATCAGCCAGACCAAACGAAACTTTAGAAGAATATGTGGAACGTTTCCAATATAACTTGCAAAGATCCCCTTATGCATCGCTACCTCTACCTGATAACGTGTTGAAAACTGCATTAATTAGAGGTATGAAAGAGAAATGGATCGAAACGTTAAACATTATGGGGAAAGGAGACATTTATCAGGAAAACTTTGCTGATATCATTGATCTGTGTATCAGGAGCTCAAGAGGCAGCACGAGGATAAAACCAGTGGAATATGATCGCTTCCCCAGAGATAACAGAACATTAACAGAGGGAGTAACACGGGTGGAACTTGGAAATTTGCTAGAAAATTTTAAAACTGATATCCTGGGAACATTGACTACACAACTTGACATTGTGCAGGCTAAACAGAAGCAAGCCGAGGCGGAGCAGAATTTAGCAGTTTTTTGCCCACGATGCAGGAAGAAACATAGCCACAAGGAATGCCCACTGGATACAGTCCAAATATGTGCTATCTGCACCAAGGACCACCTGACCGAAAGCTGTCCTTCACTTCCTGGTTTGAAGGCAGTATACAAAGAAGCAGAAGAGGAGTCAGAACCAGCATATTTTGTTAACCAGCGTCATCAATGGCAGCCTAGGCAATCAGGTATGTTTTCAGACCCCTCCTCTTCTTTTCAACCCCCGCAGTTCAATACTCAGCAACAGAACATGTGGCAAAACCAGTCTCAACCCCCGTTTTCAAATTGGTCACCTCAAATGTTTCCTACTCCGAATCCTTGGATGTCCCAATTTGGTTGGCCAAACTGCCCTTATCCTCCACCATATTGGCAGAATAGTTCCTATCCTCCGCAGTGGACCCCTTCCACTTCGCAAAGCTCATCCTGGCAGACAAGCTGGCCAAGATCGACATATCAGCCAGCAGGATCAATCCCACTCCCTCAACCAACTCTGCCAGCTTTACAACAAAATCCCCAGTCTAATCTGCGACCGCAACTCCCAGCCCAACCCAATCCCAATCCTAATAATAGGCCAGTCCAATCCATCCAAATCATAGACACAATAGAGATTGAGTCTGACCTAAGGGAGTGCAACGATCTTCAGTTAAGATCTGGACGAATAATAGAAACAGAGGGAGACAAAACAATTCATATTGAAAATCAGTTATCAATAGAACAACCCCCACAACAGAAGGATGAAAACAAAGAGCAAAACAATAAACAAGCAAGTACATCCTCTCCTCCTTTCCCAGAACGATTAGTCATATCTCGACCTATACAACCTCCAGACTTTGACATTTTGGGAGAATTACAAAATTTGTATATAAAGATTCCATTCCTCCAAGCCATACAAGATATTCCTATATATGCAAAAACCATAAAAGAATTATGCATCAAAAAATCAAGGAGGAATACAAATACTAACCCTAGAGTCCAAGTAGTTGGTACTTTATCCGACCTATTATCAGGAAAAGAGACACCTATCAAATATGAAGATCCCGGGAACCCAATTGTAACTGTTCAAATCTATGGCCAAACCCTGACTAACGCTCTAGTTTACCTGGGAGCTGCAATCAACATTTTGACAACCTCCACCTGCCAAAAGCTTGGCATCACGTCAGTAGAACCTACCTCTACTCTCTTAGAATTGGCAGATCGATCTGTAGTTCGACCAGAAGGTACTCTGAATGATGTCATGGTTTCCGTAGATTCCTGGGAGTATCCCACAGATTTCCTGGTAATCAATCCTAAAACCCGACTAGATGGACATCCGTTAATCTTAGGCAGACCTTGGCTTGCTACTGTCGATGCCTACATTGGCTGCTGGCAGGGAAACATGACTATAGCTAAAGGACCAGATGTTAAAAATTTAATTTTATATCCTCCAGGACAGCCAAGCCTGCCAATGATTAAAACTAACTCTTATCCTGTGTCATATCTTGCTAACAACATCAGATCTCCATTAACTATACAGAAGGCTTTAGACTTTAAAGATCAAACAGAAGATGACGCCATTAACAATTTTATTAGTCAAACTGAAGCTAGAACACATATGCAGTGTCTTATGATAGAAGCAGCATTTGACAGCGAGCTAGAAGAAGATCCCTTAAAAGATCCACATGACCAGACAATACCAGTAACTGTTGTTGCCAATAGTAAAGTAGTGGAAATTGAACCTGGTAAAACTCTGAATATTAACGCCAATCTTACACCAGAACAAGAAATAAAGCTTGTTAATCTGTTACAAAAATACAAGGATGCATTTGCGTGGGATTACCCCGACATGAAGGGGATTGATCCTCAATTATGCACCCATCACATCTATATAGAGAAAGATGCAAGACCTGTCCGTCAGCCACAAAGAAGACTCAACCCTCACCTAAAAGAGATAGTAAAAGAAGAACTTCAGAAGCTCTTAGATGTTAACTTTATTTACCCTATCTCTGACAGTAAATGGGTCTCTCCTCTTGTGGTGGTACCCAAGAAAAATGGAAAATGGAGGATTTGCGTGGATTACAGGGAGTTAAACAAGGCTACACAAAAGGATCACTTTCCCCTCCCATTTATAGACCAAGTATTGGACACGTTAGCAAGGAAGAAATTTTTCTCCTTTTTGGACGGCTTCAGTGGATATAACCAAATACAAATTGCCCCTGAAGACCAGGATAAAACTACCTTTACGTGCCCCTGGGGAACGTTTGCCTATCGTGTATTACCCTTCGGCCTATGTAACGCCCCTGCTACATTTCAAAGGGCTATTCTCAGAATTTTTGTAGATCTAATAAACGATGGACTTGAGGTGTATATGGACGGATTCACACCGTATGGGGATGAATTTGATCCAGCTCTGGATACCCTGGAAAAAGTTCTACAAAGCTGCATTGCTACCAGACTCTGCCTGAGCCACGAGAAGTGCTACATGATGATGACGGAAGGGCTCATTCTAGGGCACTACATTTCAGCAGCTGGCATCCAGGTAGACCCTGCTAAAATTCAGATTCTTTTGCTCATCCCTACCCCCACTACTCAAACAGAGGTACGTAGTTTCCTTGGATTTTCTGGATATTACAGATGGTTTATAGAACATTATTCACGAATTACAGCACCTCTATATGCCTTAACTGGTAATGTTGATTTCCTGTGGACAGATAAATGTGACCAGGCTTTTAAAGAATTGAAAAAGTTGCTGTCAATAGCTCCAGTCCTTCGAGGACCAAACTGGAATTTGCCATTCCAGATCTCATCGGATGCCTCGGATACAGCAATCGGTGCAGTCCTAGGACAAGAAGAGGAGAAGAAGCCATACGCTATTTACTATATTAGCAAAAATTTATCCTCTGCCGAACTTAATTATACTGTTACTGAAAAGGAATTCCTGGCTGTAATTCATGCTGTTAATAAATTTAGGCATTATATTACAGGTTATCCTGTTGTGTTATATACAGATCATTCTGCTATTAAATATCTAGCAAACAAACCTGTCACGAATGCTAGAGTAACTCGATGGTTGATCCTGTTGCAGGAGTTCGACATCACAATTAAGGATCGACCCGGCAAGGAGAACCCTGTAGCCGACTTCCTCTCAAGAATACCCAAATCAATCGAAGCAGCAGCCGTGGAAGATCAATTCCCTGATGAACATCTGTTTGCCATTGCCATTCGAACACCCTGGTATGCTAACGTCGCCAATTACCTTGCAGTGGGTAAGTTACCAAAACACCTAACCCCTCAGGAACGAAAGTAAATTGTTCAAAAAAGCACTCGATTTTCGTGGATTAGAGACCATTTATTCCATACAGGGGCGGACATGCAAATCAGGAGGTGTATTCGAGAGGATGAGATCCTAGACATCTTAAAGGCTTGTCATAATGGACCATGCGGGGGGCACTTTGCCGACAAGAGAACAGCACATAAAATACTATAGGCAGGATACTATTGGCCTACAATCTTTAAGGACGCGAAAAAGTTTGTGCAGGCCTGTGACAGCTGCCAGCGAGCAGGAAAACCTGGTCAAGCTGATGAAATGCCTCTGAGACCACAAGTGGTTATTGAGCCATTTGAACGATGGGCTCTCGATTTCGTCGGGCCCATTAATCCACCATCGAACCAGAGGACATACATCCTGGTAGCAACAGACTATGTTACTAAATGGGTTGAGGCTGAATCATTAGCTAGGGCTACAGAAGATTCGGTAATACAATTTTTGTTCCATTTGTTTGTACATTATGGACTTCCAAGAGAAGTAATTACAGATGGTGGACCACAATTTGTTGGAAATAAGCTAGCTGCAACATTTAACAATTATCATATCCAACATAAGATTACTACCCCCTACCATCCGCAGGGAAATGGACAAGTAGAAAACAGTAACAAGATAATTGAGTCAATCTTAACAAAGACTATCGCATCACACAGGCGTGATTGGGCCGCTCAGCTACCTGAAGCACTGTGGGCTTGTAGAACCACATGGAGAAGTATGACAGGCTATTCACCTTATCAATTGGTGTTTGGGAAACAACCAATATTTCCTATCGAATTTGAGATCCAAACACTACGAACTGCACAAGAGGTCGGCCTAGATCTGAATGAGGCACAGATCAATCGACTACGACAAATCAATGAATTGGATGAGATTAGGCTCTCTGCATTACAAAACACAGCATTAATCCAACAGCAGCGAGCTAAGTGGCATGATGCACTTATAAAGAATAAAGTCTTCCATGAAGGAGACTGGGCTCTGTTATACGATTCTCGGTTCCAGGACTTCCCAGGGAAACTCCAGACTCGCTGGCTAGGACCATATGAGATCCAGAAGGTGCACGACAATGGGACCCTCACTCTGATCACAATTGACGGTTCTGGACATACGTTTAAAGTAAATGGCCACCGAGTTCGTCTATATCGAAGACCTCTTACTCGGGAATCCTTTTGTCAACAGCTACAGCAAGATACTGATTTGGAGATCTTAGGAGAGGAGAGGAAGTGAAATCTTCCTCACCTATAACTTAAGCAACTCGTTTTTCATAATTTGTACATAACATCCTGTACATATGTTCTTTTCATCTTTGTTTGTAGTATTTTGGTTACCTTATTTTGCATAGCACTGGTTTGATTTTGCCGTTCCTTTTCAAAAGGAACAGCACTCGTGTGATTCTGCTGTTCCTTTTCAAAAGGAACAGCACTTTTGGTGTTTTGTTGTTCCTTTGCGAAAAGGAACAACACTTTTTGTTTTGCTGTTCCTTTGCGAAAAGGAACAGCACTTTTTGTTTTGCTGTTCCTTTGCGAAAAGGAACAGCACTTTTTGCTTTGCTGTTCCTTTGCGAAAAGGAACAGCACTTTTGCGGTTTGGAATTTTTGCTGTTCCTTTGTGAAAAGGAACAACACGTGTGTGTTTCGGAATTTTTGCTGTTCCTTTGCGAAAAGGAACAACACTTTTTGGCTTTGCTGTTCCTTTGCGAAAAGGAACAACACTTTTTGTTTTGCTGCTCCTTTGTGAAAAGGAACAACACTTTTTGGCTTTGCTGTTCCTTTGAAGGAACAACACGTGTGGATTTTTGCTGTTCCTTTGCGAAAAGGAACAGCACGTGTGGATTTTTGCTGTTCCTTTGCGAAAAGGAACAGCACTCTTTGTGCTTTGCTGTTCCTTTGCAAAAAGGAACAGCACTCGCATACTTCTTTTTTTTCAAGATGCAGAATTTGGTTAATTCCGCTATTTCTTTTCCGCAAGATAAGTCATTCACATGCTTCGCTCAGAGAAGATACCATCAGAACCTTTATGCTCCTATTTGGACATTTTACGATTATGCTCTCCTAAATCCTTTAGATATAGCAATGACATTATGCAATGAATATAAAAGCATGATATACCGAAACCTGCATATCATAAATCGCTACTATTTTAACAGTCAGCATATATAAGAAGACAAGGGGAGGGACATTAACTTTTGTCTTCACTGTCATTATCTTATTCCTGAACCGTGGTTTGGTAGTTCTTATCATGTCGATCTCCCTAAAAAATTTCTTGATCATTACTAAGGAATATGAGCAAACGATTTATATCTGTCTATTGGGATTGTAAGACTTCTTCCACCATTCCCCGCTCTTAAGGAGTGCGGAACCACCCTTATGTGTAATTGAACAAAGAAAAAAGAAGTGTGCTGCAAAAGAAGAATAAAAGAAAAAAATAAAAACAAGATATGAAATCGTCAAATGCAGGATAGGGGGTCTCATTCAGAGCCAGCCTACCATGATCATAAGGATGGAAGCGAAGTGGCATTCCCATTACGGCCACCACACCAGGGATATGGTCCAAAGGTAAAATAACAAGCAAACCTTGGAATAGGAGGTCTCATCACGAGCCGGCCTGACCACATTTCGTGCCTACATTGTGAATGGCATTATGGTTATCTGGTCACCAAGCCAGCATAATGGCCTGCATTTTGACAAAGCACTCTTCAGTAGATACACAAAGGATAATGGTTCCGGAGGGTGAGATAAACAACTTTGCCAAGGTTATGAACACCTGTTGGCAGCAGAGCTCTGTTAATGGCATTGGAGTCGTAATATTTACACCAACAGGTATGATATTAAGTCTGTTTGTCTTTTATATCCTTTGCATGTATCATATGTCACACCCTGATATAATTATCACATGAACATTATCACCAATCATGGCAACGGAATTGACAATGACTACTGGAGACTTGGTACAGTTGACAGACGTCCAACCCTCGGTTCCTCATTATATCACACTGGCTTATCTTCAAAGCGATCCACTTTTCTGCCTCGGTTTCGGTACTTCATTGTCCTTTTACAACATGGCATGATTTCTACCTGCTGTACTTTATGATTTGATCCTGACTGGCTGCTGCTCCTCTCTTTGACGGCTGGGGGCAGCCTATCAGATCGCGGGGGGGGAGGTGACCTCATTACTCCAATGGTTACGTGGCTGCACACAATTCGGGCAAAATAATGACACGATTTAACGGTATGATGATCTCATTCTACGGACTGCCATCCACGATCTTTCTTTTTGCTGCATGCTCTGCGAAAATCCTTCCTAAAATTAGCATCGAGTGTCCTCTCTGTTCGGTAAATACTGCGAACAGTTGCTGTTTTATTCCCGAGTTTATTTCTGAGAGTAAGCTATGGGCGGGAAGACAATCCGAAGTGAACCACAGAAGCTAATTGCGTCCGCTGCTGCCCGCGAAATTATGGAAAATGCAGGATGGTTGAATTACTTCAACCGCCTGCAAGAATCGAATGAAGCTGTAGCGTTGGAATTCCTGCAAAATTTGCAGGAAAACCACTCTATAGTCGGAGGAAAGCGGATAGAAGTTACGGAGGACATTATTGCAGAAACCTCAAGATTACCAGCTGTTGGACCCAGATGGGAGCTGAAGAAGGAAAGACTGTAGAAAGCAATGGAAATTTTCCAAAGCAAAGGCCAAAGTCTGACAGTCAAAGGGAAAGGAGTTCTGCCGACAACACTGGGGGAACCCTGGACGGAGCTGGCGAAGATAGTGCAGAGCTATATCACCTGCGAAGGAAGAAAAGATGTGGTAAGGGCTCGTCACTTAAAACTTCTAGCTGTTTTGAATGGAAAATGTTCTGTAAATCTCCCTGCCCTTTTAAATTCGTTATTACATGATGCGGCCCGAAGCCTGAAGAAGGCTCAGCACACATATACGGTTGTTAGCCACCACGGACTGATTCGGCTAATAATAAGCCACAGTCTTGCCCAACAGCAAGACACCTGGGAGGAATTGGTCGAAACAGTTAAAAAGGGACTGGCTTTACCACCCCCAAAATCTGAACGAACCTCCAGCACACCGGAACGTTCAGAAAAACGTAAGAAGTCGGCGGCAGAGAAGCATGTTGTTTCGAAATGGAAGCGACCCTCCGATACGCCGGAACGACCAGAAGAACCTAGAGAACCTGTTGGCACTCCCAACCTGCCTGAAAGACCCAGGAAGTCAGCTCGATTGGTTCGAATACGGGGAAGGTTGGAAAAGATTCAGAAAACTGCGGCCCAACCAATTGAAATCGAGGACGAACCTTCGGAAGTGGAAGGTGAATTACCCGAAGGAAATGCTGAGCAATCAGAGGCTGGAACTAACCAGCCGGAAGGAGGAATTGAAGAAGAAAACGCACAATCCATGGGTAGCCCGTTGCAAGACCATCCAGGAGAAGAGGAATTGGCAGCAGTTCTGGCCAATATGGGAGGATACGGCCAAGCCTCCAGTCCAGGAGGCGTCCTTGATGGTCCCGCAGAAGAAGAATTACCTGAGGAAAGACATGCAGAAGAGGCAGGGGAAGAAAACCTGCCTGGCTATGGTAACGAAGCAGAAGACATCAATTCGGGACAATCTGTCCCCAGGACGCTGGAAGATGTTCCAGGAGAGGAAGAAGAAGTAAGATTGAAGGCCAAACCCTCTGCCGAGGCAAGGGAAATTGAAGAAAAAGCACCAGAGGATGCTGGGCACGATAGCCAGACTTCGGCAACAAATTAGAATGTTGAAAGCCAGTCTGAGAATACAAAAAACTGCAAGGAAAAGGAAAAGGACCATGGCAGCAAGAACCCCGAGGGTTAGAATTCGTTTTGATGGACGAAACCCCATCAGGAGACCTACTGTTGAGGAACAGTCTGCTGTTCCAAATGATAATGAGGAAGAGGGTGCTGTTCCAATAGGAACTGCTGTTCCATCTGGCCCGGAGGAACGAATGGACATTCCAATGGAACAGCAAGAGGTTCCGGTGGTAGGAAGACCGTAGCAACCCTTTGTTCGCATTAAAAAGGAAACGGATAGCAAAGAGGTTCAGACAGAAGCGCCCCCCTCGGGTGTAATTCGGGTCCAAAATTCCAAACAACGTAATAAGAAGGTCCAGGTTAAACTTCCAGCTTCTACGGCTGTGTGGAAGAAAGACCCAAAAACCAGAACCTTGCATAAAATGATGAAGGAAGCCCAGCAGGAGGCCTAGCAGTTGCGAGAACAGGCGGTCCCCAAGGAAAGATATGAAGAGCTCCAACAGCAGCTTCGAAACATCAGTCAGTCTGAGAGCCAGGCCTTTGAAGGATGGCAGAAGGAGCAGGAAAAGGTTGCTAAGGTAACTAGTCGACTAGATAGTGTTGTTAAGCAGATGGACACCTTGTGTTCCTTGTATACTGATGTTTTGACTTGTAGAGCCCCTGCTAAAAATTATGCTTTGTTTTTGCTTGAACGTTATTTGAGATTAAAAATAAAAGCTGTTAGGGCGGGAGCACCTATCCATATCAACACTGTTAATGATTTTATAGACTGCTGCAAGCACTATGGAGTTAAAGTTCAAAGGTTGTTGTGTGAGTTTTACCTGCACAATCTTGTCTTAGACCAGGAAACTGATTTGAATCCTGGCCCTTTCGTTGGCGATATACAATTTCATTCCTTTATCTCATTTGGGGTGAATCAGTTAAAATGGCTTAAAGCTTACAACATCTTCCAGAGGCAAGAAAATAGTTTAGACCTATGGGTACGGGCTGAACCTAGGGACCCAGCAGCATTATGGAGAGAGCATAGGAGTATGATGAGGATCCCAGGTGTCATGAAGATATTAGGTCCCATGCATGGAGACTTGATCCGAAAGGGTCTGGAGTATTTCCTGACTATTAAAGACCATGCCCTCCATGCTGCAAAGTTTCGCTACCGAGCCTCTAACCCAAACATCCAGCTCAGGGAACCCTTTAACTTTGAGAATTTTGAATTGGCTGCCAGTCGATTGAGTCTCTATGGGGAACGGATTCTGCGAGCAGGACCATTCTGGTTGGGGTATCGGTTTCGCAGCCCAATTATTTGGCATCCTGCACCTGGATATCAGGCCCTATATGAGATGCCTGGAGATCAGTTAGATCAGTTCTTTGACCATCTAGTTGCTAATCATGGTTGTCGACCTCTTCGTGAGATCCCTTCTCCGGCCTACTCTCTCACAGCCCTGCATGTCAATTACAATGTTTTCATGAGGACATGAAACAGGGTAAGCAGGGGGGTGTGTGGAGCACCTGGAAGGTATGCTTTTTGACAAGCAATCTAGTGGTTTTTCAATACTATTTCTAACCTTTTCTGCATTATGAGTCTAAAAAATATAAGGGTTTTGATAAATTGTGTGAAAATGGACAAACGAAGCTCAATCACTAATAATTGATGTTTTCTATGCAGAAGGACGCAGAAATAGGGAATTATCGAGTAAAAACAAGAAGCGAAAGGAAAGTAACTGCTGTCCCGTCGACAGGGAACCGGATGCGGACAAGATCAAGTAAAATTAGAGCCGAATAATCCAGGAGAAGAACGCAGGATACCGTGACGGAGAACGCAAGAAGGAAAGAGGAGAACTGAACGATTAGCGAATCCCTCAGGATCTTCGATCCTGAGGGATCGCTGCTTTAAGCTTATCTTTTGTATCTAGACATCTCCATCATTTCTGTTATATAAAGGTACCACGCCATCGAGCGTGGTGGGACGACTATTGTTATAAATAAAAACTGAGGACAACTTTGATCATTGAGTTTTGTAAGATCTGATTTTGTATATTTTTATTAATGCAATCAATATAAAGGACTTGGTGTTCACTTCGTTTCTACATCTGAAGTAACTTTAAGCAGTGTACCATTGGTAGCGAAGGGCCCAGCTCCGACGGTCACTTGCTGTTGTATCATACGGTGATTTGTGCGGTTTGCTTATTTCTCTTGTTTCAGTAATCCGATATATCTTTTATATGATAGACTATGCTTCTTAATTAATATCTGAATCTGAATAAGTTCTTTAATTCATGTCTCTGTATTACACAAACTGAATCTATTCGAATTGCATCCATTTCTACAGCAAGATATTGGTATGAATGTTATCGTTATTGGATTCATATAAAATAAGTATTTGTGAGGCTTGAAGATAATATCACTTTGTTTAGAAACATAGTCACATCATACATTACTCTCGGATCGCCACAGTAGTATAGACCGCGTACATACATCGGGGTTTGCTGTTCCATTTGGGTTTTCTATTCCATTTGGGTTTGCTGTTCCATTTGAGTTTGCTGTTCCATTTGAGTTGCTGTTCTAATTTATATGATTGACGTTTCCTGTTTATGATAGTTTGCTGCTCCATTTCATTACTGTTGTTCCATTTCATTACTGCTGTTCCATTTGATTACTGCTGTTCCATTTTACTTTCGTTAATCTGCCTTTATTGCTTTCACGTGATAGCAGGCCTAAGACTGTCGTGAGCCCAGCAAGACGCTGCCTAGCTCCCAGACCTATAAGTCCATGCTTTGGTTTTCTTTCTTTATCAGTTTCTAAAGGGAAGGGTTATTGGTTCCGTACCCTTGACTGATCATCTGCCTTGTGTGATTTCATTTTCTGAATTGGTTTAGTTACAGCTTAGTGTTTGTTTCCTTTCAAGTCATTAGAATGCTATACTACCGAGCACTACTTGGACAGAACAGCCTCGGATTGAGTTACTCCTTGAAAGAACAAAATGATCCCGGATTGACTTAATAATGTGGAATAATTGGTGGTGTGAGAGACCCTAGTTATCGCTCTACATCCATTATCAGATCATACAATGATAAGTCATTTCAGGTTGCATGATCCTGATCCAACATTGTCTCCAAAGGTGTACAAGATATTTTAGATCTATATCATAACCATAACAATTACAACATAAAATATACTTCAGATAGAAGTATTCATGAAAATCCCTTTCACTTGCACACTTAGCCCTTTGATCTTCTCCTCCTTATATAGTTAGAGCCTTTTCCAATACCTCAGACCAAAACAACACTTAGAACCTGTGGTATTCTTAGATGGGATCAAGTAACCATTTTTCCACTCAATATTGTGTGCTAATATCATGGTATGGACCCCTGGTATTTTTTAACTGTAATTTCCATCCCATACGCTATTTTCCTTATGTGAAACTATGTGCATACATATACACTCTTTTTATTTTGTGTACCCACGTGTATATGCTACTTGGACTAGGGTAAACAACATATACAACTTAAAACATTCTCTTTCATTAATTGCTTGATTTTGATTAGTAATCCTTTGTCCCGTCATCTTGTTCTTTTGTACCATTACTCTGTTACCTCTTAATAGACTTGTTACAATGTGAGTTTCCCTTTATCAATTCTAAATTGACCTGTATGTGGGTTTCCATCAAGGACAACACATGTACCATAATTCCAACAAGGTTAAACCACCTCCATCCTTAAGCCACAGTGATTTCACCTAAATCAATCTAGAAATCACCAAAACTAATACAATATGGGATGCCTAAGGATTTATTCACCATAACCAGAGGAATTTTCCTATCTCCACCAACTTGTCAAGAGATTCCCAGAGAAAACCATATCCACCCTCAACCCTTCAGACTTTCTTAAGACCACCTCAATTAGATTTGAACCCACAAGAAATCCAAAGCCCAACCAAAATGAAAACCCACTATACCATGGCTATTCAGGAAATGGAAAAGGCAAGGTTGTACACCACTATTAATCCAGTAAAATCCCATGCCAATGACATCAAACATGACTAATAACTCAAATTCATGAACCATGCATTCAAATTCTAGCAAGATAAATATGTGTTCAACTTGTTACCTGCAAAATCCTCCCACTGGCTGATCTTCCTTTGCTTTATTTCTACCGTTACTTACTATTTTCCAATATTCCTCTTGTGCTCCCTTTATTGTTCCTTGATTTCTTGTGTATGCCTTCCTTGTTTCCAAGTTCTTGCTCTTTCTCTTGCCCTCCTCTTCTCTAAGTGAATGCTAGAATGTCAAAGAGTGTGTGTGAATGTTCTCTCCATTTTATTTTTATTTTTCCTTTCCTTTTTCTTCATTTTCCCTTGCATGCATATTCTTGTCTCTTCATCTTCATTTCCTCCTATTTTCCTTTATTTATTGAATTAATTGTCATTTATTACCCTTTTCCTCTTCCAATGCTAATGTCATTTTCCATAGCCAATAATAAACTAAAATTGGATCCCAATATAGTATTTTCCCTCCCATTCAGCTTAGAATATGTGTCCCATGAACTTGGTTTTATTTTTTCCTTTTATAATGGCCATTTATTACATTGAACTTTAACCTGAGGTTGTTACAATACCCTCCCCTTGGGGGAAAACTGTCCTTGGTATTCTATGACACTTATGACCAGCCAAAACTATTGAACATGGGAATCATACTACTTATGGAGCTTTAAAATCAATTTCAATGCAGTATTTACAATGACACACACACACACACACACACACATATATCAAAAATCATTTTCTTCAACCAACAAATAAAGAAGGATATGATGCCCACATATGATCAACCATCTCCCATGTAGTAGATATATATGTGTGTGTGTGTGAGTGTGTGTCAAAAATTATTTTCTTCAACCAACAAATAAAGAATGATATGGTGCCCACATGTGATAAACAATCTCCCATGTGGCTTCATCGAGCTCAAATTTGTTCCACTACACTTTAATTTCTCTGTTTCTTGATCCTGGAGCATGAGCTTCTTCTGATGTATGATGCATTAAGGTTCTGGATGAAACTCTCCTTCTAGTTCACCCTGCAACATAGACGAATCAAGCACATTATAAAAATCCCGTATATATATTTTAAGTATTGAAACATGGAAAATGTCACAAAATTTCACTAATGGTGGAAAATCAAGACTATAGGCCACTAGTCCAATACTCTTAAGGATCTCAAAGGGCCCACAATACCAAGGTTCCAACTCGACACATGATCTAATCTTCAAGGATCTATTCTTGGGCTCCCCAACCTAAAACTCCTTGAATACCCCATTTTGATATGCATATGTCTTCTACCTATCTTGTGTTTCCTTTAAATTAATTTTAATAGCATACATATTGATATGCAACCATCTCAAAAAATAGAAGAAAAGTTAGACAAACAACTTCAAAATCAACCTCTTCGAGGGGGAAACCTCCTTTAAATTACACAAATGAATAATTCTTGGATGATACAAATGAAAATACCTCCTTTCTATATATAGGAGTATAAGGTGTCATAATATAATCAAGTCTGACATAACAAGAATAATGTAAGGGCACAACAATAACAATAGTGGGCTTCTATGGGTCACAATAATAACAAGATCGGAATAACATGGGCACAACAATAACAATAAGGGTTATAATGACAATAATAATAATGGAATGCACTAGTATTATAGGGACCTAACATGCCCCTCTCCTTCAAAAAAAGTGTTGTCCTCAATGCTTGAGTAGTTCCAGATGCTTCTGTATAAAATTCTCATACTCCCATGTAGAATCTTTAGAGGGTAAGTTCTTCCACTTGATGAGATACTCTGAAATTGAACGATTTCGTAGCTGTCGAGTTCTTGTTTCTATGAATGCTTTAGGTTCCAATATTATTTTTCCTTCCTCGTCAAGTTATGGCAATATTGTTTGAACTGGGAGCTTGACACCTATAACCTTTTTTAAGCATGAAACATGCAAAACTGGGTGCACTCAAGAAGATGCAGGAAGTGTAGAAATTCTATCTACAAATCCAGCTCTGTAGATCTGCTGCAAGTTAACTCGATAATGCAATATAACCAAAGAAAAATACTTTAACTTACTTCTACAATCAGTTTTGCGGAAGCTTAAATGTTTGAGCAATAATGAGCTGAACACATATAACCAAAAGAAGAATCAATGCACATGAAACACAAAAAATACTCAGGGGAAAGCCTTAGCTAAAAACCCCACTATCTGTATTGCCATACAAGGTGGAAATATATCAAAATTACACAAAGCCTTAACTCTCACAGCTAGCCAGCTCTCAGTACGATCGTCATGGATGCTCACAGGAAAACAAGGCTTCCCACAAACCTTCTCCTCTACCCTCCAAGCCTCCTATTTCCTTGTGTAGTTTCTCTTGGTTGATCCTCCTGTTACCAAGTGTAACACTGATCACTCACACTGATCTCACACCCTGTAAAACTGTGCAATCCTTAAGGAACCTTGTTCCTTCTGCATGCATGAGTTTCCTTTATAGGAGAAAACATGCAACTGAGAGTACAATGTCCTTGACATTTAGCTCAATTGGGTCTTTCTCAAAATATACATGCATGAGTTAATGATCAGAGAATCTTTAGTTATCTGGAGTACACTAGTTGAGTGCATGCATGCATCAACTGACTGATAACTCACAATTAGTTACTCAAATAGTTTGGAACTAATTTAATTGGTCTAAACTCAGTAAATTGAGGTAACTAATTACAACTCAAATATAACTCAATCTTATCTCCTTAGTTAATGGATAGTCTCCTTAATTTAAGGGATAACTATTGCATGACTTCACAAAGACTTCTAACTTGAATTTCTCCAACTAATTAACTCAAGATCAATTAATTAATTATTTTTCAAGTAGCTTGTGAGACTAAATTCGAATTTTAATTCAAGGACAAATTAAAATTGGAATATCCTGGATTCTATTTGTATCATTTCTTGTTGTTATTTTCAACACTCCCTCTCAACAAGAAAGGAATTCAACTCGATCTCGATCTTGAACCTTTGGAATGTTCTGCATGCAACACTTCTCTCATGTTTTGTTGCTCCAGCAACTCTAGAAACAAAAATACATCTAACCTGAATCAGTATGATGCATCTGTCATCAAAGTATTTGACTGATATTGCCTCTGTCAACTGAAAAATTTTATGCACTTTAGTATCTGACTGCTCTAACCTCTGTCACATTGATCTCTGACTGCATCAATCCCATTGATTCATCCCACTACTTAGTAATTTACGCTCCCATAGCAAGGTACAATCCATGAGATAAAAACTCTCGATGGACCCTGCCAAATTTCAGCCTTCTTGGGACTATCACTTCACATCGCCCCACCTCACACCTGGAGGTATGACTGCATGTGATTCCTCTGCCCACTTGGCTCAAAATTTCCCCCATGTCTCTAACATTATCCTTACTCCTCAAGGCTTTGCATGCATCTTGAACCTCAAGAGCATACAGGTTCTTAACTCATGAACCGATCTGTTTCACCTGTCCTGTGGTGATGTGTTTAAGGAAAACCTTTCCCTTAATGAAGACACCATAGTAGCCTTTATCCTCGAACATCATGATCAATACCAAATTATTCTTCAGTCTAGGCACATACTTCACATCTGTCAATGTGATAAGAGCTCCATGTTCCCTCTGAAAAGCAACCATTCCCACTCCTGAAATACTATACCTTTCATCGTCACCCATCTCTATGTGCATCTTGAGGTCTTTCTCCTCCGAGGTACGGAATAAACTTTTGTCGCCGATCATGTGGAGTGAGGCTCCACTGTCAAGATACCAACAACAACCCATCATCGATGACACCATGCATGCGATGATAGTGAAGTCCATCTCAAACTCAAAGGCTAATGCCTCACCTTCATATCCTTCCGAGGATCCCTTCTTGGACTTCTTTGATGGGAAATTAGTTGCATAATGACCCATTTCGTGATAATTAAAGTATCTCACTTTAGACTTGTCAAACTTATTCCCTCCATGAGAAGAATTTGATTTGGAATGGGAATCCTCCCCCTTCCCTTTCCTTGCCTTACTTGCTAAGGCAAGATTTTCTTCATCATCATCCTTGGATGAAGAACCATCTTGAGTGCTCCTCCTAATCTCCTCGTGCATGAGATTTAACCATAGTTGTTCCCAATCTAGTAGTTTCTCCCTTCCATTCATAGAGTCTTGGTAGCTATTCCAACTCTTTGGAAGTCCAAGGAGAGCGAGGCTCACCATATCATCACTGGAAGTAGCTATTCCCACACTACCAAGCTCATCTCATTAGGTTGTGAGCTTGTTTAGATATGTGAAAATAGGATCGTCATTCTCCATCTTGATTCTTCGAAGCTTATTCTTGACCACCAATTTCCTCTGGTTGTACTATTATGGTTGAGGTCCTTCAATGCCTTCCACATTGAATATGGAGTGTCCTTTCCATGCAGACTGGAGACAATATGGTCTCGAACTCCCTCAAGGATGATCCGTCTCGCCCTCGCCACACACTTCTTCCACTCAGCCAACTTTTGTGCATTAGTTGAACCTGGCTTTGGGATTTCTTGATTAATGAAATCCTTCAAGCCATTGTCTTCTAATACAGCCTCCATGCGATCTTTCCATGCTATGTAATTCGAGCTACCATCTAAGGCATACTCGAGTCTCAAGCCATAGAATGCCATTGACCAACCTAAAGTATGATATGAATTCGCTTTGCACCTGCAACCCCGAACTTCAAACTTTGAATTATCTTCTCAGTATACTGTTCATAGCTCTGATAAACTTGGTTCTCATGCCATGTAGAAATTTTTTCTACAGATCCAGCTCTGTAGATCTGCTACAAGTTAACCCAATAATGCAATATAAGCAAAGCAAAATATTTTAACTTACTTCTACAATCAATTTTGCGAAGGCTTAATTGCTTGAGCAAGAATGAGATGAACACATATAAATAGAAGAAGAATAAATGCACATGAAACACAAAAAATACTTAGGGGAAAGTCTTAGCTAAAAACCCCACTATCTATATTATCATACAAAGTGGAAATATACCAGAATTACACAAATCCTTAGCTCTCACAGCTAGCCAGTTCTCAATACAAACCTCCTGGATGCTCACAGGGAGACAAGGCTTCTCAGAAACCTTCTCCTCTGCCCTCTAAGCCTCCTATTTCCTTGCACAGTTTCTCCTAGGTGATCCTCCTATCACCAAGTGTAACACTGATCACTCACATTGATCTCACACCCTGTAAAACTGTGCAATATTCAAGAAACCTTGTTCCTTCTGCATGCATGAGTTTCCTTTATAGGAGAAAACATGCAACTGAGAGTACAATGTCCTTGACATTTAGCTCAATTGGGTCTTTCTCAAAATAGACATGCATGAGTTAATGATGAGAGAATATTGAGTTATTTGAAGTACACTAGTTGAGTGCATGCATGCATCAACTAACTGATAACTCACAATTAGTTCCTCAAATAGTTTGGAACTAATTTAAATGGACTTAACTTAGTAAACTAAGCTAACTAATTACAACTTAAATTTAACTCAATCTTATCTCCTTAATTAAGGGATAATCTCCTTAATTTAAGGGATAATTGTTGCATGACTTTACAAAGACTTCTAACTTGAATTTTTCCAACTAATTAACTCAAGATGAATTAATTAATTATTTTTCAAGCAGCTGGTGAGACTAAATTCAAATTTTAATTCAAGGACAAATTAAAATTGGAATATTGTAGATTCTATTTTTATCATTTATTATTGCTATTTTCAACAGGAAGTTCCAATTCGTATGCCATAGTACCAATGTTTTGCAACACCTTGTACGGAGCATAATACTTTGGTGATAATTTATTATCCTTAGTTTTATTTCGAAAGTCATCCAATCAAAGGAAAATATTTATACAAAGCTATTTATGAAAAGGAAATGTTGGCAAGAATATGTGTTGAATAGTCCAATGCTTTCCATTCCAATGGATGGTGCTAATGTTCTACTAGGAGTCTAATGGCTACAATCTTTGGGTATGAGTGCTTTTAATTTTCAAGAACTTTCCTTGAAACTTTTTTCGGAAGGAACTGAAGTTGAATTAAGGGGTATCATAGGGAGACCGGGAAAGATAGTTAGCTCTAACAACATGAAAAAGCTTCTAAAGAAAGAAAAATGAGGCATAATTTCACAATTATGTTGAATAGAGGTTCCCACATTGGAATCATCTATTTCTACAGATCTCCAAAAAGCCTTGGACAATCATTCTAGGGTATTTTATACTCCCAAAGGCCTCCCACCTATTCCTGATCATGATCATGCTATTCATTTCATTCCAGGAAGTGTTCCTCCAAACATCAGGCCTTACATATATCCCTATGCCAAAAAGTGAAATTGAACGTATGGTTGCAGAAATGCTAGACACTGGTATAATTCAACCTGGCTCTGAAACCAATTGTTATGCAACCAGCTCACAAAATAGAAGAAAATATAGATAAATGACTTCAAAATTAGACTCTTTGAGGGGGAAACCACCTTTAAATTACAAAAATGAACAATTCTTGGATGATACAAATGAAAAGACCTCCTTTATATATATAGGAGTCTAAGGGTCAGAATATAATCAGATTTGACATAACAATAATAATGTAAGGGCACAACAATAACAATTGTGGGCTTCTATGGGTCACAATAATAACAATATGGGGACAACATGGGCACAACAATAACAATAATGGGTATAATGAAAATAATAATAAGGGAATACACTAGTATTATAGGGACCTAACACATCCCCCACTCCATCTCTCTCAACATATCTGATCCAACTAACACCCTACTCAATCATCCCAGCTAATAGGAGTATTAGAACTCCTCCCATAGAGGGCCTCAAATGGACTCATATTTAAGGATTCCTGATACCCATTATTAGAAGAAAACTCAACCATTGGTAGGTACTCTTCCCACTTCCTATGTTGATGCATGACATACATCCTCAACATATCCAAAAGAATCATGTTAACCCTCTCTATCTATCCATATATCTAGGATGATAAGTTGTACTGAAGGCTAAATCTCTCCCTAAGCATACAAATAACTCCTTCCAAAACCTCGAAGTGAATTTGACATCTCTATATGATACAATCCTCTTGGGAACTCCATACAGCTCACTATCTCGTTAATGAATACCTGAGCAACTTTGCTAGTTAAATTAGTAGAAATTACTGCAACAAAGTGAAATACCTTTCTCAACCTTTGAACCAAAACCCTCATGTAGTCGTGCTTCCTTGATGTCCTGTGCAATCCTATAATGAAATACATGGAAATGACCTCCCATTTCCATTCTAGAATCAGAATAGGATGCAACAAACCAGTTGCATGCTAGCATTCAGCTTTAACCTAATGATAGTCCAAGCACATAGAAACAAACTCAACCACCTATTTTTTCAAATTAGGCCAATAGTAGAACTTCTTGATAACTGTCAAAATATTTTCATATCATGGGTAACTTGAATATGGATTGAAATAAAAATATCTCAAAATAGGCTTCTTCAATTTACCACTATTAAGCACATAGACCTTTCTCGTGAATGTAACTAAGCCATCTACTGTGAGGTGATATTCCTCATCCTTATCACCTTGCTACTGCAATCTCTTCTTTGGCTGCTAGTAATTCTCATCAGGTTACTCCTTTGTAAGATCTGATATTGAAAATATGTCCTATAAGAATTCATAGTTGAAATATGATTCACCCACACTCTCCTACTGAGAGCATATGCAACCAAATTCTTTTTTCATTTGATGTACCTAATCTCAAAATCAAACTCACAGAGAGTACCCAACCATCAAGATTTCCTTACATTCAAATTAGTTTGGTAAAAAAAGTACCTTAGTCAAGTATTACCATTCATCAAAATGAACCTCCTCGCAAGGAGATAATGTCTCCACATCTTTAATGGATGAATGATAGCCACCAACTCAAGATCACGAGTCACATAATTCTACTAATTCTCATTCAACTTCTATGATTCATAGAAAACCACCCACCCTTCCTACATTAGGACTCTTACAAGTCCTTCCTTACATCCATATGTACAAACCACAAACTCTTTATCATGATCTAGACACCTCAAACTAGAGCATTGGTAAGTGATTGCTTCAATTGGTTAAAGCTAGTTGTACACTCAATAGTCCATTCAAACTTCTTTCCTTTCCTTTGAAAATATGTGTTAGGGTAGACAATAATAGAGAAATTCTTGATTAACCTCTCGTAATAACCTTCTAGTCCCATGAATGATCTGGCCTCGTCCACATTAGATGACCACTCCATGATAGCCTTAATATTTTTCAGATCTACTAATATCCCCTCCTTGGAGACAACATGTCCCAAGTAATGAATTTGATATTGAAATAAACTACACTTGCTAAGCTTGGTATACAACTTATGATCTCTCAACAATCTCAAAACTTCTACTAGGTGCTTCACATGCTCCTCCTCATTCTTTGAATATACCAATATATAATCCATAAATACTATCACAAACTTATCCGGGTAAGGGTGCAACACACTATTCATCAAACACATGAAGGTGGTTAGAACATTGGTAAGACCAAAAGGAACCACCACAAATTCATAGTTCCCATACCTTGTATGAAATGCAGTCTTGTAGATGTCTTCTTCTTTGATGCACAACTAATGATATCCTGATATTAGATCAATCTTAAAAAATACTACAACTCCCTTCATTTGTTGAAACAAATCATCAATATGAGGAAATGAACTTGTTCTTGATAGTCACCATTATCAACTGACTATAACCAATGCACAATCTGAGTGTACCGTCCTTCTTCTTTCCAAACAACACTTGTGTTCCCCAAGGAGACACACTTGGCCTTATGTATCCCTTATCAATCATCTCTTTAAGTTGGAACTTCAATTCCATCAACTTTTGAGTGATCATCCTATATGGTGCTTTAGATGTCAGTGTTGTTCTTAGCATCATCTCAATAGAGAAATCCACCTCTTTATGAGGAGGCAACCTTGGAATCTCTGTAGGAAACACATCCTAAAAATACTATCAGATAGGATACCTCCTCAAGGCTACATCATCCTCATCATCCTTCCCATTTCCAGTGAAATTATGAACTGCAAGAAATAAACATCCTTTCCTATAGTTGCACTTATCTTGCATGGTTGTTGTTATCACTCTGATAATTCTTTTGAAGTAATAAGAAAGAAAAACCAAAGGTGACCACAAACCACTTTTCGAGATCAGGACCTAGCCTTCCTAATGCTCAGGGAGGGCTCTCTCTTTAAGATTTAACTTTGTTTTAGTTAAGATGATTTTAGGCTAGTTATTGCTTGTACTTGGGTTTTGTTTTGAAAATTTGGGGGTGAGATCAGATTACTTAGATGGACAGAGTTTTGGCTTATTCCATTGGGCTATGGAGTAGTATGTCTGACAAACAAGATTGGATTGGGTTCTAAAAACAATGTCTATAGGACGAGGTAGATAATTTACTACAGATCTCAAAGGCAAATGGTGAATGGATTCAAATCGGATCCATGGAGGAATTAAGGGTTCCCTAGGCCGAACTTTAGAATAAATAAAAAAATTCAACTAGATAGGAGAGCAATCAAGGATTCTCAGATTCGGGTATAAGAAGAAAACGTGTAAATAAATTACTATGAAAAACAAAGTGTAGTTAAACAAGTTCTGTATAATATTTCTAGTTAATTTATTTATATTTTAGAACACATTTAAGATCATGAAAACACAAAAGTAAAATAACACAAGAACACAAATAAGTACTTCACTGCAAATGTCTCATCTCATGAATCCTGTAGCAAAATGCCTTTATCACTTGCTCCAGTATGTTGACTTGAAAATAGTACAATCACCCTTAGTTTCAAGATCACAATGACTGTACAAATGTAGAATAATCCACCCTAATACTTTCAATTTTGAAGTATTTATACAAAAGTTTTATTACAAAATATCTCAAACTAATTTGAAATTTAATCTAGGAAAGAAAAATATCTTCTTGCAAGAAGATAGAGACAATTATTGAACTGTTTCATGTTTTCCCTATTATTTTGGTTGTGTTGGCTATTATGATTTGATTTTCAGCCCTTTATGCTCGTAGGCTGTTTGGCTTTCACGCTAGATAGTCTATTTGACTTTCATCTTTCATCTGATACTCTTTCGCCTGATACACTTTGACTATGTTGACCTGTCTTCATCTTTTTACCATGCTCATTTACTTTTTACTGTACATTTATAATTTACATTTATGATTTACTGTGCTTTTACTACAGTAAATCATTCAATTTTTTCCATGTGTCTTGATCTAGTAACTGGATGTTGAGAATTTTCCTATATATCTTATCAGCCTCTATATATTTTGCAAAATCAGGCTTATTGATAAATAAGTGTTTCACTTCATGCTGGAGGTAAAACAGATTTTCAAAAGTCTGATATAATACTCTTCCAGTTGGTATACCACTCATTGATGAGGTATTTCCCTGTTCTTTGGCCACTTCTAAAATTTTCTTGTTGTAGTCCTCCTGTGTCATTTGTTTATCATTTATGACCAAGGGACTAGGTAGTCCCTTTTCTCTCAATAGCTCAAACTTGGTCATGAACCTGTCAACGGCTAGTTGCATGGTTTGACACTTACCCTCTAAACTTAACATTAAATTTCTCTTGGCCAGGACCCTCTTGACTTCCAAAATGATACCTGTCCTGTCAGGTATGTCAAGTTCTTGTAGCTCATATTTGTTCTTGGAGTTGAGGAATTGAATAATTCTCATTGCTTCATCTGGCATTTATCCAAGTTCTTCTTTGACCTTCTGGATGCCTTCTGTAGCCTGTTTGATCAAGTCTATTTGCTAAAAAATGACCTGGATAGATGTCCAAATATCATTGACAGAGTCAATGATATTGGCCCATAATAATTGCTTAGCATTTCCCAAAGGCTCACTCAGTGTCAACTCTTTCTCGAGGCTTTTTACTCTCTCGTTCATTCTAGTAGCCTTCTATTATTCTTCCTTATGCATGATCTGGGCTAACCTACAATCTGTCTCCAGGTTGGTAAGTTTTTCTTTCAACTTGTTCATCTCACTAGTCTCAATGGACATTTCTTCCATTGCCTTGACCAACCTGTTTGCTTCATCACCTGTGGTACCTGCTATTGTTGATGTCATTGCTGATGTAGTCACTATTGATGTTGGAAATGTAGTGGCCATTGGACCAGTGGGAGCTAATTCTGGTTCCATTGTGGAAGGAACAGTTGTGGTCACTGTAGGAATGACAGTTGGAGGAGCACTATCTAGAATAGCTTGATTGAGTTGGATCAAGCTATCTAGTTCCTTATCCATTTACTTCAATTGGTCATTAAATTGCAGCACCAAATCCATCATCTCCTCATGATTTGTTTGGCTTTCTAGGACTTATTTTTTTTGAAGGTGTTGTGACTGAGGTAGCTTGAGCTACTTCTTAAGGGTTGTAATATCTCCATTTTTCTTCTTAATCAACGGTTAAATAGCCTTGATGTCATTTGGGTCATGGCCCAGCTCAATGATCAGGTCTTATAAGGATTTGATACTTGTGTCTTTGGTGCTGGAAGATGCTTTTAATAGTTTGTACTGGGTTGTCACATTATCCAATGAGTCCTTGAGCTTGAATGTTGCCATTGATTTTGATGTAAGGGCGGAGTAGATATTCTCTCTAGCCTACTTGTGAAATTCTATTTGATCTACGGGATGCATGTCCCTAGCTAAGACCTCAAAGTTGGTTTTCTTGTAGTCTGTTGTGGTTCTAGGATGTTGTACAGTTGGCTGTAGGAAAGACACCTACATCTATCCTTGTTTGATGTCACAGGATGACATCAATATACTCTAGTTTGGTGGTGTTATCTGGATGTACTTGGCATAAGTGTCTACCTTGAGCCTCTCATTCCTCATTTTGATCTCCTTGAATCTTTCTTTGATATCTGCTTCCTTGTCAGCTATCCCAACAAAGGAAGACACCTCCACACTCTTCTGTCTTTGTATAATTTGGGTGTTTGAAAAGGAGGGCCGTTGTGTTTCTGTTGATGTAGCAGTATCATTTGTTTTTCTACTCCTTTGCCTCTTTTCATTAGTATCAATCATTTCTATTGATGCAATATGTTCTCCCTTTTAAGATAGAGGAGTAATTTTGGGCCTCTTGCTTAGTTGGACCTATTGATCAATGGTGTCCATAACAGAGCTTGATGCTTCCTCCCTGTTTCTTTTGGGATTCTTCTCCTCATTAGCAAGAGTCTAAATGATAGGAGGGATATTCATTGGCTCTTCTAACATGGGACCTGCAAGAAAGAGCTTTGGTCAAATTGTTTCTCCAAGTCAATCATGTGTTCTCCACATCCACCATTTTGCTACCCATTCTAACTGATTAGGATACTATTCGACGTCATGCATGGGGTAGTGGATGTAAGGTCCTAACTTGACCCTTTGTCTAAGTTTTCTTATAACCCATGAGGATCATAATTCCAGATGAAACTATTATTGAATTTGAATTGTTGGAGTATCTTATCAGCTTTAGCCCTAGCCTCTCTAGTGTTGCAAATGAAAGGACCCATTTGGTTTTTCATCTTAAACTGTGTTTGCTTCCTAGTAGCTAGGAAGTTGACCTCATCCACACCTATCATTTGCCTTAAGTATTACAGGGAAAATAATCTCATTGGAAGATACTTAGGAAATTTGTAGGGGGGTAATTCACAACCATAGATCCTAATTTTAGTATGATTCTGGTAGAGGTACCATCTCCTACTCTACTATTCTTTGCGTGTTTCAATACTCTCTTGATCCCAATACTGATTCTAGGTTGAGTGCTAGAAGTCATCATGTTCATGACAGGGTGAACAAAGAAATCTATGAAGTCTTTGTATTTGAATTTTGTGTTATACCTCTGGACCAAGGGTGTCTAGTAGATGACTAATCTTTCCTTTCCCCTAGTATCTGTTTTCTGAATCTTCACTGGGAACTTGTCTATTTGGTAATATAGGGACATATGAAACATTACTGAAGAGTATTTGAAGACTCTTTCGGTGGGAAATCTAGTGAAGTGTTCATGCATTCTGTCTGCAATTAACTGGGCATAATCATACATAATGGCAGGAGGGTGGACTAGAGTGAAAATGGACAAGAAGGCCATGATTATCCCATCAAAAAACTCGTCTGATGTAAATCCTAGGATGCATGAGATCATGGATATTATTCTCCAACCAGTCTTTGAAAAAATATAAAAAACATAGGGTGGAATGTCCTTAGGAGTATGGCGCTCCTCAATGATGAGATTTTGAAAAATTTATTTGATCTCAGCTGGGTCTAATGTGGTTTACGAGTCCAATAGGTGTGCAATGGACAAAGGAGTCAAATTGTCGTTGGGATGGATTTGAAGCATCTGGTTTATGGATTTAGTAGTAATTGAAATTAAAAAGTCCTGGTTTGGGGAAATTATAGCCCTTTGGCTAGGTATGTAACATGCATGGAAGAAATGTACAATATCTAGAAATGGATGGGCTTTTGCGAATGTATAATTGGGTAGATTTAATTCCCAAAGGTGGATATCATCTGCTTTATTCACGAACCTATCTTTGGCCTAGCAATGGATTCTCAGAAGGTTGTCTTGGGTGACTGTGTCTTTGATTTGAAAATCTTTGTCTGCCAGGGCCAGGTGGTCAATGTCTAAGTGAGGGGTTGTCACTGGTCTAACATCCAGAGAGGTTGGGGCAATCATTTCTATGATAAAATGAGGAAAATTGGGCTTTATATGGCTTTGGGAATGAAACTTATGTATTTGAAAAACTAGGGTAGGGTACGAGTAGGTTGCAGGTTGGGGTTCTGGTACTTTGGGAATGGTAGAGTCTCAATTCAAATTGAAATTAATTAAATTCTTTCAGTTATTTTAAGAATTTAATATTTTTTCATTAAAGAGGGGACAATTCTAGTTTTTTTCTTAAATACCTGGAATTTATAGTCGGGGCTACAACTGATTTTGAATTGGGGTTTGCAGAGGGCTTTGGAAGCAAGGATGGTGTGCTGTGGTGGTGTCGGAAGGCTATTGTAGTTAACAGTTGGTCACAAGAGTTCGGAAGGCACAGATGCTTCAGAGGTTTAGCAATGCAATTCGAGCGAAAAACGGTGAAAATGGGGGTCAGAAGGCTTTTAACTGTGACTGAATGGAAAATGGTGAGAAAAAACATTTTATGAATAGTTGTGGTTTTGATTTTGGATGTGAAATAGTTTTGGAGGCCATCACATTGCTTATGAGGGTCGGGCGGTATTTTTCTGGGGGAACGTGATCTATGCTGGAGGCCGAAATGTAGGCAAATGGGCCCCAAGAAAAACCATCAATATTGCGTGCTCTCGGGTCATTAAAAATATAACATCGCATGAGCGTGATATGGGAAATTGCCTTTAGATCTGGGGGAAGATGATCAGATGAACATCACATTGGAAAGTTGTGCGGTCGGGTGATGGGGCGGAGTTTAGCGGGACCCATGGGTTTTAATTATGGTTTAAAGTAATTACCCATTCTTAGCTGTGGATTAATAAAACTGCATGGTTTTAGGGGTAGGGCGGTTAGTTTACCTCACCAAGGTGGCAAGTTAAACTCAGGTTTAGATGGGAAAATGGTTAAGTGGTAGAGTTAGTGAAGTGGGGGGTTTTTAGAGTTAGGATAAAGGGTTTAGAGAGGTTTTCGGTAATTATTAAAGGGAAACATGATTTTAAAAAGGGGGAAATGGGTTTCACACTTAGGGGAATGGATTTTAGGAGTAATTGACTAGGGAAATGTGTGAAACTAAGGGGTAGGAGTTAAAATGAGGGGAAGGGAGTTACATAAGCCATGAAGGGGTAAAACAGAAATTAGTGAGTATATAGTGGGGGTGAAATGTAATGTAGGTGGAGTTAGGCAATTCAGCTTATGAGCATGCTTTTTTCATCGATAACTGCTCCTCCACACTCACAACACATAGTTAAGCATGATAGTAGTCCTTATGCTCCAAATAAATTGTATTTTTGCACCCTTCCTTTACTTACCCTTTTACCTACACTAACATTTTTTCTTCACTTTGGTGGGTGCACTTAAGCTAGCAAACCCTTTTCATTCCTTTTGTTTTATGAAACAAACTATCTACTTGTAACCTTATATCTTCCAAGGGCTTAGATTAAACTGATGAGATCATTTATTTCTCTACCTATCTAATGATTTGCCAAGACTAAACTGATTGGTCAGATTTTATTCTCTAACTATAAACATGAAGTTCAAAGCATGATGTAGTCAAGATTGAACAATTTGACTATCATGGGTTGTGGCATATATTACAAGCTGCACACAACCATAATTTAAGATAGTAAAGTAAAGAGTAGTGGCACACACTTTCATGATCTGTTTTTTGTTTGGGGTTCATATTTTTTCATTTTCTGTAGTTTTTTTATCTTTTCTTATTTTTCATGTCCTTTGATATTTCTTTTAGGACATACCCTATTTACATTTTTTAATTTAAATATGGAAAACATTTTTAAAACGCAAATGTATGTACAATGTTACAAGAGTTAACCTTAGCCAATTCAAATTTGTGAATCCTATCGCTATAGGACTCTAACAGTGGCTCCACATGGGGATGACATTTTTTGGTGAAATGTCAAGAACTATGAAGATCAGTGGCCTTTGAATTGTGACTGTAGTTACCTTGTGAACTATCCTTCTGTGATTCCTACTTTATGGATACTTATGATAGTTAATCCTCCAAAGCTTAGGGCCTTCCCCCTGTAGAGCTATAAAAAGGGTCTCTTTCACCTCTAATTACCTCACATTAATATGTCAATCCGGGAACGTTTTGTTATTTCAAAGAGTGTCTCTGTAAGGTCCTCGGGTGTGCGGTGCGGTTGGGTATCGGGCGACCGGGCGCACACACATGACAGGTGGTCGTGTACGACCGAACGACCGATTGTGCGAGCGGTTGGTGAAGTGCGGAGTTGCGGTTACGACGGTAGTGAGACCACTTGTGTGACGATACATGCGATGAACATGTGTTACAATGGATTGCGATGGGGGGTTTTATACACTTGGTTGGGTGTTTGCGATGTGGGTCAGCCGACTTGCCATGGAGGGCAAGGCCGACACATAGGTGGGCGTCAAGAGGGGTGTGTAGACGGAGATTTGGTGGTCGGCTAGGCGAGCCACCACCCCATTGCGATGATTATATATATGGAATGTGTTTGGAGCATTCGTTCATCATTCGAACATCACTCATATGCACTCCTCTCTTGGAGTCAAGACTTGTGCACAGATTTGAGGAGGATGAGCGCATAGCTCATGTGCTCCCTTGGTTGAACGCACTTGGTGGAAAGCTATTGGTGAAGAGGTGAACGTGTTGGGCAAGGCATGCCCAAGGTGATCGTGTGGAAGGGTCGATTTGTGCGACCACTTGGCGTGGGTGTCTTGGTGACTCGGGTGAGTGCCCGCCCATCGTGCAAGTGTGCACGGAGACTTGTTGGAGTGTTGGTTTGTGGACGGAAGTGTGCCTTGGTTGGAGGCGCCCGTGTGTGGCGACTTTGAGGTGCACTCGAGTTGGGAAAACGACACGACGGTGCGACGGGGTGAACAAAGGTTTGGTTAGTCGTGCAGCCACCGTGTGGAGGTGCCGACGAGCTGGGCAACCGAGTTTGCCGAAGTTGTATATTTGGCTAAGTGTAAATTTGGGGTTTCCCAAGATTTAGCTTGTACATTGTAAAAGTGAAGATTATATAATATATTGATTCGGGCAGACTCATATTGCAGGGAGTTGCCCCTCCCTTTATACTGTGCAATTGTCTTCTTGTTTATAATTACTATTGATAATGAATGAGTATGGGTGTTCATTGGTATAAAGGCTAAACACATAATAATACTTGGTTGCGAGACACAAACTAAGTAGGAGAAAGTGAATTAGGCATAGTACACGAACATAAGTATTGGTGAAAAGAAAGTGTTCGGTGGTGCCGCACCTCGCTATAACCGGTTGAAAGACTACCGCAGGTGTAGGGGTGTGACAGTTGGTATCAAAGCCGTGAACAGGTTCGGGTGTTGAGGCATTGAAGCTGATACACAACTTGACAGTTGGTATCAGAGCAACTAATTCGGGCATTGAAGGCTGAAGTTGCTACACAAATTCACCGAAGTGAAGGTGGTATCAGAGCTAGTCTGAAGACATGGAGGAGTCTTGCAAGAAGTTGGGTGAAGCAGGTGTACATACACTTGACAGTTGATATTTGAGCAAGGTTACTCGTGACAGTGGAAGCAGGTACTTGCAGGTGAAGGAAGCTAGTTTCGCATACAAGTGGAACAAGGGTCGATTCATGGTTGCAGGGAACTTGGTGAAGCTGTTAAAGGTTGGAACCCGGTGTTGTAGAGTTGGGCAGGTGGTACTACGTGCTGGTCACACGATTTGGGCACTTGTCAGGTGGGCAAGTGGGACTACGTGTGGGCAGGTATACAAGGTTTGGGCGTCTGTGGACCGAACGAAGTATGAACCGGGGAAGATGAAGTACATGGCATGGTAGGTTTGGAAGAATGTGAAGGGAAGCTCTTGCTTACCTTATACAGGTTGAAGTAGATGAAAGAAGAGAATCCTTGGATTTGAAAGGAACTTGAAGTCTTGGAAAAGAATGTTGAAGACAAACTTCTTCAACTTGGTTGGACAATGGAGCAAGATGAATTTGCAGATTGTGCTATCAAGGAAGAGGAAGTGATGATAGTTGAAGATGTTGTAGATGTGACAACGATGGAGGATGAACTTGAGATTGATCAAGTTGGACCAGGATCGTGCGATTTGCAGACATGTATGGATGAGGGTACTCTCATGGAGGAACCTCATGATGATGAAGTAAGTATTGATACTTGTGTTTCATTTGAGCATTTGGTAGGTGGACCGTATGAAGGGAAGGGCAAAGCCAGTTTGCCGATGCTAGGGAGCATCTTACCATGGATGTTTATGATGAGACCTTGTATGGAGAAGCAAGGGTTGTTGATTTTGCAGAACTTGTTAGGGTTGTTTGTGACCTTATGGTAGAAGGTACAAAGGCCCGTGACAAGGGTGGAACTTGATGATCATTGTGGATGAATGGGTCATGCTTTAGCGACATGACTAAGTGCCCGGCATGACTCATGGATAGATTGGAGGGCACACTCTTGGGTGGACTTCTCATGGCCGAGACCAAGAGATAGTCTTGGTGGACACTTTGGTGGAGGAGCTATGATGGAGGGACTCATGACATGATGATATGGTTGGGTGACCGAGTTCACTAGACCGAAGATTGCAGACTTGGATGAGGATGACTGATTGTTGTGGTGGGTCTACCTGGTTGGACTACATGGACAACTTAGTCATGGACATTAGGTTGGAGACATGGAGCATGGCAGTCTTATGCAGGGACATTATGTGGGAGCACTTACAGAGTGTTACTTATGGGCATCCAATGGGGAGTGCCAAAGTAGGGATGTTGTGCAAGTAGATTTTCTAGTGTGACATGGATACTTATTACTTATGAGCCGATGGGGAGGTTGTGCACTCTTGTACAACAAGGCCATGGACTTGGATGGAGTTGTGAGCAGACTATGGGGCATTCTTACTACATGGAGAGCTGAGGCATCTTGCAGAGACCTTTGGGCCGAGATTTGTATGCTTGCTAGAGTGTTGGTGGGAGGTGACTCATGGAGCTCATGATGACATGAGATTGTTGTGACTTTTGGGAACTTCATATATGGTGGACTTAGAGGATCTGATGCATTGAGGAGCTGAGGTCAGAGACTTTGATGCAGGATGGGGTGCATACTTTCAAGTACATGTATGGGAATGGCTTGAAAGAGTGACTTGATGTGGAGGATCAATATGAGACACTTTGGAGTGATGGAGTTACGATGATGATAATGACATGGTGGCAACACTTGGGGCATGGGTTGAGCCGAGACTCAACTACTTTTGACACATGGGAGCTGATTGATCTATGATCATGGGAAGCACATGGATAGATGAGGCATCTGTATACTTGTTTCTATGGAGACTTGAGGGTTGACACATTGCAGATGTGATGGAGGTAGCTTCATGGACATGGATGTGGCATACCGAGAGTTGGAGTTTGATGAGATGGTCTCTTCATATGGATGAGGCACACATATGGATGATGTTGGGATAGATGTGGCTGATTTCGTGTAGCACATTGACACCAAACATCATGGATGACATGTTGCAGATGAGATGAGGACTACTTCATGGACCTAAGCATGGTTTACTTATATGGATGGATTCTTGATCGAGTTCAGGATGTGACAGGATGCTTTGAGGAACGACTGATGGTGGCATTGGGATGTGCATTCTCATGGTTTGAGCATGACAGTTGGACTGATCACCCAACTAGTTCAAACATGGGGGCTATAGCATGTACAGGGATGTGTTAGCATTATGTTGGAGTATCATGGCAGTAGTTCACATGAGGACGACACATGATGAGTTCGACACGATATGTTTCAGTGGTCATGTAGCTTGAGATGGAGGGGATAGCCTTCCACGATGGAGAGCAGCATGTGGAGATTGTGACATGATGGTTGATGATCATGGATTGAGATGACTTCCAATGTATCACATACCGATGGGTGCATACCTTGGTATGGTTATCTTAGTGACGGATGGTTGCTGAGGTGAGACATGGTGGAGATAGTAGTTCTACATATGTTGCAGTGATGGTTGCAGTATGTGGAGGAGTTGACATCATGGATGATCTTGGTGGATGGTTACCAGGATGGTATGTTGTCGAGGACGACAATGATTTCAAGTGGAGGATGATGTAAGGTCCTCGAGTGTGCAGTGCGGTTGGGCGTCGGGCGACCGGGCGCGGGCACACGACGGGCGATCGTGCACGACCGAATGATCGGTTGAGAGAGTGGTTGGCAAAGTGCGGAGCTACGGTTACGATGGTAGTGCGACCACTTGTGCGACGATACATGCGACGAACATGTGTTACAATGGATTGCGATGGGGGGGTTTATACACTTGGTTGGGCGTTTGCGATGTGGGTTGGCCGACTTTCCATGGAGGGCAAGGCCGACACATAGGTGGGCGTTCGGAGGGGTGTGTAGATGGAGATTTGGTGGTCGGCTGGGCAAGCCACCACCCAATTGCGATGACTATATATATGGAATGCATTTGGAGCATTCGTTCATCATTCGAAAATCACTCATACGCACTCCTCTCTTGGAGTCAAGACTTGTGCGCAGATTTGAGGAGGATGAGCGCATAGCTCATGCACTCCCTTGGTTGAACGCACTTGGTGGAAATCTCTTGGTGAAGAGGTGAACGCGTTGGGCAAGGTGTGCCCAAGGTGATCGTGCGGAAGGGTCGATTTGTGCAACGACTTGGCGTGGGTGTCTTGGTGACTCAGGTGAGTGCCCGCCCATCATGCAAGTGTGCATGGAGACTTGTTGGAGTGTTGGTTGGTGGACAGAAGTGTGCCTTGGTTGGAGGCGCCCGTGTGTGGTGACTTTGAGGTGCGCCCGAGTAGGGCAAATGACACGACGATGCGACAGGGTGAACAAAGGTTTGGTTAGTCGTGCAGCGACCGTGTGGAGGTGCTGACAAGCTGGGCAACTGAGTTTGCCAAAGTTGTATATTTGGCTAAGTGTAAATTTGGGGTTTCCCAAGATTTAGCTTATACATTGTAAAAGTGAAGATTATATAATATATTGATTCGAGCATACTCATATTGTAGGGAGTTGCCCCTCCATTTATACTGTGCAATTGTCTTCTTGTTTATAATTGTTGTTGATAATGAATGAGTATGGGTGTTCATTGGTATAAAGGCTAAACACATAATAATACTTGGTTGCGAAACAAAAACTAAGTAGGAGAAAGTGAATTAGGCGTAGTCCACGAACATAAGTATTGGTGAAAAGAAAGCGTTCGGTGGTGCCGCACCTCGCTATAAGCGGTTGAAAGACTACCGCAGGTGTAGGGGTGTGACAATCTCAGTCTGAGGCTATCATTTGTCAGAGTAATGCTAGTAGTACAGTGTTCAGAAATACAAGAGTAAATGGATGATTGTTTATAGTTTAACTACTTCAAAAGATTAAATCACACATTCAGAAGACTAAGCAACTTATCAGTCAAGGGTTCGGTAGAAATAACCCATCCCTTTGGAAATTGGTGGAAAGGGAAATCAAAGAACACATCATGGATCTAGGAGCAGGACAGTAGATGCCAATGCTCACTATAGCCTAAGATTGTTGTTCATGCCAACACCAAGAAATGGAACAACGGATAAGAAATAGAACAGAAATTAAGAAATCGAACAACAAATATGAAATGGAACAACAAATCTGAAATGGAATAGCAGCTAAGAAATAGAATAATGACTAAGTCTCATAAGCAGTAACATCTTAGTCTACCAGATAAAATCCATTAATCGTAATCTACAGGAATCAAACGCAAATCTTTCACTCTTAAGGGCGGATTGAATAACACACACCAATGGAACAACACTGATTACTGATAAATTATGGAACAGTGCTTGAAAACCATATACACACACAACACACTTAAATAGTAATCTAATCCAAGTATCGATCTCAGTTAGAAAGAATATGACTACATTTCAAAATAGAACAGCAATGTTCATAAATCCAACAATCGGAAAGAACATAACTTCCAAGATGAATTCCATAATGTTAATGAACAAGGGCACACACAAAGGCTCTGTAATGGAGCAGCAACAGTATTCTGTAAAGACTAGCAGTATTATATCAACTCCTAAAAGAACAGTAATATGATGCAGAGTCAATACAATAGTTCTGCCTATAGAAACCTTAATAAATTAAACATAACAGAGCATGTGATGTAAACTTATAAAACACATCAGATTACCAAATGATGTTGATAAGAAAACCATGCATACACCAAACATAATGGTACAAGAGCAAGTGTCCTCTAGGGCTAGGCCCTTAGCCTCCAGGGGTACACCGCTTGAAGTTATTCCAGACTTAGAGATGAAATAGTAACCAAGTTTGTATTAATGCATAGAGCATAATTACAATAAACCAGTTCTTAACGGGACTCGATGTTAAAAGTTTTGATCTTAAAAGAAATTACATAAAAGCATAACCGTATCTAACTCTCTCCCAAGGTAACAGTGATGCCCCTTTTATAAGGGTGACGACGGAGATGTCTAAGTGCAGAAATAGATAAAATAGCGATCCCTCAGGATGAAGGATCCTAAGGGATTCGCCGAACCGTTAGTCCTCAGTCATTTCTTTTCTCTCCTGGGCTGATTCACTTTGATTGGGTTTGCCTTGTTTTCATTCGATCTCCCATCAAAGAGACAACGGTTAACTTGTCCTTGTCCTTTCCTTTGGAATGACAACTTCTCGTTTTTCCTCCTTCCTGCATAAGGAAATGACAATTGTCAGAGTTTTTGACTTGCATATTAATCTCACATGTTTTATTATAATTCTTTATCATTTTCCTAGTACATGATGCAAAAGGTTTGTAAGTTATAATGAAAAGATACTAAAATAATCATCAAAAACATACCTTCTTGAATACTCCACACACCCCCCTGCTTACCCTGTTTCATGCCCTCATGGAAACATTGTAGTTGACATGTAAGGCAGTGAGAGAATAGGCTGGAGATTGAATCATGTGGAGGCCTACAACCATGATGCATAACTAGGTATTCAAAGAAATGGCCTGTCTGACCCTTAGACATGTCATACAGGGCTTGTTATCTGGGTGCAGGGTGTCAAATAATTGGACTCCAGAACCTATATCCTAAGTAGGATGGCCCTTCCCTCAAAACAATTTCACCATAGAGGTGCAAGCGGTTGGAAGCTAATTTAAAATTTTCATACTTAAATGGTTCCCTGAGCTAGATATTCAGATTAGAGATTTGATACCAAAATTTAGCTGCATCAATGGCAGGGTCTTTGATAGAGAAAAAGTATTCTAATCCCTGTCAAATGAGTGCCTCATGCATGGGTCCTAATGCTTCAATTACACCTGGAGTCTTCATGAGGTTTCTATGTGTTCTCCACAACTGTACTGGGTCCCTAGGTTCAGCCCTTACTCACAAATCTAATCCGTTTTCTTGCCTTTGGATAGTATTATAGGCTTTAAGCCATTTAATTCGATTAACCTCAAATGAAATCAATGCCTACAATTGGATATCCCCAACAAAAGGGCCAGGGTTCAGCTCAGTCTCCTGGTCTAATAGAAGGTTATGTAAATAGAACTCACACAGTAGTCTCTGGACTTTTACCTCGTAGTGCTTACAACAGTCTATAAAATCATTGATGGTGTTAATTTGTATGGGAGCACCTTCTTTAACAGCCTTTATTTTTAATTGCAAATACCGTTCCAGTAAAAACAAGGCATAATTCTTAGCAGGGGCTCTACATGCTAGGACGTCATTGTATAAAGAACACAAGGTATCCATCTGCTTGATAACTATATCTAACCTACGAGTTACCTTCGCGCCTTTCTCTTGTTCCCTCTGCCACCCTTCAAAGGCCTGGATTTCGGATAGATTGACATTCCTAAGCTACTGCTGTAGATCTTCATACTTTTCTCGAGGGACCGTTTTCTCTCTAAACTTTTCTGCTTCTTGCTGAGCTTGCTTCAAACCTTTTCGTAGGGTTACCATTTTTGGATCTCTTCTCCATGTGGTAGTGGAGGCCGGGAGTTTTACCTAAACTTTCCTATTGCATTTCTTTGAGTTCATAACCCTTATCACTCCTGAAAGTGGTGCCTCCGTCTGAATTTCCTTATCACGGGTCAACACCTCGTCCATTTCTATCTTAACGTGGATATCAGTCCATTGCTGTTCCTCTTCAATTGGAACAACAATCTGTTTCTCAACATCATCTGGAACAGTAGCCTGGTTTCGACAAGGTTTTGAATAGCAGGACGTATTTTGGTCCTCCACCCCTTTGCCTTGAGGGGTTTTGCTGGAGTGGTCACATTTTTCGTTCCTGAAGTCCTTTTTACCCTTCGCCTTGCTTTTATAATCGTAATCTGCTGGTGGAGATGGACTATTATATTCAGTAGTCTCTATTGTTCCTTTCGCAATTCTTTAATTTCCAAAATTTCCTTAGAAGGAACAGTAGGCTGTTCACTGCACCCTAGACTGTGACTAATTTCCTGATTTTGTTCCTGGGGTGCTTCTTCACTATTCTACTCTAGCTATTCCAGGGAAAGAACCCTAACTGGTTCTTTTATTTCTTGGGCGACTTCTCTTTCTGCCCCTGTTTCATTCAGAATTTCTTCTGGTGTCTTCTGGTTAGGAATAGATTGTTCCTGTTCAGCATCTCCTGTCATCTTTTCATCATGAACAGGCAAATTTTCTTCTTCTGCCTCCTTTGCATGTGATTCTTCAGGTTCATTTTCCTCATGGGGTTTCTTTTTGGCATGGAGGTCTAATGGACTGGAAGGTTGTCCATATTCGCCCATATTGGCCAAAACTTCGGCCAATTCATCTTCTCCCACTGGGTCCTGCAATGGGCTACCTTCCTGCTGTTCCATTTCCTCCTCCTTCTCGGATTTCTCGACTTCTTCTTCTTTATCTTCTTTGGTTTCAGTTTCTTTTTCTCCTTCTTCTTCATATTTCTTGGCTTCTGCTTCATTTTCTTCTTCCTCTTCAGATTGCTCGACCTCTTCTTTTTCTTCTTCTTCTTGCACTCCTTTCTCATCGTCCTCCCCTTCTAGCCGTGGGGGTTGCTCATCTTCAATTTCTACCAGCTGGCTGGTGTTTTCTTGGGGCTTCTCCATCCTCCCTCGTAGTCATGCTATCCGGGACCGATTTCCTGCATTTTTCTGGCCGCTCAGGTGTACCAGTGGCATGTTTACGCTTTGCCGATTCCCTGCATTTTTCTCGATGCTTGGGTGTACTGGTGGCATGTTTACGTTTTTCTGGATGCTCAGGTGTACTGGTGGCATGTTTACATTTTGGGGATGGTGCGGTTAATCCCCCATTTATCATGGAAATTAGCTCTTCCCAGCTGCTCTACTGCTGGGTGAGGCTATGGCTAACTATTAACCGAATCAACCCATGATGACTAACAACTGACTCTACATGCTGTGCCTTTTTTATGCTCCGTGCAACGTCATGAAGTAACGAATTCAAAAATGAAGGTAAATTTAAAGAGAATTTTTGCTTTAGTACAGCTAAGAGTTTGAGATGTTATGGTCTTACCACGTCTTTTCTGCCTTCACAGGTGATGTAGCTTTGAATGGTCTTTGCCAATTCCGCCCACGCCTCTCCTAGTGTTGCTGGCAGAACTCCCTTTCCTCTAATTGTCAGGCTCTGGCCTTCTGGAAGATTTCTTTAATCTTCTGCAGCCTCTCCTTTTTTAACGTCCATACAGGTCCAGTGGCTGGTAGTCCCGATACTTCTGCGATTATGTCATCAGTGACTGCTATGTGTCTCCCCCTCACTGTGGAGTAATCCTTTTGCAAGTTCTGCAAGAATTCAATTGCCACAGTCTCGTTAGACTCCTGCAAGCGGTTGAGATAAGTCAGCCACCCTGCTCTTGCTAGGATTTCCCGGGCAGCAGCAGAGACTATTAACACCTTCGGTTCTCTCCAAATCGATCTTCCTCCCATAGTTTCACTGTAAACTCTCAATGGAGCAGAAACTGTTCATGCTGTTGAAACATAGAGAGGCTGACAGACGCAAGACTTGTTCAAAATCTAATGCTACAGAGTATACAATAGAAATGGCTTATGAACAGCAGGTCATGCAGAAAAAATAAAAAAATAGCATGTCGTTGAGCCGTGCTATACCCTAGTACACAACTTCCCAAATAGTGGGCTAACACGTAATCCAGGGAATGATGAGGTTAACCTCCCCCCCCACAATGTGATAGTCTGTCCCAGCCATCAAATAAAGGAGCAGCGCTCGCTCTGAAGTAGAGTCATAAAGGAATAGCGTATGGGAATATTCCATGTTTACAAAAGTAGCGAATTACCAAAATCGAGGCGGAGAGTTGGATCGCTTAATACGTAAGAAACTGCTGTGATATGATGCGAGGCTGGGGGATAGGACATCTACCGTGGGAATGGAATCTCATGCGGTCATTGTCAACTATTTTGTAATGATTGGTGATAATAGATGTCCATGCATTATATGGTTTGGGAAATAATATATGATTGATTACTAAGGTATAAGAAACATAAGGGTGCTAATAACTTACCTATTGGTGTAATTAATGTGACTTCAATACCATTAACAGTGCTCTGCTGCCGACAGGTGTCCATAACCTTGGCAGAGTTGTTCCTTTGGAAAAGGAACAACAGAACATACCAATGGCGTTCCTTTGAAAAAGGAACAATAGAAATTGAAAATGTTGTTCCTTTGGAAAAGGAACAACAGAACATACCAATGGCGTTCCTTTGAAAAAGGAACAATAGAAATTGAAAATGTTGTTCCTTTGGAAAAGGAACAACAAAACACACAGAAATGTCGTTCCTTTGGAAAAGGAACAACAGAAATCAAAAATGCTATTCCTTTGGAAAAGGAACAGCAAACAGGCAAATGCCATTCCTTTGGAAAAGGAACAACAGAAATCGAAAATGTTGTTCCTTTGGAAAAGGGACAGAAAAAACACACAAACGCCATTCCTTTGGAAAAGGAACGGAAAAAATAAAAAATGTTGTTCCTTTGGAAAAAGAACAACAAAAACACACAAATGTCATTCCTTTGGAAAAGGAACATCAAAAATGTTGTTCTTTTGGAAAAGGAACAACAGTACACAAAAAAAAGAACCAAATTACAACGAAATGACGACTGATCCAAAGGGGGTTTCTCTTTTGAAAAAGGAAGAGCCAGAAGAAAAAGTTGTTCTTTTGAAAAAAAGGAACAACAAAAATAATAAAAACAAAACGTTGATCCAAAAATATGTACAAAAATGATTCAAGAAAAGAAATTATGTACAAACTGTAAAAAAAGAAATAAATTCCTTAATGTATTACAGGTGAGGAAGACTTCTCTTCCTCCCACAAAATCTCCATATCAGAGTCTCGGCGTAGCTGCTGGCAGAAGGACTCCCGAGTGAGTAGTTTGCAATAGAGACGAACTCGATGGCCATTTTCCTTGAAGGCATATCCAAAACCGTCAATAGTGATTAGAGTAAGGGTCCCATTGTCGTGTACCTTCTGGATTTCATATGGTCCCAACCAACGAGTCTGGAGTTTCCCGGTGAAGTCCTGAAACCTGGAGTCGTACAAAAGAGCCCAGTCTCCGTCGTGGAAGACTTTATTTTTAATGAGAGCATCATGCCATTTAGCTCATTGCTATTGGATCAGGGCAGTGTTTTGAAGTGCAGAGAGCCTAATTTCGTCCAGCTCATTGATCTGTTGTAATCGATTAATCTGTGCCTCGATTAGATCTAAGCCAACTTCCTGTGTTGTTTGTAATGTTTGGATTTCGAATTATATGGGGAAAATGGGTTGTTTTCCAAACACTAATTGATAAGGTGAGTAACCAGTGGTGCTTCGCCATGTTGTTTTGTAAGCCCACAGTGCTTCAGGCAGTCTAGCAGCCCAATCATGTTTATGTGACGCAATGGTTTTCGTTAGGATTGCTTCTAATATTTTATTGCTGCTTTCTACCTACCCATTTGCCTGTGGGTGGTATGGAGTAGTGATTTTATGCTGGACATGATAGTTGTTGAGTGTTGCAGCTATTCTGTTCCCAGCAAACTGTGGTCGACTATCTGTAATTATTTCTCTTAGAAGGCCATAAGGTACAAATAGATGGAACAGGAACTATATGACAGAGTCCTTTGTAGCTCTTGGCAATGCCTCTACTTCAACCCACTTGGTGACATATTCCATTGCCACCAAAATATATGTTTTCCGGTTTCATGATGGGTTAATTGGTCCAATGAAATCAAGAGCCCATCGCTCGAATGGTACGATGACTAGATGTGGTTTCAGAGGCATCTCATCAGACTAACCAGGGTGTTCTCCTGTCTGGCAACTGTCACAGGCTTGGACGAATTTCTTTGTATATTTGAAATCATGGGCCAATAATACCTTGTCTGCAACACTTTATGTCTAGTTCTACGATCGGTGAAATGTCCACCACATGGTCCGTCATGACAAGATCTTAAAATGTCAAAGATTTCATCTTCTTGAACTCATCTCCTGATATGCATGTTTGCCCCTGTGTGGAACAAATAGCCCCCAATTCAAGAAAATCGAGCACTCCGCTGAACAATCTGTTTTCGCTCATTAGGGGTTAGATGCTTCGGTAATTTACCCACTGCTAGGTAATTGGCAACATCAGCATACCAGGGTGTTTGAACAGCCACAACAAATAGATGCTCATCTAGAAATTGACATTCAATGTTGGCATTATGATGCATGTGTTGTACTTGATGGCAACCCTCTCATAGAAGAATATCTCACTTATGTATAACTGGGTGAATCTTCAGAAGAGATATCAGATGTGACTGATGGAGGACAACTCAAAGGAATCAGATGATGAATCTTCAGAAGAGATATCAGATGTGACTGATGGAGGACAGCTCAAAGGAATCAGATGATGAATCTTCAGAAGAGATATCAGATGTGACTGATGGAGGACAGCTCAAAGGAATCAGATGATAGTTCTAAGTGTGACAAGTTAGCTTTGCCATCAAGTCCAAACGGGGAGATTGTTGGCATTATGAGATAAGTGTTGTCCTTGATGGCAAACCTCACTGATGACAAATCATAGTACAGAAGGTCAGCAGCAAGGAATTGATGATCAGACTATAAGAAGAAGAGAAAGTTCATACACGCAGGTTCGTTAAGCCCAAGTCGCGTGTACACGCAGGTTGGCTTCAGCAAAAGCGCGTGTATGTGGAAATCTTATCTTTGGTCCACGGCGGTTATTCCTTGGAAGTTGTGCCTATGGTTTTGGACCTTGGTGTCTCGACGGACGTGTTGATCCCTAGTTTTGAAGTTGATGGTATTGGATTTCTATGGTTTTGGCTCTTGGTATTGAAGAAGGCCTAAGGCTATATAAGGAGAAGGAAATCATTAGGCAAGTGCATCTGAAATTTCTTGAATATTTGATGAAGCATTAGATCCAATATACAGGGTTATGGGTTGATGATGCATTGCTTGATCTGAGCTAAGGAGAGATCTCACCGGTTGATGGAGAACTAGATCTAAGGAGAGATCGGGATCAAATGGTTTGAAATGAACTATCTTTATGATGCTTATTCTACATCTACATACTGATGCATGTATAGTTCTATAAGTGTTATGAGTATGACTGATGTCTGGTACAGCTGCAAGTTATGAGAAATTATTTTTAGATCTGTACGATGGTTGTCTTTGGCAAAAGAGCGTATACACGCGGGTTTGATTCATCGAAGTAGCGTATACATTGTAAAGCTTGATATTTGAAGTTGCAGATGGGTCTGATGGTTATTACAGAGTTCTGTGTCCGCACTGTGTTCTGGTGACAGTGTTGTTAACAGGGTTTCAGTGATTCAGAGTTTGATGATTGTTTTGAGCTTCAATGATAGTTATGGGTCCAGTATGAAAATTGGATGAAATGTGGCCTTTCAGACTATGTGTTGTGCTTCAGTGTATCCAGTCTGAAAATTGATGAAACGTGGTACCTGGAGGTGAGAAGATTGTAGGCAAGCACCTACGTACTAGTATCTAAGCTAGTACAAAAGCTAAAGGAGATCTTTGGAGCATTGTAGCAGGTAGCAGCCTGCGTACTAGTAAATGAATCGGCTAGTACAAGAGCAAAGGGGGTTGTAGCTCCCGTACTGGTATAAGACTGCACCAGTACAAATATTGTAAAAGGATTTTCTTATTAAGAAGAAGATTGAGATGACTTGCAGCAGGTGGTTTTCACCCACATTGGGTTTCCACCTTATATCTTTGTGTTCATGTGTGTGGCTCTTGTGTGATGTTCTGTTCTGTTTTTCTGCACCTGTTTATTGTTAATATGCTTAATAATGATCTGATGCATTTACTGAAGATTAAGCTAACTGAATTATAAGATCTCTGGATATACGCGAGTTTCATTAGACACAGTAGCGTGTACACGCGGGTTCACTTAATTGAAGTAGCGTATATGTTTCTGAGTATGAAATTAAAATTTTGATTGATCTGATAATACTGATTCACCCCCCATTCTCAGTATTATTTCCAACAATTGGTATCGGAGCAGGTCCTTTGGTAGAAGCTTGATCGCTTGAAGGAGATCCGTGGAACAATGGGAAAGAAGCTTAAGAAGAAAGCTCATAAGAAGAAGAAGACATCTCAGAAGGACTATGACAGTGGGAGAGTCGATTGGGGATTAGGTATAAGAAGCTCTTCATATTCAGAATCAGATTCAGAATCATTATCAGGTATGAATGTGTTATCCTCTGATGTTCCTGCCATATTTCCTTGTGAGACAGATGGAAGTGATAGTGAAACTACTGAACTTGCTCTTATGGGTGAACAAGAAGGAAATGAGATAGAAGCAGAATTTAGAAGACAAAGAAGCAAAATTAGAACTCAAGAAGATCTTCTGAACATAAAGGATGATACTGCTAAGGCTCAACGAGAGTTATTCAAGGAGAAATATCAAAAGTTGCAGGTTGAAGCAACTTCTCTAAGAAATGAAGTCAATGACAAAAACACAACCATCAAGAAACTCAAAGATAGATCCAGCTACTATGAAAATCTTGAAGCTACAATCCTCTCACTAAAAGGAGATCTTGAAGAATCAAAGAAGCAGAATACAGATCTACTCCAAGCTACTGCAAAACAAGAAAACGAAGTCACCAGCTTAAAATCTCAACTAGAATGTGCCTTCCGAGTTCGTCAAATGCAGCAGGATCTGAATGAAGAACAAGAAAAGGAGATTCTCAAACTAAGGCATCAGTTGGAAGAAGGAAGGAAAGATGGAGAAGACATGAAGAAACAATGTCTAGAAAAGGAGGAACAACTTCAAGTTGAGGTAAATATCTTGAAAGGTAAATTAGAAGAAAAGGATAAACTTTTGAGATTTCAAGATAGTACTAAAGCCTTGGATGATATTCTTAATAGTCAAAGGTCTCCTGCTATCAAGACTGGTCTTGGTTTTCATGAATCTGTTGAAGGTGAATCTAGCTCACAAGGTGAGGCAAGGAACTCTAAAGAGAAAACTAAAATGATCAACAAGGAGATGAAAGGTCAACCCCATCAACAATCAAAGAAAAAGACTCCTCAAAGAAAATCTTTTACTCCTCCTATGAATAATATTGAATGTTATGTATGTCATAATCTTGGACATGTTGCAGCTAGATGTAGAAGAAGAAGAGTTCAAGACTATTATGCGGACAGGTCATCTCAATCAAGGTACTTTAATGGATATTGCTTTGCTTGCAATATGTATGGTCACAAAGCTGCTGATTGCTACAGGAGAAATATGAAACATGTAAGATGTTATGCATGTAACAAGCTTGGACATATAGCAAAGGAATGCAGGAACAAAGGATGGACATCACATCAAAAGGAGAAAACCTCATCACACTTGAAGATATGGAGGAAGAAGGAAGTACAGTCAGCACAATGTACTGAGACACAGCACAGCATAGACATATCAGACTCAGGGGGAGCTGAAAGTGTAAACCTTCAGTGTCCTGAATCTCATACGCAAGTTCCTTAAAGGGAAGTCGCGTATATACGCGAGTTCGACACTGCAAAGTCGCGTATATGTCAGTCTGAGGAAAAGCAGTGGGGACAGGCTCAGAAAAGGGATCTGATATGATTCAGTCCATTATTTGCTCTATTGGTTAATAGCTTCAGTCTGCTGAGGATGTGTGGAAATGTTTTGTTACTTGTATGATGTCTAGAAGTGTTTTAATCCTAACTTGAGGATGATGATGTTTTGATGCTTATGCATGATCAGATCTAACAGATGGCACTGGTTGAGGGGGAGCATATGCCTTTAGTAATTCATTGTTGGCATTATGGTTAATAATCCTTGGTGATGATTCTTATATGGCTAAATGATATATCTTGCTATGATGTGGTTGTGAGTTGTCTATGATAAAATCTCATATGATTCTTGGGGTTACATAGTTGATGTTCAGATCAGATTTATGGATGATTCTTTGATGATGCATATATGGTGCTTACATGGTGATCTTCATAAGGACAAAAAGAAGTACAAAGCTTGAATATACATCTTCCTCACTTGATGATGGGTCACTCATATACTGCTGTTGTCATATGCATAAAGATCATACAGTTATGATGCAGGCACTCATGTGGATAAGGATTGTTGCTGATGATGATATCAAGAAGCTTTGTCAAAAGAGTCAAGCTCAAGATACATAGTGCTGATACATGGATGACTACTCAAAGTTGCTTTATTGGAGACATGGTGATGAGTTCTTATCTATATGATGATAGGTTTATACTTACATATGTTAGTTGATGCAGATGTTCCCAAGTAATGATACTTGGATCATGTAGAGCTTGATGAAATGGCTATGGTGGTTTCACACATGATACAATGTGAATGACTCTGAATTCTGTTCAAAGGGATGAATTGATGCAGACATACCTTGTTATAGGTTGATGACCTATTCTCTACAGGACATTTACAGGTTGCTGATATGGAAATTTGTGTACGCGTGTTTTTTAAAGGATATCCGCGTGCATACGCCGTTTTACAAGGGGATAGTCGCGTATATGGTGTACGCGTGTTGCGTAAGGGATATCTGCGTATATACGCTTGTTTATGTGTATACAGACGCGTATATGGAGATTTAAAGGAAATTAGCAGGGACAGATGTTGGTTGCAGAAAGTCTGATATAGGTCTGACAGAGATCATCTGGCACAGGTTCAGGGGGAGCAGATAATCTTCCAATGATGCATTGTTGGCATTATCTTAGAAGCCTTTGGATCTAGTTCACAAGTTGTTGTTGATTTCAGGTGAATCAAAGTCAGAGGAAGAACAAAAGGATCTCTTGGTTGCTGATCTGAATGCTGATTGACAAGATGCTGGCGATATCAGTTATTTGTGACTTTCATAAGTCTTGGTCTAGATCTATTGTCGCTATGTCATGTATCTCATTTGTGATATCTCTTTTATGGTGTCAAGGTCATGTAACGGCCTATTTTGGTTTCCCCACTATGCCTGGGATGATTGATGCAATATGATTGGTTGTCATATGTAAACTTTTGATGTATCCCCACTTGGTTGGGTGGATGAGTCAATTTTTGTATATCCTCACTTAGTTGAGAGATGGATGTATGTATGAGTCTTTGGTGATAGGAAGGTCTTTTATGATGTATAGAGTCATGTTCTTCTTGAAGAACATCTTTTGCAGATCTTGCCTACAGTCAGGAAGAGCATGTACAACACACTTCAGCGGTACAGAGATTCAGCATGTACTCAGGGGGAGCATGGACAGATTGGTACACCTTGGCATATACAAAGGGGGAGACTATTCGGAGATTTCAGCAGGTACTCAGGGGGAGTATGGACAGTGGAATGATTCAGCAAAGGAAGAGAATATCTTGGTCCACCCTTTGCCCTTGATGTCAAAGGGGGAGAGTGATTTGGTGTTGTTGCCATCAAGTCCAAAGGGGGAGATTGTTGGCATTATGATGCATGTGTTGTACTTGATGGAAACCCTCTCATAGAAGAATATCTCACTTATGTATAACTGGGTGAATCTTCAGAAGAGATATCAGATGTGACTGATGGAGGACAGCTCAAAGGAATCAGATGATGAATCTTCAGAAGAGATATCAGATGTGACTGATGGAGGACAGCTCAAAGGAATCAGATGATAGTTCTAAGTGTGACAAGTTAGCTTTGCCATCAAGTCCAAAGGGGGAGATTGTTGGCATTATGAGATAAGTGTTGTCCTTGATGGCAAACCTCACTGATGACAAATCATAGTACAGAAGGTCAGCAGCAAGGAATTGATGATCAGACTATAAGAAGAAGAGAAAGTTCATACACGCAGGTTCGTTAAGCCCAAGTCGCGTGTACACGCAGGTTGGCTTCAGCAAAAGCGCGTGTATGTGGAAATCTTATCTTTGGTCCACGGCGGTTATTCCTTGGAAGTTGTGCCTATGGTTTTGGACCTTGGTGTCTCGACGGACGTGTTGATCCCTAGTTTTGAAGTTGATGGTATTGGATTTCTATGGTTTTGGCTCTTGGTATTGAAGAAGGCCTAAGGCTATATAAGGAGAAGGAAATCATTAGGCAAGTGCATTTGAAATGTCTTGAATATCTGATGAAGCATTAGATCCAATATACAGGGTTATGGGTTGATGATGCATTGCTTGATCTGAGCTAAGGAGAGATCTCACCGATTGATGGAGAACTAGATCTAAGGAGAGATCGGGATCAAATGGTTTGAAATGAACTATCTTTATGATGCTTATTCTAGATCTACATACTGACGCATGTATAGTTCTATAAGTGTTATGAGTATGACTGATGTCTGGTACAACTGCAAGTTATGAGAAATTATTTTTAGATCTGTACGCGGGTTGTCTTTGGCAAAAGAGCGTATACACGCGGGTTTGATTCATCGAAGTAGCGTATACATTGTAAAGCTTGATATTTGAAATTGCCGATGGGTCTGATGGTTATTACAGAGTTCTGTGTCTGCTCTGTGTTCTGGTGACAGTGTTGTTAACAGGGTTTCAGTGATTCAGAGTTTGATGATTGTTTTGAGCTTCAATGATAGTTATGGGTCCAGTATGAAAATTGGATGAAATGTGGCCTTTCAGACTATGTGTTGTGCTTCAGTGTATCCAGTCTGAAAATTGATGAAACGTGGTACCTGGAGGTGAGAAGATTGTAGGCAAGCACCTACGTACTAGTATCTAAGCTAGTACAAAAGCTAAAGGAGATCTTTGGAGCATTGTAGCAGGTAGCAGCCTGCGTACTAGTAAATGAATCGGCTAGTACAAGAGCAAAGGGGGTTGTAGCTCCCGTACTGGTATAAGACTGCACCAGTACAAATATTGTAAAAGGATTTTCTTATTAAGAAGAAGATTGAGATGACTTGCAGCAGGTGGTTTTCACCCACATTGGGTTTCCACCTTATATCTTTGTGTTCATGTGTGTGGCTCTTGTGTGATGTTCTGTTCTGTTTTTCTGCACCTGTTTACTGTTAATATGCTTAATAATGATCTGATGCATTTACTGAAGATTAAGCTAACTGAATTATAAGATCTCTGGATATACGCGAGTCTCATTAGACACAGTAGCGTGTACACGCGGGTTCACTTAATTGAAGTAGCGTATATGTTTCTGAGTATGAAATTGAAAAGTTTGATTGATCTGATAATACTGATTCACCCCCCCTTCTCAGTATTATTTCCAACATTCAAATGCTGCTGCATCGACTGGTTTTGGCATTCTTGAGAGAAAATCGGCTACAGGATTTTATTCGCTAGGTCGATCCTTGATTGTAATATCAAATTCCTGCAATAAAATCAGCCATCTAGTTATTCTGCCATTTGTGATAGGCTTGTTTGCTAGATATTTTATGGAAAAATGATTTATGTACAAGATAACAAGATATCCAGTAATTTAATGTCTAAACTTATTGAAAACATGTATTACAGCTAGAAATTCTTTTTCAGTAACAATGTAGTTTAATTCAGTAGGGGATAAATTTTTGCTGATGTAGTAAATTGCATATGATTTCTATTCTCTTCCTTCCCAAGGACTGCTCCAATGGCTGTATCTGAGGCATCAAATGATATCTGAAATGGCAGATCCCAATTTGGTCCTTGAAGGACTAAGGCTGTGGACACAAGCTTCTTCAGATCCTTGAAAGAACGTTCACATTTTTCTGCCCAAAGAAAATCAACGTTACTAGTTAGTGCATACAGAGGTGCAACAATGTGCGAATAATGTTCTATAAATCTCCTATAATAACCAGAAAATCCAAGAAAACTACGTACCTCCATTTTGAGTGGTAGGAGTGGGAATAAGAAAAAGTATTTGAATTTTGGTTGGGTCTACCTGAATGCCAGCTGCTGAAATATAATGTCCTAGGATAAGTCCTTCAGTCATCATCATATAAAATTTTTCGTGGCTTAAACAAAGCCTGGTAGCAATGCAGCATTGTAGGACTTTTTCTAGGGTATTCAATGCTGGATAGAAATCATCTTCATATGGTGTAAATTCATCCATGTATACTTCAAGTCCTTCATTTATTAAATCTACAAAAATGCTAAGGATAGCCCTTTGGAATGTGGCAGGAGCATTGCATAAGCCAAAAGGTAGAACTCGGTAGGAAAATGTTCCCCAAGGACAAGTAAAATTAGTTTTGTCTTGTTCTTCAGGGGCAATCTCAATCTGATTGTATCCACTGAAGCCATCCAGGAAAGAAAAAAATTTCTTTCCTGCTAAAGGTCTAACACTTGGTCGATGAATGGGAGAGGGAAGTGGTCATTTTGTGTTTCTTTATTTAGCTCTCTGTAGTCCACATAGATTCTCCATTTCCCATTCTTTTTTGGTACCACCACAAGCGGAGAGACCCATTTACTATTAGAGATAGGGTATATAAAATTGACATCTAAAAGTTTTTGAAGTTCAGCTTTTACCACATATTTTAGATGAGGATTTAGTCTCCTCTGAGGCTGTCGAATAGGTCTCCCATATTTTTCTATATAAATGTGGTGTGTACATAATTGGGGGTCAATTCCTTTCATATTAGGGTAGTCCCATGCAAATGTTTCTTTATATTTCCTTAACAAATGGATGAGCTTCATCTCTTGTTCGGGTGTGAGGTTGGCATTAATATTTAAGGTTTTTCCCGGTTCAATCTCCACAATTTTACTATTTGAAACAGAAGTAACAGGTATTGTTTGATCATGTGTATCTTTCAGAGGATCTTCTTCTAATTCATTATCAAATGCTGCTTCTATCATGTGACATGAGTTCATTTTGACTAATAAAATTATTAATGGCATCGTCTTCTATTTGGTCTTTGAAATCAAGTGCCTCTTGTATAGTTAATGGAGATCTAATGTTATCAGTAAGGTATGATACATGGTGTCTATTAGTTTTTATTATTGTGACACTTGGCTGCGCTGGAGGATATAGAACTAAGCTCTTGATATTTGGTCCTCTGGTTATGGTCATATTTCTTTGTCGACAGCCAATATAAGCATCGGCAGTGACAAGCCAAGGTCTACCTAAAATCAATGGATGTCCATCAAGTCGGGTTTTGGGATTTATTATCAGAAAATCGGTTGTATATTCCCAGGAATCAACAGAGACCATGCAATCATGTAGTGTGCCCTCTCGCCTAACCATAGATCGGTCAACGAATTCTGGCAAGGTAGAGGTGGGTTCTACAGATGTAATACCTAGCTTTTGGCAAGTAGTGGTTGTTAATATATTGATTGCAGCTCCTAGATTGACTAAGGCATTGGGAAGGGTCTGACCATAAATCTACACAGTTACTATTGGATTTCCTAGGTCTTCGTATTTAATGGGTGTTTCTTTTCCTGATAATAAGTCAGATAGAGTGCCAACTACTTGGAATCTTGGATTATTTGTTATATTCCTCCTTGGTTTCTTTACACACAATTCTTTGATAGTTTTTGCATATATCGGGATGTCTTGAATGGCTTGGAGGAATGGAATTTTTACGTACAAATTTTGTAATTCTCCCAGAATATCAAAATCAGGATATTGTATAGGTCGAGGTATGATTAATCATTCTGGGAATGGGGGAGAGGATGTGGTTGCTTGATTATGAGTTTGTTGTTTATTCACATCCTTTTCTTGTGACAGATGTTCTCTAGGTAACTGATTTTCAACCTGAACTGTCTTATCTCCCTCAGTTTCAATAATACGCCCACATCTTAGCTGAAGATCATTACACTCCCTTAGATTGGCTCCTATTTCTGGTGTTTCTATGATTTGGACAGATTGGACTGGTCTATTATTTGGATTGGGGTTGGGTTGGGTTGGGAGTTGCGGTCTCAGATTAGACTGGGGATTTTGTTGTAAGGCTGGCAGTGTAGGTTGAGGGAGCGGAATGGTTCCTACTGGCTGATGCATCGGTCTTTGCTAGTTTTCCTGCCAGGCTGAACTTTGTGAAGTAGGGGGAGTCCATTGCGGTGGGTATACGTTACTTTGCCAATATGGTGGAGTATAAGGAAGATTCAGCCAACCAGATTGGCTTGCCTGATTTAGCCATGGGTTTGAGGAAGGAAACGACTGCGGTGACTAGTTTGGAAATGGGGATTGGGATTGACTTTGCCACATATTATATTGTTGAGCATTATACTGCAGAGACTTAAAAGTAGAAGTTGGGTCTAGAAACATACCAAATTGTCTCGGCTGCCACTGATGGCACTGGTTGAGCAAATATATCGATTTTGGCTCTTCTTCTGCTTCCTTATATACTGCTTTCAATCGAGGAAGTGAGGGACAACTTTCTGTAAGGTGATATTTTGTGCAGATGGCGCACATTTGGACTGCATCTAGTGGACACTCCTTATGGCTATGCTTTTTCCTACATCGGGGACAGAAGATTGCCAAATTCTGTTCTGCCTCCATTTGCTTCTGTTTGGCCTGCATAATATCAAGTTGTGTAGTTAGTGTCCCTACTATATCAGTTTTAAAATTTTCCAATAAATTTCCAATTTCTACACGGGTTACTCCTTCTGTCGAAATTTTATTATCTCTTACAAACTGATCATGTTCTTCCGGTTTTACTCTTGTGCTGCCTCTCGAGCTCTTGATACATAAATCAATAATGTCAGCAAAATTTTCTTGATAAATATCTCCTTTTCCAATAATGTTTAATGTTTCAATCCATTGTTCCTTCATGCCCCTTATTAATGTTGTTTTTAACACATTATCAGGTAAAGGTAGTGATGCATAAGGGGATCTTTGAAGATTATACTGAAAGCATTCCACATACTCCTCTAATGTTTCATTTGGTCTAGCTATCATCTCAAATATTTCTTCCTTCAGTTCTCTAGACCTGCAATAGTCCTGATAATTTTTTAGAAAAGATTCTTTCATTTCATCCCAGTTATTTATAACCTGACCACTTAATCCCATAAACCATCTTAAAGCAGCCCATTTTAATGTAGAGGGAAATAGTTTCAGTTTCTGGAGGTCGATGGTGTAATCATATCCCCTACATAGTACATCGAATTCAAATAAAAATCCATCCGAATCTTCTGATGTAAGACCGTAGAATGTAGGGATATGTTGAAGAGGGATTGCTTTCATAGGCACATTTGTTGCAGAATCCACTATGGGGTATTGTAATGTAGAGGTTTCAGTGTTTGGCTATTTTTGAGCCATTGGGTCGAATATATGCCAATAACCTTCTGGGATATTTAGGAGGGTATTCCTAGGTTGAGAGGGAATGGCTTTAACAGGAATAGTTTTAGTAGCACTTCCTCTATCTGGGATAATGAGAGTGCCTAATGTCTGAGGAGATTGAGTTTCTTCAAAGATGATTTTTGCAGCACTTCCCTTGTCTGGGCTGTTCAATGGCTGATTTGTCTCGAGAGGAGACCTCGATTCCTCGATTTCCCTTGTCTCTCCTCCTCCTTCACAAAGATTACTGAAATTCCCTTCCTGCAATAGTTCTTGAGTAGAATTTTCAATTTCTTGAAAGTCCTGCTCTTCAGTTTGACTATGCACTTCAGCAAAGGCTACAGATGGTGATCCTGTGGCCTGAAGGGAACTAGTAGGCTGTTTAGAAATAACTTTCCTGGGTCCTACTAAGGGCTGAGATTCTGCTTTCTTGCAAATTTCTTCTATGAAGGTTGGTCGGCCAAGGGTCACCGGCCCCTTAGCTTTTATGGCTTGGGTAGATGTTTGGAATTTTTTTCTGGCTTTTTCTGCTTAGTCATGCACTCAAATTAACTACTGAATTCTACTCAAACAAAATAGCAACAAATCTGTAGGAATGTGAGCAGAGGAGCAGGGCTTTTACATGCTCCATATGTAGGTTCTTACCTTCCTTTTTCAAAACCCAATTCTCCCCTAGCAGGTTCGTACACTACTCTGAAAAAAAAGAACAAATGGCTACACTCTTTCTCCCGCAAGGACGCCAAAATGTAGAGCTATAAAAAGGGTCTCTTTCACTTCTAATTACCTAACATTAATATATCAATCTAGGAACATTTTTTTATTTCAAAGAGTGTCTCAGTCTGAGGCTATCATTTGTCAGAATAATGCTAGTAATAAAGTGTTCAAAAATACAAGAGTAAATGGATGATTGTTTACAGTTTAACTACTTCAAAATATTAAATCACACATTTAGAAGACTAAGAAACTTATCAGTCAAGGGTTCGGTAGCAATAACCCATCTCTTTGGAAACTGATGGAAAAGGAAATCAGAGAACAGATCGTGGATCTGAGAGTTGGACAGTAGATGCCAATGCTCACTACAACCTGAGATCGTTCTTCACGCCAACACCAAGAAATGGAACGACATATAAGAAATGGAATAGAAATTAAGAAATTGAACAACAAATCTGAAATGGAACAGAAAATGTGAAATGGAATAGCAGCTAAGAAATAGAATAGCAACTAAGTCTCACAAGCAGTAACATCTTAGTCTACCAGATCAAATGCATTGATCGTAATCTACAGGAATCAAACAGAAATCTTTCACTCTTAAGGGTAGATTGAATAACACACACCAATGGAACAACACTGATTACTGATAAATTATGGAACAACACTTGAAAACCATATACACACAGCACACTTAAATAGTAATCTGATCCAAGTATCGATCTCAGTTAGAAAGAATACAACTGCATTTCAAAATAGAACAACAATGTTCATAAATCCAACAATCGGAAAGAACATAACTTCCAAGATGAATTCCGTAATGTTAATGAATGGGGGCACAACACAAAGGCTCTGTAATGGAGTAGTAATAGTATTCTGTAAAGACTAGCAGTATTATATCAACTCCTAAAAGAACAGTAATATGATGCAGAGTTAATACAATAGTTCTGTCTGTATAAACCTTAATAAATTAAACATAACAGAGCATGTGATGTAAACTTATAAAACACATCAGATTACCAAACGATGTCGATAAGAAAACCATGCATACACTAAACGTAATGGTACAAGAGCAAGTTTCCTCCAGGGCCGGGCCCTTAGCCTTCAGGGGTACACCGCTTGAAGTTATTCCAGACTCAGAGATGAAATAGTAACCAAGTTTGTATTAATGCATAGAGCAGAATTACAATAAACCAGTTCTTAACGGGACTCGATGATCAAAGTTTTGATCTTAAAAGAAATTACATAAAAGCATAACCGTATCTAACTCTCTCCCGAGCTAACACTGCTGCCCCTTTTATAAGGGTGACGACAGAGATGTCTAAGTGAAGAAATAGATAAAACAACGATCCCTCAAGATCAAGGATCCTAAGGGATTCGCCGAACCGTTAGTCCTCAGTCATTTCTTTTCTCTCCTGCGCCAAGCTGATATCTCCACCTCCTTTCCCGGGCTGATTCGCTTTGATTGGCTTTGCCTTGTTTGCATTTGGTCTCCCGTCAAAGGGATAGTGGTTAACTTGTCCTTGTCCTTTCCTTTGGAATGACAACTTCTCGTTTTTCCTCCTTCCTGCATAAGGAAATGACAATTGTCAGTGTTTTCGTCTTGCATATTAATCTCACATGTTTTATTATAATTCTTTATCATTTTCCTAGTTCATGATGCAAAAGGTTTGTAAGTTCTAATGAAAAGATACTGAAATAATCATAAAAAACATACCTTCTTGAATACTCCACACTCTCTAGGCTTCAACTTCAAAGGGTTACTATCCAATCCAATCTACACTCTAAAATGTTATGTGCAACGATGCAAAGTAAAGTGAACTATTGTGAGTGAGTGGAAAAATAATGCTTCAGCATCCTACCATTAATAGGTCCTCCTAGTAGATATAATCCATCTATGTTTGTCAGGAAAAAGGAATTTTTTCCTTTGTAGCCATAAATGATATAAGTCCCTCGCCACAAAAAATCAAATTTTCCATGCTTGCCTTTGTCTTCTCTCCTTGAATCCCACTTAAGGAATTTATCTCCTATGTAAAAATCAACTGCTTTAGTCTTTTTATTATAGACTTTCTTGATCTTTTCTTGGATTACCTGTGATTTTACATATACTTCTTCTCTGGTCTATTGTATGGTTTGATTTATTCTTCTTTGAATATCATTTGGTTCCACCTATAATTCCTGAGGATCATCATGACTGGTACTCCCAAGGATGATGGGAAAGCTGCATCCATCACATAAACCACCTGATAGGGGGATGTTCTAATGGACTTCTTAGTAGTTAGTCTATCTACCCATAAGGCATTGACTAACTTCTTATTCCATGTCTTTTTATTATCTTCGAGTAATTTTTAATAATATTGAGTAGGCTCTTATTGGATGACTCTACCAGTCCATTACCTTGAGGGTAATAGGTTGTGGAATGGCCAAGGGTGATGTGGTACTTATTACAGAAATCTATCATTCTTTTAGATTTAAAGGCAGCTGCATTATCAATAATGAGCTTCTGAGGACATCCAAATCTTGATACGATATTACTCTCTAGGAAGGAGATTATGATAGTTTCTATGGCTTGCCTAGAAGGAATGGCCTCTATCCATTTGGTAAAATAGTCTGTGGCTGTCAGAATCCATTTGTGTTGGGTTGAGGAGGCTGGGTATATTTCTCCAATGAAGTCTAACCCCCATTGTTGAAATGGCATCTCAGTGGAAATTGGTTTAAGAGGCAAGGGTAAAATTTTTCTCTTTCCCTAAAAAATATGGCATTTATGATAGGAGGTCACATGCTTTTTAACATCTGCAAACAAAGTAGGCCAATAGAAACCAGCCCTCAGAATTTTGTCAGCAATACTCTTCCAATACAAGTGTCCTCCACAATCCCCTGCATGAAACTCATGAAAAATCTTATCAGCTTCATCTTTCAATAAACAGGTTAAAAGAATACCACTATTGTCCTTCCAAAAAAATGCATTATCTATAATAAAATATCTTAATGGCTTGATTTTTAAGAATCTAGCTTTAGTCCTTGTCAATCCAGGAGAATCTTCTAAGTTTAGTAATACAAATGTAATATCTACATACCAAGGTGAATCAGTAAAACGTTCAATAATCTATGGAGTCGCCATCTCCTCCTGATCATCAAGGGCACTAATAAAGTTGATATCTAAGGCCTGACAGTTCGATTCAGCCATTAGTTTGGCTAAAGCTTAGCCTTTTATGAGCTTGGTGGGTTTTATCTCTATGTCGTATTCCAATATTGTGGCAATCCATTTGCCTCTTTTACCTTTAGGCCCATTTTGAGTCAAAATGTCCTTAACTACAGAGTTTGGAACATAAGTAATAATGTGAGAGTATAGAATATACACTCTGAAGTCTTTGATTTCCTTAACTAAAGCTAATGCCTACTTTTCCATGATATTGTATTTGAATGTGGCATATCTTAAGGATTTATTAAAGAATGCTTTTGGCTGTTCATATCCTTGGTTGTTCTTTTGCAGCAATACTACTGCAATGGTGTGCTCTGAAGCAAAAGAAAAAATAATAAAATCTTTGTTAAAGTCAGGACTTATCAAGACTGGAGTTTTGGTTAAAGTTTCCTTAATAGCTTCAAAGGATTGTTTGGCCTCCACTATCCATTTAATTGTTGAGTCCTTTTTTAGCATGTTATTTAACTCTCTAATTAATTATGCTATATTTGAGATGAATCTCCTAAGAAAATTAATATTTCCTAGAAATGATTGTAGCTCTTTAATATTTCCGAGATGGGAAATGGTCAAAATGGCTTCTATTATAGCAAGGTCTATCCTAATCCCATCTTTAGATATGATGTTTCCTAACAACTTTCCCTCTTCTAGACTGAAAAGTGTCTTTTTAGGATTTAAATAAATCCCAAATTTCCTACATTTGATAAATAATCTTATGAGGTGGTCTAAGTGTTCATTGTCAGATTTAGAGAAGACTTTGATGTCATCCTGGTATACTACTAAGAAATCATGGATTTCCTTGACAAAAGTTATATTTGTATCTCTTTGAAATGTGACACCTGCATTCATTAATCCAGAGGGCATCTTCAAATTTATGAAGGTACCCCAAGGAGTAGTAAACACAATTTTGGCCTGGTCCTCAGGTTGGACCAAGATCTGGTTATACCCAGAGAATCCATCTAACAGTGAAATCCTAGATGAGCCTACAACCCTCTACAATATATGGTCCATTTTTGGTAAGGGGTAATTGTCTTTTAAAGAGAGCTTGTTTAAGTTTCTAAAATCTACACAAAGTCTAATTTCACCTATCCTCTTCCTAGTTGTAACTAAGTTTTAACATCTTTCTCTATGGAAGGCATAAGAACTGGGTTTATCCTCCTAAGTTTCTGTTTGAAAGTTATATGATCTTCTTTTAGAGGTATTTTGTGTTGGATTATGTTGGTGTAATAAGATTTCAATTATTCATAACTCCAGGCAAATACATCCTAGAATTCCTTAAACATGTTGATATATTTGGCCTTTTCCTCTCAGGGTAAGGCTTTAGATATCTTAATGAACTTTGGATTATCTTTAGTTCCTATATTACAGTCTTATATGTCAATTCTTAGAGGTTCATTCTTGGGTTTCCTAGCTACATCATTAGAGTCAAATAAATCCTCTAAAAGGACTAATCCCTTGGGAAAAAAATTGTTTTTCAAATTAAGAATCTCTGGATCATCATCCATTATTTCATCTATCTCTACATTATCTAAGCTATCTATTTCTACTCTAGTAAATTCATTTGGTTTAGCTACGTTGAAAATATTTACATCTAAGCTACTTTCCATATTATTGTCTATTGTACAGTCAGTATCTATCTTGAAATTCTAAAATTCACCTTCATTGTTCATGAAATCATAGATCTGAGAGTCCTGGAAGAAAATCTGCCAATACTTGAGGTTATCTATTATAACATGCCTATGCCTAAATTTTGCAGTGTACTGGTGGTTTGGTTGGAATGGAAATTTACAAGTACTAGAAAAGGTGGCCAGACTGTGGGCCTGCATGTTTTGTTTTCTAGGAATGGCAGAAAAGTTTGATTTCGGGAGGTTCTTGATCAAGTCTAAAATAGTATCCTGTCAAACACACATGGGCAACCAGAAAATATGAAAGATAAAACATGCAAGTATATTTTTTATTGACAAATGATATACTTTTATAGTACATAGTTTGACCGTTGGGTTTCACATCCCAAGGTCTCTTGGACTCCTTTTGTCCATTCGGCTTCCACACTAACCCATTAAGGATTAGGTGTCCAACATTCCCCCCCCCCCCCAATCCGAAGGGTTATGTATGAGTCTAAGAAGAGAGTTGTAATACAAAATGTGCAAAAATGCATGGCAGCACTAGGCTGAATGTGCTCTATGAAATGTTGGTATAAAGGGCGGTGGTTTAAGGATGACCACCAACACTGGAACGCTTAGTGCAGTTCCGGAACTCTTCCAAAACTGGCAAGAAACTGAAGTTTTCTACTAGAGGAAGTTCTCCTATTGTTTTGAAGAGGGAAACCTTCAACCATGAAAGGAAGGTCTCACCCCGCATAAAAGGGAGAACTTCAACCTGAAAGGGAAGTCTCAACTTGTGATGGTTTAAGGATGACCAACAACACTGGAATGCTTAATGCAATTCCTGGAACTCTTCCAAATCTGGCAAGAAGCTAGTGTCTTCTGCTAGAGGAAGTGTTCTCAATTGTGTTCCTGGAATTCTTCTAAAACTGGCAAGAAGCTGAAGTCTTCTGCTAGAGGAAGTGTCCCAGATTGCCAACTGAAGGCATGTTCATGGGCATCTTTGTTTCTGGCTACAACTCTAAAACTGGTGTGGCAGGTTGTGGCTCAGGCTCGCTTGATGTGGCTTTGAATCTTGTAGATGACCATCATTTCCCCCCCTGTGAGATACAAGGTGAGATGATGGAGAAAACTCAACTGCAAGACTGTTCAATATTCTGGAACAAGTTCTGACATGTGTTTGGAATATCTTCTTGGCTGTTGATGCCCATTGCCAAGAAGTGATCCATCCAAGATGAATCTTTGTTCTTGCAGGACGTTTGGTTTTGCAGCATCTGTGTGAGGAAAGACTGGTTTTATGACAGTGCTTACATGGATGAAGATCAAAACAATGATATTTCAAATGGCCAACTCGATCACAGTGTTGGCATTTCACGATCTGTTGTTGTTGTTGTTGCTGTGGAAGAGGGGTACAATCTGGAACAGCTGGAGGTGAATTATCATGAGGAGCAAGTGAACTGTCATGAATGAATCCAGCACTATGAAACTGAATGGGCTTGGCATAGTCTGGAATATGAAAGGACAAGTCCTTGTCATATCCAAGACCAGTTCTGTGCTTGTTGTGGACAAGTTGTTCCCAAGGTCTGATGATGGGCTTGGGAAGTGCAGATTGAGTTTCTGCATCTGCATGTACAACTGCTGCTTTATTGGGCATTAGATATGAATGAATTTCAACAATATTGTCTTGCTGTTTATGGGAGTCTGTTTCATTGCTCTAAATAGAAACAAGTTCAGAATGATGACTCCTCTGTTTTAATTCTTTTTGCTGTGGATTTGTCTCAAGTTGCAAAAACTCAATATTATCCTGTGCATTTTGTAGACATATTTTAATATTGAATAAAGAGGTTTTGTTGATCTTAACCATCTCATCAACAATGGAATGTATCAGAGTATTTAACAACTCTAATGCATTATCAAGTCTGGGCATTTTCTTCATTATCTTACACGTAAAAGAAACTGATCACAACTATCAACCAGTGAAGAAGAAGCAACAATTACTCACAATTCAATGTCACTGCAATATCCTTTATAAATGTCAGCAAAGGATCAGTGTGCAACATAAAGGATTAAAATTAGCTCACCAAACTCTTTATGCAGTGGTGGAATCAATGAATCAATGTACTATAATGAGTTTTAAATACAATGCTACACTAGAGCAGCAACAACTGCAAACTTGATTGGATCCTTCAAATACTCGTTCACTCTTCAACGTATATCAATACTTCAGTATCAGATAATGAGAACAATATACAGCCACACAAACAGCCTCTAAATGACATCCAAATTGTGACAAACTCATTCTGGTATGGTAGAAATTGACCCAGAATACCAACAAACCAACCAACAGCAATATATTAGGTAACTTGGTAGCTATGTTTGAGCTCATCCAAGTACCACACAAACACTTTATAATTCGGCTTTGCTTGTGGGTAAGTGGTCACAAACTGATTTGATCGAGAAATCCATCAAAATAACTTGTTTTTCACAGATTGAGAGAGTCGCAATGAGATTCCAAAAACTGATACTATAAAAACATTCATTATTCAGTTAGACAGTGTTTGAAAATTTCTAATATCAATGCCATAAAATACCTCCTCCGATTAATTTGAAGAGAATCGATTAAGCCGTTGCAATTCCTGGTTTCTTTCTTCAAAGCAATTGACAGACAGCCAGGTTGGGGAGCATATATTCACTCTTTGAAGTCCACGCGGCTGAAGTCATGCAGCGGTTGGCTATTGATTTTTTTTTTCTTCTGCTACAACATACAAGAGATAGACTCTAACAACAGAGCTCTACGTCCAAACGGAAATTTCAAGTATAAATAGTTCCGAAAAATTAGCTGCAGCTGGTATAGTTCAACAGATCACAAGCTTACGCAGCGTTCGCATTCACCGGTAAGAGTATGAAGGGAGAATTTTTTATGGCACTGAGGTTCCAGGAGATGCTGGAGAACCAATTCTCTTCCCATAACAACAACGATCTTAAGGATGCGCCAGATGAGTTTGATGAAACAACAATGACTCGTAGTAGTTTCACTTCATGAATAGATACGAGGGTCGATCAATAAATGAAAAACTTGCCTTCGGTATTAAGCTCCATCTCATACCCCAACTTCCTAAATTGTCTACAGATGTCTGAATTTACGTAGTAGTTGAAACTGAACTTGCAAGCAGCCAAAGGAGATGGTTCCATGAACCGGATGATACAACTTTTACATCTATTGTCATTATGATAAACAAATTTCTGTCAATGCTTTTAACCGTCTAAATTTCTTCATCTTTGGGAAAAATGATCAGCAAATCTTCATTGTCCCGATAAGCTTGAACCAGTGCTGCACCTTAGTATGCAAATAACCCAAGAACTGCTGGAGCAAGCTGGAAGTCAAAAGATTTACCAAAGTAATGTTTTGATAAAGCCCAGAAACCAAATATTGCAGCTGGGATTACCAAGCGGGGGGAGGAAAGAGCTAAAGCACTTCCTCTCACAGTTTTCTCAAATGAATCCCTTAGATCATCACTACAGATGCCGAGGAGATTAGTTGACTCGAGGAATGGAGAAGTCTCATTGAGGATTACAAAAAACTGAGTGCATCTAAACCAAACAACTTAGGGACAACACGTCCAGCTTGCGTAACTGTGAGATATTTGATCGATGCACGTCATCTAGAAAGTGGGTCCACGTTCTCATTAGTCGTAGAGTTTGGTTTGTTCGAAGGATGCCACACAGGTAAATCGGAGTCCATGACGGCTGAATCTTTGGCTTCCAGAAAAACTTATTTATCTCTTCAAACTTCTGGCGGGGCTTCTGAGCTGGCTACTACTCCCATACCCTTGGCAGGCGGTCTGAATCACCAACCAATTTGTAAGTTACAAGCTAACCTTCCGATTGCAAGAAAACATTCCCTTCAGCGATTTCTTGAGAAACGCAAAGACAGGCTGATGACCAAGGCTCCCTACCCGGCCTCGCTTGCACCTATGAAGTCTGAACGCTATTCATTTCCGCTGTGCTAAAGATAAGCCTCTTGGAATAGACCGTAGAAGGCCCATGCTACGGATTCTTTTCGACTTACACGCCGCCTCAATGGACTCTGTTGGCACTGAACATAACTTCAGGCCAGAAGAACTTGCGCTCTACCTTTCAATTTATTCTCCAATTCTGCATTCTCGAGCTCTTCTGTTTCCAAACCATCAGCCAGGGTGGATCCCACCACTTCCAGTTCAGTAATACGCTGCACAAGCTCCTGGTCTCTCACAGTTGAAGTGGTGTCATATTCTTCTATAGCGTTCATGCGCTGCAACAATAATTCCCGTTGCGTTTCGATGGATGTGAACAGTCATACATGTGAAAAACGACAGCATTGATATGCATTCATTTGAAATGCATTGAAATAGTCATCCATTTGAAATCATTCGAATTAATACGCTGAGGTTACACCATTCATTTGAAATCATTCAAATTGATATGAATTGATACCATTACATTCGATATCATGAGCAACATTTATTTGAAAAACTCATTGATATGCATTGATACCATTCATTTGAAAAATGACACTCATTTGTACAAATACTCAAAGTAGCAAACGTATTTCAGACAACATGAAAAACAGTTATGTTACCAGTGGTATGTCGATTCAACAGAGGCGTTCTTCTGCCTAGTTATCATTCACCAAGTAATCATTCACCAAATTAATCCTTCAAAGGACGGAGGCATTGAGGACAGTGCTCAGACCAGCGTACAACGTATGCAAACAATGTCAGTCCTCACACAATGCACAGTAGCAACCAATTGACCAGCGTATTCAATGCAGATTCCTTCAGCATCCATGTTCTTCCATCAAATGAGTAACAGGGTTCAACATACACCACTCATGGCATTCATGGCCCTTCAAACGCACAACACACTAGCATCGTTTCAACGCACCATAGACATCGACCAACGCAGTAATCCAAGGAAACATCGATTGCTAAGGAATCAAAGTAATGCAGAGATCATTGAACGCAGAATATACCATGTCAGTCATGACAGCACTATTCACAAAGAGATTTAACGTACAGTGCTTCTGTCTGGACAGAATGGACAGATGCATTATGACGCAGAGTTAGGTTATTTCAGGACAGAATAAGGCAGAGGCAGAGCAACGCTGGAATAAGGTAGAGGCAGAGGTCAGAGATGTCACTTAGCAACAGATTTCAGGCAGAAAATTCTTAGGAGGTAGCGCATGCAGTATCAGGAGTAGCTAATTATATGGAGGAGCAGCGTAGGCAGCAGTATTAACATGTTTCAGCTAAAATTTAGCTGAATAAATATTCATGAGAAAATATTCATGAAGTTTATGGTAGAAATAAACTGCACAGAAAGGCCATAAAACAAATGGCTCAAATTAATTATGCAGGGAAGGAATACGCCTACTCTGATACCATGTCAAACACACATGGGCAACCAGAAAATATGAAAGATAAAACATGCAAGTATATTTTTTATTGACAAATGATATCCATTTATAGTACACAGTTTGACCATTGGGTTTCACATCCCAAGGTCTCTTGGACTCCTTTTGTCCATTCGGCATCCACACTAACCCATTAAGGATTAGGTGTCCAACATATCCCTAAATTTACCAAGCCTAGGGTTTTTGATAGAGTATTCACCACTGATCTGTTTAATAATCAACTATGAGTCTCCCATGATGGAAACTCTTTTGGCTCCCAATTTCCTAACCAATTGTAACCTGAGAATAGGAGCTTCATATTCGACCATGTTATTGGTACATTTGAAGCTCAATATGAAAGCATGTCCCTCAGCATGATTATTCTCCATATTATGGATTGACACTCCTACACTAGCCCCTAACCTATTGATAGACCCATCAAATTCTAAATGCCAAAGTGACTCATGAAATATGTTATCATTGTCAGATGTTCTGTACTTAAGGTATTTAGCTGTGATTTCCTTTTTATCATTTTCTGCATTGTATAAGATGAAAGAGTTGATATCTGAATGCTTGGAGTATATGGGAAAGCTTTGTGGCTTCTCCTCACTACTAACCATGTACTTCATCAAGGTCTCCCTATATAATTTCTCGGTTGGCCAAAAACATATATAATGGCATAAGACATATCCAACTGCAAGGATCCCGCAGTTTTGCTCCCCATGAGCGAGATAGCAACATTCCATATTTTGGTGGGATGTTTGCAACTACAATGTCCATTAGAATTCTCTTTGCAGGGCACTGGACAAGAGTCAAACATAAGTCCTTGATTAGACTAAGGCATTTAACCTAGCTCGATTTAAAAGAAAAAAAATCCTTATAAAACCTAGTAATGTATAAGTTCAGTCTTTCTATTATCACCTTTGGCATCAGATTGTGGGATGCCCCTGAGTCTAACATAGCATTATGTAAAATTTTATCATGAATGTGTAGGCTAATGTAAAAATGAGGAACTCCCCCTTCCTGATGAATACCATTGGCCTCAGGGCCAAATAATAATTCAGGCTGGTCATCATTCAAACTAATAGAATCCTCTCCCTCTCCTATGTTCAAAGTGTTAGTTATCTGTGACCTATAAGATTCATTCTTTACTAGTTTGGTTAAAGGAACTGATATATTTAATTTTTCTATTTCATTTTTGATGTTGAAAGGGAGCTGGGGTTTGCTTGTTTGATTTATATCTTCCTTAATATGTGCAGTTTGAGTGTCCTTATTCTGTTTCTTAGTGGTAGGCATTTCAATATGTGTTTCTACTATTTTTCCTTGATTTCTTTTATTTTGATTGTTTTCATTAATTGTCTCTATTTGGGTTTTAGTGGAGGTTATATCTACAATCCTAGGGGTTGAAGTCTTCGGTGTTCCCCTAGGGATAATTTGCAACACTTTGTTAACTGGAGCTTCTTTTATTATCTTAGTCTGGGTTTGGATGGACCTTTTAATGGGAGTCTCATTGTTCTCCTTACTTCTCAAGCTATATTGTTTATGTACCTCATATATAGCTGACTCATATCCATGTTTAAAATCAAAAGATTGACCAGATTCTAACTACAACTGCTACAACATATATAACTCCTGCTCTTCTTGAGTAAGAAAAATAGTGTCTTCCTCTTTGGTTTCTAGTAAGTTAATCTAGGTATCATCCTCTGCTTCTTGGTTCTGTGAATCCTCAACATAGTTTTCTTCGAACGGGGGCTTAATCTGTTTTTCTGGTGTAGTATTTTTTGTAGCATTAGGGTTCTTCCAAAAATTTGGGTTTCTTATTGGGGGTTTTTGTTTTTTATTCTCCCATTGATTTTTCCTCTCCATGTTCTCTAACCTATCCATGTTTCTTTCTAAAATCTTAGCTAAAACATCTACTTTTGCATCTGAAGTTGAAGCTTCCTGTTTAAATATAACTTTCTTTTCATTCCTGATTCATGCTTTCTTAGCTAATAGGTTGGCCTCTACATTGATATAATTTCTCTGCATTTGTTCAAGTGTTTCAGGGTTTCTTTCCCTTAGAAGGTATGACATGTCAGCATCAAAACCATCAGGGAACTTAATTAATGCTAGGTCAGATGGAGGCTTAATATTGGATGGAATTGCGTTGTAGATATTATTAAACCTAGTGAGATAGTCCTTGACTGAATCATTAGGAGCTCTTCTAATATTGTCATACTCAAAAAGTATTTACAATGGGTTTTTCTTTCTCTCCAATCTATCAATGAATAACCATTGAAAATTAGCTAAGTCTACAATATGGTTGGCAGGAAAGGCTTTAAACCATTTCTTGACATCCCCAGGTTTTGGAAAAAATCTCATTTGGACATCTGCGTCTTCTATTTAATGCAATTAAAAAAAGTCAAGCATCTTGTTTACATGCTACTAGGTAGTGTAATGACTAGTAGCATGAAACAAGAAAATATTACTTTGATAATCCGAAGGCATGGGATGGAGTTGGGCAGGTAAAACAAGAGGAGCATATCGATTTTCCATTGCTATAATTTTGGTTTGACTAGGGGGTAAAGTTGTGGTGGTTGAAGAAGGGCTTGAAACTGATGGAGGTGAACTAGATGATGATGAAGATGACTGATTAATAACTAGCTTAGTTGATTGGACTGTGGTAGATACAATTGGTGAAGTTGTAGTAAAAGAAGGTGTATTTACAATGAGTGAAGACTGTGTAGAAATTTGAGAGGTAGTAGCACTAAGGGCAGCTAGTTCAATAGATTGTTGAAGGTAAGCACTATCTATATTGCTGATCAACGTAGAGGTCAAGGCTTATAATTTTTCAAAAGCATGCGGGACAAGTTTATCTAAATCTACATGGATAACAATTTTTGATCCAATGAGTTGAGTAAACTCATGGTCTGAGACTGTTTCAGGGATATCATTCTCAGATTTAGTTATAAATAGTGAGAGATCAAATGACAAATAAAAAGGGATTTCCTCTAAAGTTGACAATTCCTCAGGGAGTGAATTGGCTCTGTCTAGTTGGCTACTACTTGCCTGAGTCTCTTCATTTTTTTGTTTCCTTAGAATTCTATCTGGGTCATAAACTATAGTTGCAGGGTTTGGATCTGGGTTTTCCCTGGTATAGTGAATCTTCCTAGGAGCCATAATTTTAAGTTTTTTAAACCGTTTTTTATGAAATTTTTGAAAATTTACTTTGGATAATGGCCTTAAGGGGCTCAAGATTTAATTTAAGGTTTCCTTAAAGTTTTATGAGACTGAGGATCAAAGTCCCTAGTATGGTCACCAGAAATGCTATCACTCTGATAATTCTTTTGAAGTAATAAGAAAGAAAAACCAAAGGTAACCACAATCCACTTTTGGAGATCAGGACCGAGCCTTCCTGATACTCAGTGAGGGCTCTCTCTTTAAGATTTAAATTTGTTTTAGTTAAGATGATTTTAGGTTAGTTATTGCTTCCACTTGGTTTTTTTTTTTTGGTAGTGGGATCACTTTACTTAGATGGACAGAGTTTTGGCTTATTCCATTGGGCTATGGAGTAGGATGTCTGACAAACAATATTGGATTGAGTTCTAAAAACAGTATCTACAGGGCAAGGTAGATAAGTTTCTGCAGATCTCAGAGGCTAAATGGTGAATGGCTTCAAATTGGATCTAGGGAGCAATTAAGGTTTCCTTAGGCCGGACTATGGAAGAAATCAAAGAATTCAACTGAGAGAGGAGAGAAATCAAGATTCTCAAATCTGGGTATTGGAAGAAAACATGTAAATAAATTACTGTGCAAAACATAGAGTGGTTAAACAAGTTCTGTACAATATTTCCAGTTAATTTATTTAGATTTTTGAACACATTTAAGATTATGAAAACACAAAATAAAAGTAACACAATAACGCAAAGAAGCACTTCACTGCAAATGGCTCATCTCATGAATCCTGTAGCAAAATGCCTTTATTACTTGCTCCAGTCTCTTGACTTGAAATCACCCTTAGGTTCAAGATCACAGTAACTCTACAAATATAAAATAATCCACCCTAATACTTCGAATTTGGAAGTATTTATGCAAAAATTTTATTACAAAATATCTCAAACTAATTTGAGATTTAATCTAGGAAAGAAAAATATCTTCTTGCAAGAAGATAGAGATAGCTATTGAACTGTTTCATGCTATCCCTGTTATTTTCATTATGTTGGCTGTTATGCTTTGATTTTAGCCCTTATGCTAGCAGGCTATTTGGCTTTCACGGTGGATAGTCTGTTTGAATTTCATATTTCATTTGATACTCTTTCAACTCATACACTTTGATTGTGCTGACCTATCTTCATCCTTTTACCATGCTCTTTACTTTTTACTGTACATTTATACTTTACAGCTTATGGTTTACTATGTTTTTACTACAGTAAATCATTCATTTTTTTCCATGTTTCTTCATCTAGTAACTGGATGTTGAGAATTTTCCTATATATCTCATCAACCTCTATATATTTTGCAAAAGTAGGCTTATTGATAAATAAGTGTTTCACCTCATGCTGGAGGTAAAAAAGATTTTCAAAATTCTGGTATAATACTTTGCTAGTTGGTATACCACTCATTAATGAGGTATTTGCATGTTCTTTGGCCACTTCTATGATTTTGTTGTTTCAGTCCTCCTATGTCATCGGTTTATCATTTATGACCAAGGGACTAGGTAGTCCCTTTTCTCTCAAAAGCTCAAACTTGGTCATGAACCTACCAACAGCTGGTTGCATGGTTTGACACTTATCCTCTAAATTTAAGATTAAATTTCTTTTGGCTAGGACCCTACTGACTTCCAAAATGGTACTTGTCCTGTCAGGTATGTCAAGTTCTTGTAGCTCATATTTGTTATTAGAGTTGAGGAATTGAATGATTCTCACTACTTCCTCTGGAATTTCTCCAATTTCTTCTTTGACCTTTTGGATGGCTTCTATAGCCTGTTTGATCAAGTCTATTTGCTAAAAAATGACCTGGATAGATGGACAAATATCATTGACAGAGCCAATGATATTGGCCCATAATAATTCCTTGGTCATTCCTAAAGGCTCGCTCAGTGTCAACTCTTTCTCCAGGCTTTTTACTCTCTCATTCATTCTGGTAGCCTTCTGTTGTTCTTCCTTATGCATGATCTGGGCTAACCTACAATCTATCTCCGGGATGGTAAGTTTTTCTTTTAACTTGTTCAACTCACTGGTTTGAATGGACATTTCTTCCATTACCTTGACTATCCTATTTGCTTCACCACCTGTGGTACCTGTTGCTGTTGATGTCATTGCTGATGTAGTCACTATTGTTGCTAGAAATGCAATGGCCATTGGACCAGTGGGAGCTAATGTTGATGCCAATGTGGAAGGCACTATTGTGGGCACTGTACAAATGACAGTTGGAGGAACACTGTCTAGACTAGATTGTTTGAGCTAGATCAATCTATCTACTTCCTTTTCCATTTCCTTCAACTGGTCATTAAGCTGTAGCACCAAGTCCATCATCTCCTCATGATTTGTTTAGCTTTCTAGGACTTCTTTTGTTTGAGGGTGCTGTGACCGAGGAAGCTTGAGCTACTTCTTAAGGGTTGTAATGTCTTCACTTTTCTTCTTAATCAACTGAATAGCAACCTTGATGGCCTTGGGTCATGGCCCAGCTTAATGATTAGGTCTTCCAAGGATTTGATCCTTGTGTCTTTGGCATTGGAAGATGATTTTTCTAGTTTGTACTGGGCTTTCACATTATCCAATGAGTCCTTGAGCTTGAATGCTGCCATTTCTTTTGATGTAAGGGTGGAGTAGATCATCTCTCAAACTTGCTTGTGAAATTCTATTTGATCTATGGGATGAAAATCCATGGCTAAGACCTCAAAGTTGGTCTTCTTGTAGTCTACTATGGATTTAGGTTGTTGCTCATTTGGTTGTAGGAAAGGCACCTGCATCTTTCCTTCTTTGATGTCATAGGCTGACATCAATCTGCTCTCATTTGTTGGTGTTATGTGCATGTACTTGGCATAAGTTTCTGCCTTGAGCCTCTCATTCCTCATTTTGATCTCCTTGAATCTTTCTTTGATATCTACTTCCTTATTAGCTAGCCTGACAAAGGAAGACACCTCCATACTCTTCTGTCTCTGTATAATTTGGGTGTTTGAAGAGGAGGGCCATTGTGTTTTTGTTGATGCAGCAGTCTCAATTGTTTGTCTACTCCTTTGCCCCATTTCATTAATATCAATCATTTCTGCTAATGCAATGTGTTCTCCCTGTTTAGACAGAGGAGTCATTTTGGGCCTTTTTCTTAGTCGGACCTGCTGATCAGTGGTTTCCATAGCAGAGCTTGATGCTTCCTCCTTGTTTCTTTTGGGATTCTTCTCCTCATTAGTAGGAGTCTGAATGATAGGAGGGATATTCATTGGCTCTTCTAACCCTGGGACATGCAAGAAAGAGCTTTGGTCAAATTGTTACTCCAAGTCCATCATGGTGTTCTCCACATCCACCACTATGTTGTCCTTATCTGTCAATGTGTCTTCTACCCATTCTGATTGATTAGTATACTGTTCAATGTTAGGCATGGGGTAGTGGATGTAAGGTCCCAGCTTTACCTTTTGTCTGAGTTTTCTTATAACCCCATGAGGATCATAATGCTAGATGAAACTATTATTGAATTTGAATTGCTGGAGTATCTTATGAGCTTCAGGCACAACTTCTCTAGTGTTGCAAATGAAAGGGCCCATTTGGTTTTTCATCTTAAACTGTGTTTTCTTCCTAGTTGCTAGGAAGTGGACCTCATCCACACCTATCATTTGCTTGAAGTATTCCAGGGAAAATGATCTCATTGGAAGATACTTAGGTAGTTTGTATGGGGGTAATTCACAACCATAGATCCTAATTTCAGTATGATTCTAATAGAGGTACCAGTCTCCTACTCTACTATTATTTTCCAGTTGCAATACTCTCTTGATCTCAGTACTAGTTCTAGGTTGAGTGCTAAGAGTTAGCATGTTCATGATTGGGTGAACAAAACAATTTATGAAGTCTTTGTATGTGAATGTTGTGTTATACCTCTAGACCAAGGGTGTCTAGTAGATGACTGATCTTTCCTTTTTCCCTGGTATCTGTTTTATGAATCTTCATTGGGAACTTTTCTATTTGATAATACAGGAACATATGAAACAACACTAAGATTAGTTGAAGACTCTTTCAGTGCACAATCAAGTGAACTGTTCATGCATTATGTCTGCAATGAACTGGGCACAATCGTACATAATGGCAGGAGGATGGCCTGGAGTGAAAATGGACAAGAAGGCCATGATTATCTCATCCACAAACTCGTATGATGTAAGTCCTAGGATGCATGAGATCATGGAGTTATTCTCTTGTCAGTCTCTAAAAAAATAGCAAAAACATAGGGTGGAATGTCCTTAGGAGTATGGCGCTCCTCAATGATGAAATTTTGAAAAAAATAATTGATCTTAGCTGGGTCTAATGTGGTGTACAGGTCCAACAGGTGTGAAATGGACAAAGGAGTCAAATTGTGGTTGGGCTAGATTTGAAGCATCTGGTTGATGGATTTAGCAGTAATTGAAAACCAAATGTCTTAGTTTGGGGAAATTATAGGCCTTTGGCTAGGTATCAAACATGCATGGAAAAAATGTACAATGTCTAGAAATGGATGGGCTTCTGGGAATGTATAATTGGGCAGATTTGATTCCCAAAGGTGGATATCATCTACTTTGTTTAGGAACCTATCTTTGGCCTAGCAATGGATTCTTAGAAGGTTGTCTTGGGTGACTATATCTTTGATTTGAAAATCCCTGTCTGCCAGAGCCAGGTGGTCAATGTCTAAGTGAGGGGTTGTCACTGGTCTGACATCCAGGGAGGTTGGGGCAACCATTTCTGTGATAAAAAGAGGAAAATTGGGCTTTATATGCTTTGGGAATGAAACTTAAGTATTTGAAAAACTAGGGTAGGGTATGAGTAGGGTTTCAGGTTAGGTTTCTTGTAATTTGGGAATGGTAGAGTATCAATTCAAATTGAAATTAATTAAATTCTTTCAGTTATTTTAAGAATTTAATATTTTTTCATTAAAGGGGGCAGTTCTAGTTTCTTTTCTTAAATACCTAGAATTTACAGTCGGGGTTGCAACTAGTTTTGGATTGGGGTTTGCATAGGGATTTGGTAGCTAGGATGGTGTGCTATGGTGGTGTCGGAAGGGTCTGGTAGTTGACAACTAGTCGCAGGAGTTCGGAAGGTGCAGGTGCTTCAGAGATTCAGCAATGCAAATCGAGCGAAAAATGGTGAAAATGGGGGTTGGAAGGATTTTAACAGTGACCAATTGGAAAATGGTGGGCAAAAAACGTTTTATGAATAGTGCTGGTTTTGATTTTGGTAGGGAAATTGTTTTGGAGGCCATCACACCACTTATGGGGGTTGGGTGGTATTTTGTCGGAGGAACGCGATTTGTGCCAGAGGCTATCACGTAAGAAAATTGGCCCCGAGAAAAACCACCCATATCATGTGCTCTCGAGCCGTTAAAGATCAGACATTTTGCGAGTGCAATATGGGAAATGGCTGTTAGATTTGGCGGTAGATGATCAAATGACCATTGTGTTCGAAAGTTGCACGGTCGGGTGATGGGGTGGAGTTTAGTGGGACCCATGGGTTTTAATTATGGTTTAAAGTAATTAACCCATGTTTAGTTGCGGATTAATAAAACTGCGAGGTTTTATGGGTAGGGGGTTTAATTTACCTCACCAGGGTGGTGGGTTAAACTCAGTTTTAGTCGGGAAAATGGTTAAGTGGCAGAGTTAGTGAAGTGGGGGGTTTTTAGACTTAGGATAAAGGGTTAAGAGGGGTTTTGGGTAATTATTAAAGGGAAACATGATTTTAAAAAGTGGGAAATGGGTTTCACACTTACGGAAATGGATTTTAGGAGTAATTGAATAAGGAAATGTGTGAAACTAAGGGGTATGAGTAAAAATGAGGGGGAAGGGGTTTTCATAAGCCGTGAAGGGATAAAAGGGAAATTAGTGAGTATATAGTGGGGGTGAAATGTAATGAAGAAGGAGTTAGGCAATTCAACTTATAAGCATGCTCTTTTCATCAATAACTGCTCCTGCACACTTGCAACACATAGTTAAGCATGATAGTAGTCCTTATACTCCAAATAACTTGTATTTATGCAACATTTCTTTACTTACTCTTTTACCAACCCTAACATTTTTTCTTCACTTTGGTGGGTGCACTTAAGCTACCAAACCCTTTTCTTTCCTTTTCTTTTATAAAACAAACTATCTACTTCTAACCTTATATCTTCCAAGGGCTCAGATTAAACTGATGAGATCATTTATTTCTCTACCTATCTAATGATCTGCCAAGATTAAACTGTTTGGTCAGATTTTATTCCCTAACTATAAACATGAAATTCAAAGCATGAAGTAGTCAAGATTGAACAGTTTGACTATCATGGGTATTGGCATGTATGAGAAGCTGCACACAACCATTATTTAAGACAGTAAAGTAAAGAGTAGTGACACACACTTTCATGATCTTTTTTTTATTTGGGTTTCATATTTTTTTCATTTTTTTTTTTGATCTTTTCTTATTTTTCTTGCCCTTTGATGTTTCTTTTAGGACATACCCTCATTACATTTTTCAATTTTAATATGGAAAACATTTGCAAAAAGCAAAGGTATGTACAATATTACAAGAGTTAACCTCAACCAATTCAAATTTATGAATCCTATCACTATAGGACTCTAACAGTTGTAACCATCCTCATTGATGTAGGCTTCTTCTTTCCTTACAAGTCTATCTTTTCTCCATCCTCTTCCAGGAACTCAATGGATTATTCTTAGAAATCTACCTTAGTCAAATGAATAAACAACCTATCCATGAAAATATCATGCTATATGAACCCAAAGGAAGAAAATTCATATTTCTTGTTGTAGGCATGCCATTATTCTCAAAAGCACAAGAGTTCACCCAATGATGAAATATTCTATTGGTCCCTGTAGCCAACTTCACCAATTGATATTCTGCATGAAATAGCTTAGTCAAACAACATTGATCCAGTAGTTAAGGACTAATATATCTATAATTCGATCTAGGATCAATCAAAATAGAAACAACTTGATCATAAATCTTACCTTCCATCTCGATAATGGATGTTTGTTGTTCTTCCTGCCTATTATCAATTGTAGCATAGATCTAGGGAATGATCTGACCTACATCACCAACTGTCTGTGCCTCCTAAGAATTATATATATGAGGTTTACCACCCTGATATAAAGGACAATCCTTCTTGTGATGATCTCTACCATAATTTAAATACTTCAAGGGTTGTATACCACTTCATTTATTCTACTGCTCCACAGACTAAGACCCATGTTCTTTCTCGGTTACATTGAAATTCTTATGAGGTGCTAGATTTTCCTTTTCACTTGCATCCTGAGATCTTCCTCACTTCCTAGGCCATTTTCCTTTAGTATTCTCTGTTGGGTCCCTATAATACTAGTGGTTACCCCATTACTATTGTAGTTATACCCCTTATTTATATTGTTGTGCCCCTGTTACCCCCATATTGTTATTTCTGTGCCCCAAAGAATCCCTCTATTGTTATTTTTGTGGCTTTATATTATTGTTAGGTCAGCTCGATTATATTGTGACTCCTTAGACTCCTATATATAGAAAGGAGGTTTTGTCATTTGTATCATCCAAGAATTGTTCATTTATGTAATGTAAAGGAGGTTGCCCCCTCGAAGAGGCTGAATTCTAAGGCGTTGATCTATCTTTTCTATCTTTTCTTGAGCTATTTTCATAACATTTGGTATCAGAGCTTTGGATTCTAGGGTTTCGCTGCTCCAAATAGGTCATCGTGGCATTTTCACTATAACTTTTTTTCTGTGACGTTTTAGAAGTCGCAAGAAAAACCCATTTGAGAAAAAATCGCGGTGAACCTTGGGTCCAAATTTTAGAGCTTTTTACGCGATATTTGCGGATATATGATCTGAGGAAATTGGTATTTTTGCAGACTCCTAAATTACATTAAAAAAAGGTGACCTGGGGAAAATCATCATAACTTTCTCTCTGGGGATCAGATTGAAATTTCGTAAGAAGGTACAGAAAGAGAACGGATTGTAGTTTCTTGCGTGTGTGTTTCAGATTCAAAGGTTGAAATAGTGACTCGTGGCACGTCGTACAAGTTCGCTCTGCTGAACTAGTCTAAAAGCGAGTCGCTGTGGGAGATTTCACATAACTCTTCCTTGGAGAATCCAATTTGGCTCAGACTTATGGCATTGGAAAGAGGACGCAGAAGGCTACTATAGGTAGAAATTTCAGAACTAGATGATCCGAAATTGCAGAGATACATCAGATTCAATATCAGGCTTCTATAAAGTGAAAAAAGGTGTGTAGTTTTTTTTAAATTTTTGTGTAAGCTTGGTTTAACGGAATTCAAAGGGCATAGTAAAGCATTATTATCGGTAACTGATGCCCCGAGGAAAGAAAATGCAAACACCTAGTAAGGAACCTGAAAGCTCTAGCATGACTCATGAAGAAGAGGAAGAAATGCTACATGATATATCAAAATTACAAGAACAAGTGCAACAAATGTCACGCTCACAAAAGCTAACAGAAGCTAAGATAAGTGGCATGGAATCTAAGGTAAATGGCATGGAATCTAAGGTAAATGGCGTGGAATCTAAGATAAAGGGTATGGAAGCTAAGATGGATGATTTGAAGATAGATTTGAAGACAGACATGGAAGAATTGAAGAAGTTGCTACAAGAAAGGGTCACTGATGGTGAAAAGGTAGTAAAGGAAACTCATGATGAGAACAAAAGAAATGTTAATCATGATTCCATAGACGCTAATGTTGGATCGAAGAATCACCATATTCCAAAAATCGATATGACGAAGTTTGATGGCAAGGATCCCGCCACATGGATATTACAGATGGAGCAATTCTTCGATCTCAATAATGTGCAAAACGCACAAAAGGTACGTATGGAAACTGTATATTTGGAACCAAATCAGTTTGTATGGTATCAATGGCTTTGCTCTCGTAAACAATTTATCACTTGGGCAATTTTTACGGAAGAATTGATAGCACATTATGAAGATACAAAAAGCAACACTTTTTTTAGCCAATTGATAAGTCTCAAACAAAAGGGTTCAGTAATGGAGCACATTGAGGAGTTCCAAAAATTGAACATAAGGGTAAAAGATATTCCAGAGGAGCATAGGATTGATGTGTTCATAGGGTCTTTAAAGGATAATATCCAACATGATGTTCACCTTTGGGAACCTGATTCATTAGAGAAGGCATTCAGGTTAGCAAGAAAAATGGAAAGCAAAATTATGGCAACCAGGAAGCATACCACTCACAACTATAAAGATGGAAGTGTTGTTGCCCCTAGTCTTCCACAACCTATAAGGTTGACACCACAAAAATTGGAAGAAAAAAGAGCAAAAGGGCTTTGTTACAGTTGTGATAGCAAATACACTAAAGGTCATAAGTGTGCTGAGAAGAAATTATTCTACATAGATTGTGAAGAGGAAGAAGAAAAGGAGCAAGAAAGGTCAAAAGAAGAAGATATACTCCAGGAACAAAGCCTAGATGAAGAACAAATAAATCCAACCATATCTTGTAATGCATTGGCGGGAATTACCACTCCTCAAACCATCAAGATAGAAGGACAAATCAAGAAGAAAAAGGTAATAGTGTTGATTGATTCAGGAAGCACCCACAATTTTATTCATTGTAGGGTAGCAAAAGAATTGAATTGCTTCCTATATCCAGCACCAGAGTGTCAAGTGATGATTGCAAATGGAGGAACAATAAATTGCTCTGGAAAGTGCCATAATATCAAGCTATCCATGGGAGAATATGTATTGACTAGCCCAATGCTTTCCATTCCAATGGGAGGTGCTGATGTTGTACTAGGAGTCCAATGGCTACAATCCTTGGGTACAATAGCTTTTAATTTTCAAGAACTTTTCATCAAATTTTCTACGGAAGGAAAGGAAGTTGAATTAAGGGGTATTGCAGGGAAACCAAGAAAGATAATCAGCTCTAATGGCATGACAAAGCTTCTAAAAAAGGAGCAAAGAGGTGTAATTGCACAATTATGTTCGCTAGATGTTTCCACATTGGAATCATCTATTTCTCCAGATCTCCAAAAAGTCCTGGACAATCATTCCAAGGTATTTGAGACTCCAAAAGGTCTCCCACCTATGCGTGATCATGATCATGCTATTCATCTGATTCCAGGAAGTGTTCCTCCAAACATCAGGCCGTACAGATATCCCTATGTCCAAAAAAGTGAAATTGAACGTATGGTTGCAGAAATGCTAGAGGCTGGTATAATTCAACCGAGTCAAAGTTCTTTCTCAGCTCCAGTAGTATTGGTGCACAAGAAGGATGGATCATGGCGCATGTGTCCGGATTATAGGGAGCTCAACAAGCTCACTATTAAAGATAAGTTCCCCATTCCTGTTATTGATGAATTACTGGATGAATTGCATGGATCAATTTACTTCACCAAGTTGGATCTTCGTTCGGGATATCATCAAATCAGAATGAAGATTGAAGACATTCCGAAAATAGCATTTAGAACTCATGAGGGTCATTATGAATTTTTGGTCATGCCTTTTGGCCTTACCAATGCACCTTCAACATTTCAAGGTTTGATGAATTCAATTTTCAAACCATTCCTTAGAAAATTTGTGTTAGTATTTTTTGATGATATACTAATCTACAGCAAGTCTTGGAAGGATCATGTTGAACATGTTGACAGGGTGCTACAACTATTGGAGGAGAAACAATTATATGCAAAAAGATCCAAATGTTTCTTTGGAGTCCAGGAGGTGGAATATTTGGGTCATATTGTATCTCATGAAGGAGTTAAGGTAGACCCTAGCAAAATTAAAGCCATTAAGGAATGGAAAATCCCCACATCCATAAAGCATCTGCGAGGATTTCTTGGGTTGACAGGGTATTATCGCAAGTTTGTTAAGAATTATGGGAGAATAGCAGCACCTCTAACAACATTATTGAAGAAAGATTCATTTTCATGGACTCCGGAAGCAACAAAGGCCTTTGAACATCTTAAAGAGGCAATGTGCCAAGCACCGGTCTTAGCTACACCGGACTTCACAAAAACCTTTATTGTGGAATGTGATGCTTCAGGAAATGGAATTGGTGTTGTTCTAATGCAAGATGAAAGACCCATTGCTTTTGAAAGTCGTCCAATCAAGGGAAAGTTTTTAAGCAAAGCTATTTATGAGAAGGAAATGTTGGCAATACTCCATGCACTTAAGAAATGGCGACCCTACCTAATGGGAAGACACTTCAAGGTAAAAATGGATCATGATAGCCTTAAATACTTTTTAGAACAAAGATTATCCTCTGAAGAGCAACAAAAGTGGGTCACAAAGATGTTGGGTTATGACTTTGAAATCATCTACAAAAAAGGGAAGCAAAATGTGGTGGCAGATGCACTCTCAAGAAAGGATGAGGATGTGGAAGCATTATTGTGTGCCATTTCTATTATCCAACCAGATTGGATAAACGAAGCAAGGGAGGAATGGAAGAATGACGAAGAAGTGTGGGCACTTATTCGAAAGCTACAACAAGATTCCAGTACTTCTGATACATTTAGCTGGCAAAATGATTCGTTATGGTACAAAGATCGCTTATACCTCTGTAAGAATTCCCAGCTAAAACAAAAGATTCTTATGGAATTGCACACTTCTCCCTTAGGAGGGCACTCAGGATTTTTAAAAACTTACCACAGGGTTAAGAAGGAATTTTTTTGGATGGCCTTAAATCAGATATTCAAAAGTTTGTGGCGGAATGTTTGGTTTGCCAGCAAAATAAAGTTGAAACAATTAAGAGACCAAGTCTATTACAACCTTTATCCATTCCAAGCCAACGTTGGGAGGAGGTTTCAATGGATTTTATCACAGGTTTACCCAAGTCTGAGGGAAAGAGTGTCATCATGGTGGTAGTTGACAGACTTACCAAGTATGCACACTTTTGTGCATTATCACATCCATTGAAAGCCAGTACAGTTTCTACTGCATTTATGGAAACAGTTCAAAAGCTACATGGAAACCCAAAGATTATTGTAAGTGACAGAGATCCCATTTTCACTGGAAATTTTTGGACAAAATTATTTTCTTGTCTTGGTACTCAGTTAGCTCATAGCTCATCTTATCATCCTCAATCTGATGGGAAAACTGAGATAGTAAACAAATGTTTGGAAGGATATCTTCGTTGCTTTGTATCTGATAAACAGACACAATGGGTCAAATGGTTGCCTCTGGCTGAATGGTGGTATAACACTTCCTTCCATACAGCAACAAAAATGACCCCATTTATGGCACTTTATGGGTATCAACCACCATCCATCACATCATATTTAAGAGAAAATTCTAAGGTTCAGGCAGTGGAACATCACATCGAACATCAACAACAAGTCCTCCAACTCTTAAAGGATAACCTCGTGTTGGCACAAAATAGAATGAAACAACAGGCAGATCAACATCGCAGTGAAAGAAGTTTTGATGTAGGTGATTGGGTATTCCTACGGCTACAACCATATAAGCAAATGTCCCTAAAGCAAGCTAAGAAGGATAATAAATTATCACCAAAGTATTATGGTCCGTACAAGGTGTTGCAAAAGATTGGTACTATGGCATACAAATTGGAGCTTCCTGCAGCTTCTCGATTGCACCCAGTTTTCCATGTTTCATGTTTAAAGAAGGTTATAGGTGACAAGCTCCCAATTCAAACAATATTGCCAGAACTTGACGAGGAAGGAAAAATTATATTGGAACCAGAAGCAGTCACAGAAACAAGAACTCGACAGCTACGAAATCGATCAATTTCAGAGTATCTTATCAAGTGGAAGAACTTATCCGCTGAAGATTCCACATGGGAGGATGAGAATTTTATGCAGAAGTATCCAGAACTACTCAAGTGTTGAGGAAAACACTTTTTTGAAGGAGAGGGGCATGTTGGGTCCCTATAATACTAGTGGTTACCCCATTACTATTGTAGTTATACCCCTTATTTATATTGTTGTGCCCCTATTACCCCCATATTGTTATTTCTGTGCCCCAAAGAATCCGTCTATTGTTATTTTTGTGGCTTTATATTATTGTTAGGTCGGCTGGATGTAATGTGACTCCTTAGACTCCTATATATAGAAAGGAAGTTTTGTCATTTGTATCATCCAAGAATTGTTCATTTATGTAATGTAAAGGAGGTTGCCCCCTCGAAGAGGCTGAATTCTAAGGCATTGATCTATCTTTTCTATCTTTTCTTGAGCTGGTTTCATAACATTCTCACTACCCTTCTAGTCATTCTAGAACTCAGTCTTGCGATTTGATTGTTCATAAAAATGCTTCAAGTTTGGATGGATTCCTCTAATGGCTGGGGCTCATCAAACTCAATCTAGTATTTGAATGATAATGGAAATCCATTAATGGACCTTTGAACATTTTCTTTCTCATCCTTGAGATAGGATCTCAACAAATATAGAAATTTGTTTGTATATTCTTCATTTGTCATGGAACCCATCTTGAGCTCATGGAATTCCTTCACCTTTTAATCCTACTATATCTTAGAAAGGTACTTCTTCCTAAAGAGTCTTTCAAATTCTTCCTACATCAAATCCTCTTCCCTAATACCTTTGACATGCTTGACATCTTCCCGCTAGATATTTTCTCTTCCTTGGAGACTTAAACTAGCTATATTGGCCTTCATATTCTATGAGTAATAATGAAGTATGAAAGTTTTTCTCATTCCAAGTAGTCATGCCTCTACATCTTCTGATTTGGTCATCTTACCATCAAAAGTATGATAATACTGACGGGGACGGTGATGATGTCTCCTAGAAGTTGAGCTAAAATAAAATCCATGTTTGCTAGACATCTTCTCAGGTTTCCTCAAGGATATGTCACTATTTATTGTATCATCATGGTCCATTCTATAACTTTTTTTAGACCAAATTCTATTGGCTCCATTAGTCCTTTTTTCCTGTCTATCTCCATGAATGGTCCCCAGTTGTCCATGTTTTTGTGAATCTAAAAGGATTTAAAGAATAACCACATTAAGCTTGGTTTTCTTATCTTGAGATTTTGCAAGATTTTATTGGGATTATATCAACTACTCATTATTAGTTTTACAACTTATGATATCTACCCTCAAACTTATTAATGTGTCTGCCTTATGAGGAGAGTCCCCCTCTCCCTATTGTTCAACTTACTTCTCCTAGCCCACTAATGCCTCTTCCATCTTGTTAAGGGATTCATATGGAATGTACTCAACTATTCTTCTCTTCATCTCTTGGTCTTCTATTTTCTTGCAATACACCATTGTTATCTAAATAAAAGCATAATCAAAAGCATTACCTCGATATACTATTAGTGAGGCTATTGCATCTGCACATGCCAATTTAGATTAACATGACACAACATCACAAGGATATCAGTTCATTCATGAATATCATAACAATAACAATATATAGATAACATTCATGTATGGTAAACATATAGACAACTAAAATTCATGCATAACAATCTGAATTTACCTTGAGGTCTAGCATTGTAAACCTTTCTCAAATACCACTTTGTAACATGGCACCCCACATTTACCCACTTTAGCCTACTCACCACAGTAAAAATGAGATGAGACTTAGTATGCATGACCCTATTTCCAAGATGAACTTATAGAAAATAGGGTCCACATGTCCAAAAATAACTTCAAACACCAAGTGACACATGGTCACATTGTTATCGACCTAAATTTCCCCAACACTATTTCCTTCCGATTTTGTTTCCTTAAATTTAACATAACTTTCTAGTTTTAGTAGTTTTTCAAGTCCTACAGTTCTGAGGTTGTTTTGAGGGCCTAAATGATATTTTCAAGGAAAACAGAGCAATTAGGAAAGTGCAAAATTTGTTTCATGGTTTTTTTTATCTCCTCATGGAGATATTCAAAACAAGGTATTATGATAGTCAAACGGGTATCATATGCCAAAATTACGACCCCGAGAAGTTGGTGGTCCAAATTATTCATTTATACAAACACTTTGTAACTATGGTACCTGTAAGTCATGAATGCATAGTTTGTTCACATGTTTCATTAATTCATTAGATATTCATCAGGAAGGCTTGCTCGTGTGCTCTAGCACTAGCTGCAATAAAATATAGATTAGTACATTCATTAATATAAATCAACCATGAGCCATCAAGCCATGAATTAGATCTAGATTGAGAGCACATGATATAATAAGAAATATACCATACATGTAACTAACATTTAACCAAAATGAATCCATGACAAACTAGTCATATAAACAACCGTAAATTGGCACTTATGCTTATTGATCATTGATAAAGAATAACACATTAACATATGCATAATACTAACCAAGTTATGGACTTCCATGTACCACCTAACCATAGATTGGGATGAACCAAATCTTTCCTTCAGTCAATCACCATCGTGCTATATTCCAAGCATGAATGTGGGATCACATGGGATAAGCCAAAACAAAACCAACCCGAGAATCTAGAGGTTAAACCACCTCCACCCTCAAGCCATAGTGATTTCACCTAAACCGGTCTCGAAATCACCAAAACTAATACAAGCTCAAATTCCTCAAGATTTCTTCACCATAACAAGAGGAATTTTCCTATTTCCACCCACCTATCAAGAGATTCTCAGAGAAAACCATATCCATCCACAACCTTTTGGATTTTCCTAAGACCACCTCAACTAGATCTAAATCTACCGATAATCCAAAGATCAAACAAAATCAAAACCGACTATACCATCGTTATTCACGAAATGAAAAAGGAAAGGTTGTACACCACTATCAATCTAGGAAAATCCCATGCCAATAATAGCAAGAATGACCAATAAATCAAATTCACAAACCATGCATTCAAATTCCAGCAAGATAAATATGCGTGCAACCTCTTACCTACAAAATCCTCCCAGTGGATGCTCTTTCTCTATTTGATTTTTTCCTTTTCTTACTACTTGTTGATATTTGTCTTTCACTCCCTTACTTTTTCCTTGATTGCTTTCTTATACCTTCCTTGTGTCCAAGTTCTTGTTGTTTCTCTTGCTCTCCTCATGTCTAAGTGAATGCTAGAATGTCCAAGAGTGTGTGTGAATACTCTCTCCCTTTTCTTTTTCTCTTTCTTTTTCCTTTCCTTTTTCTTCATTTTCCCTTTCATGCATATTATTATCTCTTCATCTTCCTTTTCTCTTACTTTCATTTATTTCTTGAATTAATTTCCATTTATTTCCCTTTTCCTTTTCTAATGTCAATCCCAATTTCCATAGCTAATAATAAAACACAAGTGGATCCCAATATAATTTTTTCCCCTCCATTCATCTTAGAATATGGGTCCCATGACCTTGGTTTTATTTTTTCCTTTTATAATGCCCACTTATTACATGGAACTTTAATCGAGGGCTATTACAAACCCATTTCCCTTGGGGGAACATCATCCTTGGTGTTCTATGACACTTATGACTAGCAAAAATTGTTGAACCTGACAGACATAATACTTATGGAGATTTATAACCCATCTCGATGTAGTATTTAAAATGAAAAATTGTTGAAAACATGACTAACATACTTCTTACTAAAGCCTTATAAAATAACTCAATACAGTATTTACAATGAGACACACACACACACACAAAACATCTGCTTCAACCAAAATTAAAGAAGGATATAATGTACTCATCTTATCATTCATCTCCCATGTAGCTTCATCAGGCCCAAAGTGCTTCCACTACACCTTAATTTGCTTTATTTATTAGTTCTAGAGCATGATCTTCTTCTACTATAGGATGCGTTCAGGCTCTAGATAGAACTGTCCTTATGGTTCCACCTGCAATACATACCAATCAATCATGTGATCACATCCAGTATATATATTTTAAGAAATGAAACATGTAAAACACCATGGAATTTCACTAATGGAGGAAACACAAGTTTGTAGGCCATTGGTCCAATCATCTCAATGATATGAAAAAGCCTGCAATACCAATGTGCCAACTTGGCACATGATCCAATATTCAAGGATTTCTTTTTGGGCTTGATACTCAGGTACACATGCTCCACATACTGAAACTCCTTGAATACCATATGCTGATTGACATAGCTCTTCGGCCTATCCTATGTTGACTTTAAATTATTTTTAACAAATTGCATCTCTTGCTCCATCTTTTTGAACAAGTATTGTCCAATCAACACCCTGCTTACTGGATCACTCTAGATGATAGGAGTATTGCAACTCCTACCATAGAGAGCCTCAAATGGACTCATCTTCAAGGATTTCTGATGCCCATTATTATAAGAAAAATCCATCAGTGGAAGATACTCCTCCCACTTCCTCTGCTAATGCATGACATACATCCTCAACATATCCTCAAGAATCTTATTAACCGTCTCTGTATTTTCATATGTTTGTAGATGATAAGTTTTACTGAAGGCTAAATCCCTCCCCAAACCTACAAACAACTCCTTCCAAAACTAGGAAGTGAATTTGGCATATCTATCTAATATAATCCTCTTGGGAACTCCATGTAACCTCACTATCTCCTTAATAAATAACTAAGCCACTTTGCTAGCTAAATTAGTAGACTTTACCACAATTAAGTGAGCTATTTTGCTCAAATTGTTAGCCACAAACATGAAGGAGTCATGCTACCTTTACGTCCTTGGAAATCATGTAATGAAATCCATGCAAATGACCTCCCATTTCCATTCCAAAATTGGAATAGGCTACAACAAACCACCTAGGTGCTTGCATTCAGCTTTCACTAGCTGACAATCCAAGCACTTAGAAATAAACTCAGCCACCTCTTTATTCAAATTAGGCCAATTAGAACGTCTTGATAATTTTTAAAGTCTTCTAGTATCCTAGGTGGACTGAATATGGCTTGACATGAAACTCTCTCAAAATAAGATTTTTCAATTCACCACTATCAGGCACATAGACCATACTCATGAATCTAACGAAACCATCTATTGGGAGGTGACACTCCTCATCCTTATCACCTTGTTGTTGTAATATGTGCTTCAGTTGTTGGTACTTCTCATCATGCTACCCTAAATGTAAGAATTTCTCCTATAAATGTCTACCATAAGAGATCATAGCTAAAATATGACTCACCTGCACACTCCTAACAAGAGCATGTGTAACCCAGTTCTCTTTGCCTTTGATGTAGTTTATCTCAAAATAACACTCACTAAGAGTAGCCAACAATCTAGCTTGCCTTGCATTGAAATTAGGTTGGTCAAACAAGTACCTCGGTCTACTATGATCACTCATCAAAACAAAACTCCTGCCATGGAGATAATGTCTCCACATCCTCAATGCATGAATGACAACTTCCAACACAAGATCAAGAGTCACATAATTTTTTACATGCTCATTCAACTTCTATGATTCATATCACACGACCTTCCCTTCCTACATCATTACTCTATCAATTCCTTCCTTACATGCATCTGTACAAACCAAAAAATATTTATCAAGATCTGCAATCCTCAAAACTGGAGCATTGGTAAGAAATTTCTCCAATTGATCAAAATTAGTTGAAAACTCAGGAATCCATTCAAGCTTATTTCCTTTCCTCTACAAAGATCTTATATGATAGCCAATATTAGGAAAATTCTCGATAAACCCCCTCTAATAACATGCTAGTCCCATGAATGATTTGACCTCATCCACATTCTTGGGAGCTGGCCTCTTCATGATAGCCTTAATATTTTCTAGATCCATTGCTATCCACTCCTTGGAGACAACATGTCCCAAGTAATAAATTTGAGACTAAAAGAAGCTACACTTGTTGAGCTTGGCATACAAATTATTCTCTCTAAACAATCTCAAAATTGTTTCCAAGTGCTTTGCATGATCCCCCTGATTCTTTGAATATACCAATATATCATCAACAAAGACTATCACAAACTTATCTAGGTAAGGGCACAACACACTATTCATCAAACAAATTAAGGTGGCTAGAGCATTAGTAAAATCAAAAGGAACCACTGTGAACTCATAGTGCCCATACCTTGTACAAAATTCAGAATTGTAGATGTCTTCTTCTTTAATGCACATCTAATAATATCCTTATCTTATATCAATCTTCAAAAATATTCCAAATCCTTTCAGTTGATCAAAGAAACCATCAATCTAATGCAATGGAGACTTTTTCTTGATAATCACCTCATTCAAATGCCTATATTCGATGCACAATTTGAGTGTACCATCCTTGTTCTTTACAAACAACATTAGTGCTCCTTGAGGAGACATGCTTGGCCTTATGTATCCCTTATCAAGCATCTCTTTATCTACAACTTTAGTTCAACCAACTCATGAGTGCTCATGTTTTATGGTGCTTTAGACGTTGGTGTTGCTTGTGGAATCAACTCAATAAAGAAACTCACCTGTTTATGAGGAGGTAACTCTGTAATCTCTACAAGAAACATATCCTGAAACTACTATAAGATAGGATACCTCCTCAAGACTTCATCATCCTCATCCTCCTTCCATTTGTAGCTCAAATCATGAACTGCAAAAAATAAAATTCCTTTCAAGTAGCTTTTATTAGCTTGCATGGTCATAAGCATCCTCATCATGTAGGCTTCTTCTTTTACTGCAAGACTCTCTTTTTTGCATCCTCATATAGGCACCTAATGGCTTTCTCATAGCAATCTACCTTGGTCCTATGAATAAGCAACCAATCCATCCCCAGTATCGTGCTATATGAACCCAAAGGAAGCAAATTCAAATTTGTTGTCGTAGGCATGCCATTAAGATCGAATGCACAAGGCTTCATCCAATGTTGAACTCTTCTCTTGGTCCTTGTAGCCAACTGCACCAACCAATATTTTGCATGCACTTCCTTACTCAAATGACATTGATCCACTAGGTCAAGACTAATATACCTATAATTCGATCCAAGATCAATAAAAATAGAAATAACTTGACTAAAAACCTTACCTTCCATCTCGATAATGGATTTCTGGTGGTCTGCCTTCTTATTATGAACTATGACATATATCTAAGGAATGATCTCACGTAAACCCCCAACTATTTATTCCTATTGAGCCCTATAGATCTGAGGCCTAACACCTAATATAAAGGATAATACTTTTTACAATAATCTCTACCACAAATCCAACACTTGAAGGTTTCTCTACCACTACCTTTATTCTACTGATCCATGGGCTGAGATCCATGTCCTTTCTCATTTTCATTGAACTTCTTATGAGGTGCCACATTTTCCTTGTCGCATGCATCCTAATATCTTCCTTGCTTCCTATACCATTTTACTTTATTCCTATCACTACCCTTCCAACCACGCTTGAACTCAGGCCCGTGCTTTGACTTGTAATAACAATGCTTAACCTTGAGGATGGATTCCTCTAATGACTGAGACTCATAAAACTCAATTTGGTCTTAGAATGATAATGGAAATCCACTGATGAACCTTGTGATATTTTCTTTCTCATCCTTGAGATAGTGCTCATATGTCAACAACTCTAGAAATTTGTTTGTATATTCATCATCTGTCAAAGAACCCATCTTGAGCTCATATAATTCCTTGGCCTTTCCATCATAATATCTCTTAGACATGTACTTCTTCATGAAGAGCCTTTCAATTTCTTCCCATATCAACTCTTCTTCCCTCATACATCTGACATGCTTGACATCTTCCCAACAAATATTTGATTTTCCTTTGAGACAGTAAGTAGCTACCTTGGCCTTCATATTCTCTGAGTAATCATGAAGTCTAAAAAAATTTCTCATTTCAAGCATTCATGCTTCTGTATCTTTTGATTTGGTCATGATCCAAATCGGATCCTTAAACATTTCTATGATTGTTTCAAATTATATCAGGCTTCAAAATATTATGAATAATGACCTTATCAGAAATGACCTCTGGACAATGGCAATTTGTGGCCAGCATAGAACAATGAGTACCCTCGATCAAAGCACACTGACCATTGGCCCATGGAGACCATGCATGGACGCAAATTCGCAATCAGAAGCTCGAATCCAAAAACAGAGGTAGTTTCTGATACACAATTAGCACTAATCTCGTATCACAGGGCAAAACCCTCAGTAAAGGAAAGCCCCAAGCGCTCGGTCATGAGGAAAATAAGAAACCATGCGGAAAATGTCAGAAGGTGGGTCCTGCACCCAAAACCAACATGATATCGCGTGCACTTTGAGTGGTAAGTGGGTTTGGTCGAGTTTAGCACGATGCTACACACTGGGTGACACACGTCTAGTGGATGAGAGAGAAAACCACTTACATTGCGTGAGTAACGATTGAGAAACTTACCTGTACAATATAGATAGATACCGTAGGATCTGGAGGCTCCAGATCAACAAAAAAGAATCAACCCGATGGAAGACCAGATTTGATGAGGAAATAGACTGAGGTGCATGAGAGTTAAGGTCTAACATGACCGCTGAGCTGACAGAGGAATTTGTTTCACGGGCAATCTTGGAGCAATGGAAAAAATGATCGTTCAAAGAGAACTAACACTTAGTTCATGAGGAAATAGGTGGCCACCTCTCTGAGAAGCGTTACACAACGATGATGATGCAGAATAGGGGAATTCCAACGGATAGAGGTAGGCGATCCAGAGAGCCGAGAAGCAGAAATGAATAGTCATGGAGCAGATTGGCTTTAAGCCATGAATAGACAGAGCAGAGGGAATAGAAGTAGAGAAGGAAGTGAATTGCAGAGAGCAGAGAAGCTGAGCTAACCTGTAGAGCAAAGGCAACATCGAGTAGTTAGAATAGAGAGAGTCCAAGAGTATGTGAACTCCTCAGAAGGCTTGAGAGGTTCAAACAACTCCTCTGTGTATTCTTGTTAGGTATTGAGTACCAAATTGGACTTATACCACTGAGACTAGTTGAGGTTGAGACTCAGTAAGGGGGAGTCTATGTACTCTAGAGACTTGGGGAATCCAAGTACAATCCTACTGATCATTCTCTGTTAAGTGAGACTCAAATTGAGCTCCTTATTGTAAAATATCTACTTTAAGACACAATAGAAAGGCCACCATTGAAGGCTAGACCAAGAGACATACCCTAGGAGGATTGGGTGAACTCCTTACTAATTTTTTTTGTCTTGTATTTGTTTACTGTGTTCCTCTTACTGTTTCAAGTGTTTGTGTATTTCACAATCTTATTGATCCATTGCTTAAAATAACATAGGCACACCCCAACACATGGGTCTATAATACCTTCATTAATTAACTGAGATCATTCATGAGTGATTTTCAGATCAAGTGATATGAGGGCTTCTAGGTTGTTTAAGGTTAGACAAGCTTGTGCTGGATTTTGTTGTTGAATTCTAACTAGATTAAAGCTTAAATTAGGATAAGGAGAGTTGGTCAAAACTAACCTGGAGATTGGAAGAGCCTATCCTTAGAAGAAAATGTCAGAAGAAAGTCCATTGAGACCAGATCCCCAATTTATAGACAGTTTCCTGGCCATGAGGTCCATGGTAGAGGAAATGTATAAGGACATTAGGAAACATAAAGATGAAGATTCATCAAGTTCCAAACAAGATAAAGGGGAAGAAGAATCTCTCCTCCCTGACCACTCAAAAGGGAAAGGGAAAGAAGAAAGCTTTCTCACACCTCCTAATGGCCCTGAACATAAAAAATAGACATCTTTGATTAAATTAGATGTTCAATTTGATTTACCAATATATGGTGGAGACTTGAATGCAAAGAAGATGGATAATTGGATCAGACAAATTGATGTTTATTGAAAAGTGTAGAGTATCAACTCAGACAAGAGTGAGATTCAACTGGCCAGCCTATGCCTTGGAGGCACTGCCTTGGTATGGTGGGAAGGCAGGACCCAAGCTGACATGAAGAAACATGGTAAGATTCTTTTTGTCCAGAGTGAATTTGTTTCTGCAATCAAAAAATAGTTCTATCCACTAGCTTACATGCAGCAAGACATGATGAGCTAGCAAACTATTTGCCAATTGAAATGGAAAAGTGTACAGGGTTACACCCAAGAATTTAGGAAGAGAGCTTTGATTCTAGGAATTTGATTAGACTCACCTGAGACTCTGTTGAAGTATATAGGGGGTCTACACAGCTACATGAGGCACACTATCCCCATGTTTAATCCCACTAGTTTATATGAGGTATTTGATCAAGGTACGCATCTAGAAGCTAGAGGAAAGAATGGGAACCAAGAAGTTGGAGGATCATCCAAGCCCATTGTAAGCAAGAATAAGGAGAAAATCAAACAGAAATGGAAAAAAAGGAAGGCCAATACTACACAAAGGACAAAGTCTTCATGCACTCACTATAAAAAGAATGGACATGATGATGAGCACTGTTGGATTCTGCATCTGGAGCCAAGACCTAAGAGTTTCGAGGGCAAGAAGAAGAAGACTACTACAGATATTCAGAAATATTTGGGGTTGGACTCAAGAGATGAAACAACCATTGCAGCCACATGTATAAAAGGTAAAAATTCTGAAGCATCTACTAGTAATTCTGCACAATCTATTAATGATGAAGAAAATGAGAGAAAAAGACATGAGCTTTTCCATATTTGAGTTATTTCCAAACATCAAAATATTGATACTTTGTTTTTGTTGGCTCACAAATAAATTTAATTTCTGAAGCAATTGTAAAGAAGTTGGGATTACTGACTACACCTCACAAGAAACCATACCCATTAGGTTGGTTAAGTGATAAAGCACAAATACAAGTGACTAGACAATGTAAATTTAAGTTTCCTTTTGGGTAAGCATTTGTAGATGAGGTTGAGTTAGATATAATTCCTCTAGATATATGTGGAATTGTTTTAGGAAGTCCTTACTTGTGTGATAGAAAATTTATTTTCTATAGAGCTGAGAACAAGTATTTACTCATTAAAGATGGAATCGAATACTTTGTAAGAGCTCATAAGCTCAAGAATAATTATACTCTCATAAAATTAGGGCATATGAAATGAATTTTAAATTCATGCAAACAATTTTTACTGATGGTTGTAAAGGAAAAGAAACTTGATGAAACCAATGTATTTGAGGGTTGTGATGATAAACAACAAACTGATTTAGAAAAAGTTGTTTCAGAGTATGATATCTTGTTTTAAGAACCTAAAGGTCTACCACCCAAAAAGGAAATAGTGCATGATATTAATTTGCAGCAAGATGCTTCATTGCCTAACATCGAAATGTACAGGTTGTCCGCTTTGGAGAATGCAGAAATCAAGAAGCAGGTGCAGGAGTTGCTCGAAAAGGGGTTCATCAGACCTAGCACATCACCATGTGGGTCTCCAATCATTTTGGTGAGAAAGAAAGATGGCTCGTTGAGAATGTGCATTGATTACAGAGAACTAAATACAATAAAGATAAAAAGTCGTTATCCCCTTCCTCACATAGATGATTTATTAGATCAACTGAAAGAAGATGTTTATTTTTCCAAGTTAGACCTGCATAGTGGGTATCACCAGGTCAGAGTTGCAGAGCAAGATGCATGGAAGACCTCTTTCAAAACAAAGCACGGATTGTATGAGTGGTTGGTTATGCCTTTTTGCTTAACTAATGCTCCTGCTACTTTCATGAGAATAATGAATGATGTACTCAGACCTTTTCTTGATGATTTTGTTATTGTATATCTGGATGACATTCTTATATTTAGAAAAATGTGAGAAGAACATTTAAAGCATGTTAAGCAGACACTAGATGTTTTGAAAAGAGAAAAAATTTATGTTAAACTCTCAAAATGTGAATTTGGCAAAACATCTTGGAATTATTTGAGACATATAGTAAGGGGTGGTGAATTGAAGATAGATCCCTCAAAAGTTGTAGTCATTGTAAACTGGCCTAAACCCAAATCTACTACAGAAGTTAGAAGCTTCTTAGGAGTAACACAATATTGGAGAAAGTTCATTTCTAACTTTTCCTCAATTGCAGTTCCCTTACATGCTTTAACAGGATTAAACAAGGTGTTTCAGTGGGGAGGCAAATGGCAGAAACCCTTTGACACCTTGAAAGAAAAGACTAGTACAACGCCAATACTAACACTACCCGATCTTCAAAGACCATTTGAGATCCAAACAGATGCCAGTGACTATGCCATGGGAGCAGTGTTGATACAACATGGTAAACCCATATGTTATCATTCTGAGACAGTTAATTCTGTTGTAGTTAACTATCCAACATATGATAAAGAATTGTATGCATTAGTACAGAGTGTGAAAAAGTGGAAACATTACTTAATGGGCAAAGAGACAGTTATCCATACTGATCATCAACCACTTCAATGTCTACACTCCCAAACTAAATTGTAGCAATCAAGACACTATAGGTGGATGGGTTTTATACAACAATTTAATTTAGTCATCATATATAAAAATGGCATACACAATAAAGTTGCAGATATGTTATCTAGACCTATTATAAATACATCTACTATACTTAAGCATAATTCTGTACTACATGAGAGCTACATTGAACAATATGCTCAAGATATATATTTCAAAGATGTATATGCAACTTTAGGTCAAGCAAAACGAGTAGAAGAATTGGAATATCATGTTAAGGACCGACTCTTGTATCATTGTGGGATGCTATGCATTCCACAAATTGAAAGAGTAAAGATAATTTGAGAAGCACACACTTCTCTAATATCAAGTCACTTTGGGGTAAGTAAAACGGTTGCACAGCTGCAAAGATTTTGTTATTGGCCAAAAATGAATGAGACAGTTTCTAGATATGTAAGAGGGTGTACCATGTGTGCTAAAAACAAGCCCAACAATATAAAACTAGGCTTGTACACTCCACTGCTAGTTCCTTCTCATCCTTGGGAAAGTATTTCCATGGACTTTGTTGGAGGACTACCTAAAACTAGGAAAGGTCATGACTATTTATATGTTGTTGTGGATAGATTCAGCAAAATGTGTATTTTGATACCTTGTAACAAACAGATTACAGCTGAACAAACCGCAAAGTTATTCATTCAACATGTATGGGTTCATTTTGGATTACCCACTTCCATTGTATCTTATCGAGACACCCAGTTAGTTGGGAAGTTTTGTTCGAGTCTGTGGCAATTGATGGACACCAAACTAAAGAAAATCACAGCCTTTCATCCACAAATAGATGGCCAGACAGAAGTGGTCAACAGGACAGTGATCCAGTTGCTTAGAGGCTATTGTAGGAAGCATCCCAAACTTTTGGATGAACATTTTTGTTATGTGCAACATGCTTACAACAGAGCAAAACATTCTTCTACATAGAGATCTCCTTTTGAGACCTGTTTTGGTTTCACACCAAGATCTCCCTTGGATTTTGTCTTTGGTAAATACATAGTAGTTGATGGACACAATGATGTGGACAAGGCAACCAAGTTCACTGAAAAAATCCAAGAGATTCACCAGGCAGTATTGGAACAGTTGGAAAAGATCCAAGCCAAATACAAGGAAAGTCATGACAAGCATCAGATGGAGCACAGTTTCCAAGTTGGTGATTAAGTCTGGCTGTATATCAACAAGGACAAAATGCAAGGTAAAGGTAAAAAGCTAAAGCCAATAAGGTATGGACCTTTCAAGATACTTGAGAAAATTGGTGAGAATGCTTTTCGCCTTGATTTACCAGCTTACATGCACATCTATTCAATCATCAATGCAGACAACTTGAGACTATTTGAACCTTCATTAATTGAAGATCCCAAAGAGCAGAGTCAATTGCCTTATATTGATGATCTATTACTTGAATATCTCAACGAATTGTAGGAAGACACAGTTCTGGATATGAAGGTGAGGATGACACACATGGGAGATGTTGAGTACCTTAGGATTGGACTCAACGGTTCAAAGCCAAGCAGTGCAAAATGGATAGAGATTGGACAAGTGAGACAGCTATACCCTCACTTAGTCGATGCTTAAAACCAACTTTTGGTGGTCCAAAATCTTTTTCAGTGGGAAGGCCGTGATCCAAATCAGATCCTTAAACATTTCCATTATTGTTTCAAATTATGTTAGGCTTCAAAATCTTATGAATAACGAGTTTATCAGAAATGACTTCTAGACAATGGCAATTTGTGGCCAACACAAAACAATGAGGACCCTCGGTCAAAGTGCACTGACCGTTGGCCCATGGATACTGTACATGGATGAAAATTGGTAATCAAAAGCCTGTATCCAAAAATAGAGGTAGTTTCTGAGGCAGTTTCGGTCAAAGTGCTAATCGTGTATCGCAGGGAAAAACCCTCAGTAAAGGAAAGCCCCAAGTGCTCGGTCACGAGGAAAATAGGAAACCATATAGAAAATGTCAAAAGACGGGTCCTGCACCCAAAACTGGTAGAATATCTCATGCACTTCGAGCTGTAAGCGGGTTTGGTTGAGTTCAGCGTGATGCCACACACTGGGTGACACGCATTCAGTGGATGAGAGAGAAAACCACTTACATTGTGTGAGTAACGGTCGAGCAACTTACCCGCACGATATAGATAGAGACTGTAGGATCTGGAGGCTCCATATCAGTGGTGGAGAATAAACCCAATGGAAGACCAGTTTTGAGGGGGAAATAGACTTAGGTTCATGAGAGTTGAGGTCCAACATTACCACTGAGCTGGCAAAGGAATCAGTTTCGCAGGCGATCTTGGAGCAACAGAAAAAATGACCGTTCAAAGAGAAATGACACTTAGTTCATGAGGAAATAAGTGGCCACCTCTCCAAGAAGCGTTACACAGTGATGATGACACAAAACAAGGGAATTCCAATTGATAGAGGCAGGCGATCCAGAGAGTCAGGAAGTGGAAATGAACAACCAGGGAGCAGATTGGCTTTAAGCCATGAATAGACAAAGAGCAGAGGGAATAGAAGTAGAGAAGGAAGTGAATTGTAGAGAGTAGAGAAGCTGAGCTAACCTACAGAGCAAAGGCAACATCCAGAAGATAGAACAAAGAGATTCCAAGAGTCTATGAACTCCTCAAAAGGATTGAGAGGTTCAAGCAACTCCTCTATGTATTCTTATAAGGTATTGAGTACCAAATTGGACTCATACCACTGAGACCAATTGAGGTCGAGACTCAGTAAGGGGGAGTCTGTGTACTCTAGAGACTTGGGAATCCAAGTACAATCCTACTGATCTTTCTCTGTTAAGTGAGACTCAAATTGAGCTCCTTATTGTAAAATCTCTGCTTTAAGACACAATTGAAAGGCCACCACTAAAGGTTGGACCAGGAGACGTAGCCCAGGAGGATTGGGTGAAATTCCTATTAAATTTGTTGTGTTTTGTATTTGCTTACTGTGTTCCTCTTACTGTTTCAAGTACCTGTGTATTTCACAATCTTATCGATCTGTTTCTTAAAATAACATAGGCACACCCCAGCACATGGGTTTGTAATACCTTCATTAGTTAACTGAGATCATTCTCGAGTGATTTTCAGATCAGGTCATCTCACCATCAAAAATAGTAGGCTTAAATTTCTTGAATTTCTTTGAAAAATAATTCTTCCCACTCCTCCTATGATAATGTTACCGGGGATGGCGATGATTTCTCCTAGAAGTAGAGATAGAATAAAACCCATGCATACTGTCCCTCTACTCAGGTGTCCTAAAGGATCTAATACTCTTCATGGTATCATCAGGGTCGATCCTATGCCATTTGTAAGACTGAATTCCATCTTCTTCATTAGTCTTTTCTTCCTATCTGTCTTCGTGACTGGTCCCTTCCTATTTGAGGAATAACTGCATTAACCTCAAATTTCTTCTCTTGAGCTTTTGTAAGCCTTTCCTAGGCTTCAACAAACCACTAATTATGAAGTTTACAACTTATCATCTCTTCCCCCAAACTTCTTAATGTATCTACCAGATCAGGAGATTCCCCCTCTCCCTGTTGTTCAACTGACTTCTCCAAGCACACTAATGTGTCTTCTGGCCTATATGCGCATATGGGGAGTCATCCAAATTGTACTCAGTTATTGTATTCTTCATCTCTTGGGTTTATACATTCCTACAATACACCATTGTTAGCTAAATTAAAGCATAATAAAAAGAATTAACTCAAGTTACTATTGGTGAGGCTATTACATCTACACAGACTTATTTAGATTAACATGATACAACATCACAAACATATCATCTTAGACATGGATATCATCACAATAACAATAAATAGATAACATTCATGTATAACAATATGCATTTACCCTGAGGTCTAGTGTTGTAAAGTTCACTCTAATACCACTCTATAAAATGCCACCCCACATTTACCCACTTTAACTCTCTCACCAAGGTAAATATAAGGTGAGCGTTACTATGCATGACCTGATTTCCAAGAAAAACTTATGGAAAATGGTGCCCACATGTCCAGAATTGACTACAAACACCAAGTGACACATGGTCACATTGTTATCAGCCTAAATTGACCCAACACTATTTCCCTTTAGTTTTGTTTCCTTAAATTTAACACAGCTTTCTATTTTTGGTAGTTTTTCATCTCCTAAAATTTTGAGGTTGTTTTGAAGGCTTAAATATCATTTTCAATGAAAATAAAGAGACCTGAAAAGTGCCAAAATATATTTCATAGATCCTCTTTTTTGCCTCCTTATGGAGATATTCAAAATGAGGTATTATGATAGTCAAACAAAGGCCATGCTAGGGTTTATAGAAAATCTTCATATTGATCATGATAGCGTTTCTAGATTTCATATCTAAAATCTTTGTCATAATCCAGGGTTTCTTCCAAACACTAACTTCATAATATCCATCAAACCCTAATAACCAAATTTCTTAGGGACTCCTTCAAACCCTACCCTTCTTTTAGGTTTCCTCTATATTTTCTTGCATCCATCAAAGGTGTCTTCATAGGGGTGATCTTCAATGAATTTTCTTCAACCCAAATCTCATACAATCTTAGATTTTCATTAGGACTATATTGTTATTTACTTTAGATAATTACATTTCTTTATTTATATATAAAATTCACCCCACAACATCATAACATCATTCAATTTTAGAACATTATTCAACAACATATGCAATTATATGGAAAGAAAAATATCATAATAAATGTCACAGAACATAAAGGAACAATAGAAGAAAAACATTCACACATAGAGACACAAGGATTGTTCAGAGTCTAGATTGAAACCCACTAAGGGGAAAACCCTATCAAATTATTCGTCTTGTTAGATTATCATTGAATGATTTAGAAAAAGTGAGCACAATGATCCATATCTTCAACCATATGACTATCGAGAAAAATGAACTAAAAAAATCCAAGAGATGAACCCAATAATGCTAATAATGAAAACCCTAATATAGAATCCTGTGGTTGACAATCACTTTTTGTGGTCAACTTTCAAACTCTGTGGTGAACTGACGAAATCTACGGTCAACTAATAAAACCAAACCCTAGGTCCCAACCACATGCAGAGAGTGATTTACATGTGTGTAAAACCCTTGAAACACACACACACGAGCCTATGTCCTTGGGGTTATAGCCAAAAATTTCCTGTGATAAACCTGTGGTTGGAAACCAAAACCCTAAACACATGTATGAGCTTCAGATGTTATAATCTTGGAACTATACGAACCAATCTCTGTGACCTAGCCTTAGACTGGTGCAAGCCAAAGCCAAAGAAATAAGAATAATGATCATAATGATGTTATCTGAATGAGTCCCACTTGGATTGTATTTATAGCCATCCTTGGGTGTCCAATTTCTATTTTTGGATGACCTATCCTTTTTTGCACATGTGGAATTGAATTCAAAAATATACTTTCCCTTATCCAAATTGAGCGCTTAAATAGTCAAAATTGGTCCTCTTGAAACGAGTAATATAGTCCCATGGTTAGAATTTGTCACTGACCTACCAAATTAACATTCCATCTCATCTAGGGAAATATTACAACTGCATCATGTAATCATCAAGTATCCTATCATTAAATCATATGCAATCTCAAGTATCTCGACATCAAATGACATCACTTCTCATCTTGGCTCATCTTTTATTTTCCATTCTTATCTCTTGATTGTCTCTACTCATATGTTGGGTATTCTTGAATCTAAAAGAAGAGGAATTTGAAATCAGAGGGGAGTCCAAGCTACCAACATCTATTCATTGGTTAGCCACTGCTACAACTTGGAATCAATGCCAGTGGGGATCTCAATGCTCCTACCCAGAAAACACCAGAGAGCATAAAATTAGGGAGCAAATATAACATTAAAACCACATTAGGGATTTTAGTCTCAACCCAAAAACCAATTCCAATGAGGAATGTCTTATGGGACACTCTCACCCCAAGTCATCACATAGGGGTGAAAACATCTTCCACCCTATTTCAAGAAATAAGAGTCATCGCATAGGGGGGCACATCTCAACCAATCCTATTTCCCATTGATATTCTGAACAATGACCCTCAAGAGTCATGTGTTAGAAAGTTTTTATCATAATCATCTTGGGTTGTACACCTCCAAGACACTGTTAACCCATTTTCCAGACAGGGAGCAGTATTCCCGAGAAGACCAACTTATGGGTATGATGACAACTAGGGTATACTTTGGATAGGCAATGATAGGGGAGCTAACATCTCTGAACCTGTGGGTGACAGATAGGGGAGCAACATCTACGACCCTATTGTCTAGAGATCCCTCAACCCCAAGAGCCCTTTATCCCAATTCCTCACCCTGGGAGCTCAGAAAAGGAGGAAGATCTAGCTTAGTGTCCTTGATTGGTTCTTCTATTATTATATCATAAACATCTTATCTTGCTCATATATGGCCCTCGATTAAACAAATAACTAAATATTTTAATCATAATGTCTCAATAGCAACATTTTCTTATTCATGTGGGAAATAAAATAAAATATTATATTAGAAAAAATATATATATCACAAAATGATACCTTATTCATCGTCCCTCTCATAGAGGTAATAACCACAAGCCTAAGCTTAAATCATATGGCAACACTGTCTCAATATATGAAAATATATTAATCCCAACTATATACGAGATAATTTTCCAATCGGATCCCACTCTTTGTAATCGCAATGTATCACTCTCACTTCTAGAACCCGTTCAAAATAGCTTTCCAAGGATTTTCTTCAACCTACCTCATAGCTATTCATTCTGAAAACATCATACATGATCTTGATCAGGTTTAAAGATATGTAATTCTCATCGAAAATATCATGGAAGAACTCATACTAAGGCAAGACCAATATGTGCTCATCTCATCAATATCTATCCCAAACAACATTAGTACATCCAAGCAGTCACATATCATAGGAAGAAGATCTTAGACCAAAAATTAATCATCCCTTGCAAATATCTTGAGGTGAGCTTGGCGGAAACCCAATGTGTATAAAGTGGATCAATGATGAAGTGACTAAGATTCTATGCAATATATATATATATATATATATATATATATATATATATATATATATATATATATATATATATATATATATATATATATATATATATATATATATATATGGGTTTTCACATGGAACATCAATGCTTCAATCAACTAACGATTTCCAAATTAGGTTAAAAATTATCTCTTCATAACTTCTTGAAATTCAATCAGAGTTTCCAAGGATTTGCATTCCCAGTTTCCAAAAACTCTTCAGTAGCTTCACGATATAAATTTTCATTTCCAAACTTCAGAAAGAAATTCATCATGCCATGATTCTTCATTCTAAACTTTAGAGGCCAAATCCCTCTTACTTTGATCATCAGAGGCTCATTACCTATCAACAATAGACCATCAACATATAAAACCAAAATCAAAGGCATACCTTGGACCACTTTTGAAGTAGAGGTTTAGATTGTCACGTCTTCTTGGCTTCACTAGGTAATTGTCAAAACAGACATACCAAGCTTAGGAAGCTTTCTTCAAACCATAAAATGTTGTTTGCAAACATTTTAATGATCAAACCAAAATACTTAGCCTCACATAAATCAACATTGTGTAATCAAATCAACTAAGTCATCTTATCAAGGTTTAGATTCTAAATCAAAACTAATATCAAAGACATTTCTACCAATATCATTGTCATAAACTCTCCAGACAATGTGTTAGGTAGATCTCATGTCCAGATACTAAGTTGTAACTTCATCTATAGTCATGTTATTCACGCATTTTCAAACTCCATCGGACCATCCACATAATCATAATATGAATTATTTTTTCACTCAATGCAAATGCATATACCAAGGATAAGTCATATAAGTTCAATGAATTCATTTGATATCACTGCATACTGAATCACAATTGCTTATAAATCAATGAATGTGCCAAAGATAATAACACCAATACATAATCACTAATGAATATTAATATTAGTCACTGAAAGTAACTATGCCTACATAACAATATCATCAAGACAAGTCATTAGTTATCAAATCAAAACCCTAATTTGTTATCATTATGAATGCAATCAATCCATAAGCCAAAACATATATAGGAAATATCAAGCATCATGTCAAAATTCCGGTACTACTTATCTATAATAATAAACCAAATCCTGTTAGACCCTTCTAACTTCTATCAATTAATGTCATATAGTATATTTAATGATCAACTTAAAATGGCATACTGATATGCATTTTCTAGTTCCCCGCAAACACCAAGTTTAGTAAACACATTCATATCTTTTTTAGTAAGACAAACATTCAAACATCCCTACTTATAGGACTCTCTATTATTTTCTACATATTTGTAGGGCTGTCATACTCCAATTGCACTTCTGATTTGTTGCATGAGGCTTCATATTTTTTGAGCTATAGGCACAATCGTACCCATAAGCTTTCTTCCGTGCGGTTGTGACAATTCTAACTGCTCTAACAAAATTGCTTTTGTTAGGTTTGGGCTTAGAATAAGGGACACCCTCTCTTCCCAGACTAAAATTTGTTGCAGACCAACAATACCAAATTTTTGTCTATTTATGTCAAAAATCTTACTTCAATAGTAAATAATGTTCTACACATTTAATTCAATTGACAATAGGTGTCAGGATATTATGGGGGGTTTCTCCCTCTTAATGAGTAACCACTTCAACCATCATCATTCAAGTCATCAACCTATCTATCATAATACTACCAAGCATCAATAGAACTGTTCGATCATAAATTCAAACTATATCATATATTCATCATGTCCATAACATGTTAGCATCAACTACTTCATCATCACATATGAGCATAACTTCAAATTTTCATCAAGGGTTTAGAGTCATATGATTAGGGAAAATAACATGTGTATCATCATACTTCATGGATCATAATCACTATATCACTTCTTCACTATATCATCCAACCATCAAGATAGGGCATCCATTTTTACCATATGTTATATTTACTATGCTTATCAAAACGTAACCATGGTTAACATAAGATACTGAATATCAATATTATTGTTACACTTTTATTATCAAAGTTTTCATGCTTATCATAAGAATTATATACGATATCAAGCTACCATATATAAGAATCAATGTATATAGCCTACTTCATAAAAAAAAAAAAAATCCATCATGTATAAAATGTAAGGTTCTTTGTCAAAAATCAAGTATACCAATATATCAAGCCAACGTTTCTAATTAGCTTTACCATGACTTAATAGAATATAAAATAATTGTCCAATACCAAGTGTACCATGACATCATAAGTACCTTGAATCAAACATACTTTCATATGCATGCATGAGACATTTGTGAAGGTGATATTCTCATCATACCTTAGAGATTACCATTCTATTCAATATTTCAATTCAGACAATACACCATAACTACCTTGTAGTATTCAGATACATGTGCAGTTTCTTATTCAATATTGGTAGCTGGAGCCTTTGCGAACTCTTCATCAGGTGTCTCCTTTCCAACACTATCTCTTCTCTTCCTATGTTAGCCATATTTTCTTGCAATTCAGATGATCCTCAAGAAGCATTTACTTATCACATCTTATCAGGGGGTTAGAAGTATCACATTGTTGCCTTCATGATATTTCAACCAAATTCATTAGAAACCAGGCCTAATTGAGACTATCCTATCTATGGCTAAATCAAACCCATGAGAGGAAATTTCAGCCTAAAAGTGGCCTCCTAAGGAAAAATAATAAAATTATATTTAAAATTATAAGATAAGAGTTATGAATTTTTGAGGGAAAAGAAGAAAACTATTTTTTAAATTGTATTTTTCCCTTATCTCCTTATAGGTTTACTCATATTTAATGTGTGGACACTCATTGGATGCAAAATTAAATTATGCATCCAATGATTATCCATTATTCATACTTTTGAGAAGACCCACATTGATAACAAAAGAATGAATAATGGGTACTAGTTGGATGCATAATTTAATCCTACATCCAAAAAATGTATACATCTGAAATTTGAGTAAACTTGGAAGGAGATAACCCAAAAATACAATTAAAAAAGTATTTTTTCTTCTTTTCCCTCCAAAATATTTAAATGTACTTATTTTTAAATTTAAAGGATTTTGATTGGTTTACATATTCTGACATGGAAATTTAGTGAAAATTTCATGGGCACTTTTAGGCTGAAATATCCTCTAATGTTTCACAAGTTCTAGAGAATCTTCACACTGATCATGCTAGGGTTTCTAGATTGCATATCTCAAATATTTGTTATAATCCGGGATATCTTCCCAACCCTAACCTCATAATATTCATTAAACCCTAATATCCAAATTGATTAGGGTTTCCTTCAAACCCTAGCCTTATTTTAGGTCATATTCTCTTGAATCCATTAAAGGTGTCTTGAAACGATGATCTTCAATGACTTTTCTTTAGCCCGACATTGATACCATGTTAAATTTTATTTAGGGACATACTATTCTTTTCTTTAGATAATTTCATTTCTCTATTTACATATTAAATTCACCCCACGACATCTTAGCATCATTCAATTTTACAACATTAGTCATGTTGGCATTGATGTTGTTGTCGTTAGTTGTAGTTATTGATGATTGACATTGATGTCAACCTGGGAATGTATTGCAGATGATTGTGTTGGATCTTGGATTATGTGTGGTTATGACAGATGAGTGATTTCCTAGGTTATGTGCAAGTTTTATGATTATGTTGCTTGGCATGTTAGTTGTCAACTGCTTTGACAATTGTTTAAGTGCTAGAAGAGTTGTGGAGCAGGTTAGTAGAGGTTTGGGTTGAGAAGTCTTTGTTTTTCTCTAAACTCTTCCACATCCACATGGAGCCAGTCTTATGCATGTGATTGCAAGCCTTTAACCACACACATGTATTCTTGTGGGTGTGGTTGCAGCCAATTTTTTTATGGGTTGAGGGTGTGGTTATGGGACTAGTCAATACTACTGGTATTTGGAACTTTGTATTATCATTACCCTAGTATTTTCCTGTGGTATTGGTTTGGATATTACCATGGTATAGGTGTCCTAGGTATTGGCATAACCATGTTATTTTCCTGTGGTATTGTTTTGGAAATTACTATGGTACAAGTGTCCTAGGGATTGGGATACCCATGGTATTTTCTCGAGGTATTGATTTGGAGATTGTTGAGGATAATTTGACATATATTTTTTCTAAGAGTATTGAGTTACTTGATTTCGTAGAGTGAGAAGAATGAAGGGGTGTGAGTGTGAGAATTTGCTACAATGTTGGGTATAGCATATTTTATATCTATATCATGTTATCACTCTGGAATTTCCCTAGGTTGAGGAGAGAAACCCAGAGGTAACCATAAAACCACTTTTAAAGCTAGGATCTACCCCTTCTAGCTTCAAAGAGAGATATCTCTTTCTGATTTGGATTTCTATTTTTAAAATATTATGTTAGTTTTCAAGGTTTGAGGTGGATTTTTCAAAGGTTTGGTTGAAATATGTAGAGAGAGTACATTGGGAATGGAGTCATGAAAATTTAGGTAATCAATCACAAAATGATAGAGAAGTTGTTAAAGGGTAGGATAGGAAAACATTTGGATCTTATAAAGTGTCTTTGGAGTGAAAAAGATGAATATGATTTAATTTCAATCAAATATGGAGAATACTGAGATGAATTCTTTATTTAACATTAGAAATAAAAAAATTTGATATTATTTAAAAGCCAGAGCAGAGTACAATTAAGAAAATTCAATCCTTAATCTTCTTGAAACATAAAGAGAGAAAACATATGGAAAACTGAGAAAATAAAAAATTTCACATAAGAAAGTACATCACCAATTGATTGACATGGGAATCCTGGAAAAAAACTCTTTGTGTTACTATAAATTGATCCCTTTTAGTAAAATGCACAACTTACATCAATATGCATATCCTAGTGTTTATGCTTACTCGACCAACTCCAGTAATTGGTCCCACTTTTCTTCACCTCAGATGGAGAAATTTACCGTGTTTCTAAACCTTTCATCCACCTTAGTGTTAGTTTGGAAAGTTGGATTATTCATAAACAAATGATGAATTTCATGTTGTATGTTTAAATTAAATTACAGGCCTTCTAGAATATCTTCACCACTGATGGCTCCTTTTTCCTCTGTAAACTTTAACATATATGTAGCTATATTGCACAATTTATCCTGATAATTCTGTAAGGGAACAAATTTTCCATTAGAGATTATGAGATCAGGAAGTCCCTTCTCCTCCAATAAAGAAAATTTTATGTTGAATCTCTTAGCCTGTAGCTCTAGCTCTTTACACTTGTTCTCCACTTGCACCATGAAATTATTTTTAGTCAAAACTCTTTTGACATCCATCACTATCTTTGTTCTATCTTGGATGTTGATCTCTTCAAGTTCTTTTCTAGTTTTAGAGTTCAACACCCTGATGATCTTTTGTTCTTCTTTTGGCCTATGCTCAATACCTTCTTTAGTTTTCTCTAGTGTTTCTTTGACCCACTGCACCAAATCCTCCTGTTCAAAAAACATTTGGATGGAAGGCCACAATTTTGTAACACTGGCATTGATTTTGTGCCAACTGTTGCGTTTTTCCTCTACCCAAATTTGAATGATGATAGAATGGTCTTCATACTTCTGAATGTGTTGCATCAATTAGAAGTTCTTTTGTACTTTTGCGAAATATGCATTGTATTCCTTTATCTTGTTTTCCTCCATCTTAGTGAGGGGTTCTGACAATTTCTCCCCCTCTTTATTTGTCAATGACAATTCCCGCAAAGCTTGAGTTAGATTTTATGAGGAATCCAAAACCAATACTTGTGTCGTAAGCTAGGTTATAGTCCCTATTGTTGATGTTCCTACTAATGTCGTTGTTGATGTCCCTATTGATGTCCCTGCTGATGTCCCTGCTACTAATGTTCCAACTGCCTCCCATTTCTCTTTTTCCTTTAGTAGTTCTTCCATATCTTGCTCCATTTTCTATATTTTAGTATTCTACTCCATGACTAATGTAAAAATATTCTCTTTCTCCATCTCCAAATGAGTGACTTCTTTAGTTTGATGGCGTTATGTAGTTAGGTGTTTGAGCTACTTCCTAAGAGCTTGAATGTATATATTCTCTCTTTTTATCACCTTGTTATAGACATATTTGGGCACTGCAACCCCAATCACATATGTCGATAAACCAAGGGCTCTAAAACCCGTAAAAGTTTTGTTTCACACCCTAAAAGATCAAGGTCAACTAATTACATAATCTCCCAGAATTTATCCCTAAAAAACTACTCAGAACTAGTCAAAATTGGACCATATAGATTGCTCCATGCTGAGGGTGTGATGCATCTCACCTATTAGGGTGCGATGAGTGAGAGCAGACAAATGGCAGAGGCAGTTTGCTAGGTGGAAACTCAGAGAATCTTCTAGAAAGTACTCATATGACACTTGCCTCTCTGAATTCGCCCAGGGATGAGTAAGAGATCATGAAATCTCCAAGTGGAACCAAGAACTATCAGTGAAATGACACTAATCAAAAACCCAGAAGCTAACTCTCCCCTTTGCAAATATCTATAAATAGATCCCTCATCCCAGAGATCCAGGGGGTTGGAATTTTGTAATTTGTAAGAAAGTGTTGTTGGTTTCTCTTTGAGACATTGTATTATTGGGTGATCTTGCTTTTCATGAGGTGAAGAGGGCTTTCATGCTGGGAGGATGATGTTGGATCAGACAGTTGGGTTGTAATCCTCTCTTCTACTTCTACTATCAATAAAGCTACTTGTGTACTTGTAAATCTTGTATTTGTGAATGCAATTGTATGGTTAATGTACTTCTGATTATTCATTGTTTATGGTATTATAGATCTCTATGCTTTGATGGTATTTTGCTACTATGCCTCTACAGGTGTTCTTTGAAGAGGAACAAGTGAGAAAGGAGTGGCGAACTCTATCAAAGGAGAGAGGAAACAAGCAAGGAGCCAAGCGAAGGATTAAGATTGGTGCTCTCTACTTCTATCTCATCTATCATCCATAAAGGAAAACAAAAGTTGCTTTCAATTGTTTGTTTCTAAGATAGCTACCCGTCTTAGTGGGACTAGCAGATCAAATAGCAACACTAGTTTTCCCAGAAAAAAAATGGTGACTCCACTGGGGAATGAATAGTTTGTTTGTTTTTTACTGTTGTTTGCTTTATAAAATATAGACAGAGCCTAAAGTTAAGCTAGCTAGCCTTCGAACTACACTTGCTATGCAAGTGAAAAGTAGATCAACGTTGCTTCAGTCAATCTTTGGGTTGGTTTATGAACTAAAAATCTGACATGCAAAGTGCCCTAGTGGTAGCTCAATAACCTCATAAGATCATACCCCTATACTTTTTTGTTATTCTCCATCATAATCTTAGCCTATATCACTGAACTTAGCTACAAATTGTGAGTGAAAACCAGGCTCAGTTTCATACTCTGGTCCATTGCACTGTCTCTCATTAGCAGTCTAGATGCATCGCACCTCCCGTGTGCTACAGTTGAGATGCATCCCTGATACCCTTAAGGATAGGTGCAATGATTGAATGAGACTGTTTCCCTCTCTGGAATGTTTTTCCTTCATTCTTTTCAACTCTATTCAGTAGTTTTGCAGCCTATGATCAGTATATCATTTTTGAAACCTTCTTCCTGTACATTATTTAGCCTCCATTGATAAGGAATTCTGAATGTTTTTTAATGTATTTTTCATCATTTACAGTCCTCCTTTGCAAATAGTAGCTTAATCAAACTGTCGTCTTTTTATTCAAAAGTGTCGCAACTGTCATTGTGAGTCAAAAGGAAGAGTGTCATAAAGTCTTCCTCTTCTAGATATTTGATTGTACTTTTTCCATTGTATTTGATTTGAATTGTCAGTATTTGAAGTGTCGAAAGTAGTTTCACATTAAAAATTGAAAGTGTCATCTTAGTCTTCCTTTCGTTCTGAAAAGAAAATGCTGAAGTGTCGCTTTCAAGAAAAGTAGTTCAGATCTATACTTAGTTCTTCTTTTTGGCATTCTCACATTAAGGAAATGGAAAAACAAATACATGCATGTTCATTTGCATTTAGACTGCATGTGGAAAATGATTTAGGAAAAGTGCATTTACTGTGTGCTCTTTGCTCTCTGTTGAAAGAATCATACTCTTCTTTCTTTAGTAGCTAGGATTTTCAATGCTAAAAGAAAACAAACCATTGTTTATCATTTTAGATTGCATATTTAGGAATTTTACATCCACATCATGCGATGAATCTTGAAAGGAAAACTTCTTAAGAAATATCAACTATAAAATAAACCTCAATGAACATAAAAACGCATTGGAACCTAACACACAACATAGAGAAGTCTAGGCTAGAGAATTATTCTGGCGTCGTAAAGCCTAGTAACTATCGTTTTCATCATAGGTTGGGTGATTCCTCCTCTTTGATATGACAAGTGCCAGTATGGACTTGTGCTCCCCATACCATCGAGTATATATTGGGAGACCACAATAGGCTGATATCCTTTATCCTTAGGAAGCTGTGTCTACTTCCCTATCGATCACAATGCACTGAACACAACATTCAGGAAGATTGACTGCCGTACGTAAAGTCCTTGGTAATTTCTCTTTAATTTACCACCAAGGTGTATATTGAAGTTTTGCTATTGGTTTGGTAATCCCTCTGTCTAGATTTTCAGAGTAGTCACTTTTGTTCCTTTTCAAATCCTTAAAAGAAAAGGTTCATTTGAGCACTTGTCACTTTAGGCTCATTAAAAATCGAAGGTGGCTAGAGTCACCTTTAGCTTTTTCTCAACTCTTAAATATTTAAAAAGAAAGTTGTGTCAAAGCGTCATAAAATTCATTTAGTACGAAATAACATTTTTCCCCTTTTAATTTTGAGTTGATCAAGTAATCTGAAATCATGGAAGAAAGTCAATCAAAACCCCGTCATTTGCGAAGACTAACGAGTCAATTATCTTTCACTCTGGAAGATAAACCATTCTGGGCGAAACCATCTCGTTTAACTGGGTCGAAATCTCCTAGTCTATTTGAAACTTGTGTTTCAACATCAGCAGAGACTCTAGTTACTCCAATTATTTCTAGTACACCTGCCTTCACAAAAGAAGTTCCACAGTTACAAGAGGACATTAGAACTAATCCTAGTGTAATGGTAGATGCCTCAATACCTGAAACAACTCCATCTAGAGCTGATCCAGAAACTGAAGTTCACTCACCTGAACATTTGGAAGTTGAGTTCCAGAATTCAGAAGGTGTCACCCCTCCAGTATCTATTGCTGCAGAACTATACCTTCTTCGGCCCCAGAAATATTTTACGGACCTGATGGTCTACCTCTTCCACCTGGGCTGATTTCTATAGAAGAAGTTGTAGAGGATCTTCTGTCTAATACTCCATTGCATTTTGGAGCTGGGATCCACTTATACCCTTCTATTCCTAAAGTTAGTTCATTCAATCATCCTTCATCGCAAGTTCCTGTCAAATCACTAGGAAGTCTTTTGGATAGACTGAATATGTCTGAACAACTGGCAACATCTAGGACTGTGTCATCCGATACAGCCACAACAAAACCTCTTGCTACCACTCCTACGATGTTTTCTAGTATATCATCTCTCCCAACTAGTCATCAATCACTAGATGGAGTCCACCCAAGGACTATTTCGACGACATGGTCTGTTCCCATTGGTTCTTCTGGAACCCTATCTGGCATTTCTTATGTTGAAGCTCAGCAAATTGATCCTGCATACCATTTTCAATTTGGGTAGCCCAATCTTCAAAGACCTATCTATCCTTTGAGCACTGGATTGCCACCATATGGGGGGTAGTATGCTTTTTCATTGTTCCCTCCTGGAGAATAACTGTATGAGAGCTCACAACAAAATTCAGGTCAAACTGGAATTACATCCGGTGGTTGGATACCAATACTGCCTCAACAACCAAGGGTTGTATATTCAATGCAACCAACCCTACCTGTGTCGAATATTACCACTACACATGCTATTGTGACTGTCTCGCAAATACAAGCACAGCGTGTTGTATGTCAACCTCAAATTACTCAGGTTATTGTACAACAACCTCTTGTCTCTACGGCTCTGCCACAATCTCAGATTAGTGCTTCCTTAATCAGAATGACTCAAGCTCAAACAGGTGTTATGACTCCACATCTTGGTCAATCATCTACTATTGGGAAACAACAAATGGTTCAACAGCCATGGCTCGTGCAATATCAACAACCCCAATTCCAACAATTTTACCAAGGACCTTAGCAACAAGGTGCTTTAGGTAATGGACAACCACATTGTCAAAATGGTTATCAACAACCATTGTATACTGGTTATGTCCATCAACCTTATCAAAGTTATCAGCATTAGATACATTATGCTGGTATGCAAAGACCCACTACTCGGGTGATCCCATCTTATCCTGGGTACACTTTCTTGAATCTGAATCAACAGTTGTTCTTCATAGCAACTCTGGAATTACCAGATTTAAACCGGTTAACCAATTATCCAATTGCCTATTGATGAGCCCCAAAAATGGATAATTATTTGGGCTCATTCAACCTCCTAATTCGACTTAATCCACCATTCTCATTAGTTTATTCCATTTTTTTTATTATAATTATGCTAATAGAGTGAATTGGGTTAGTCATTATGCCAACAAGTCTAATGTGTGCTTTGTGTAGCCTTTTTGGTCAATTTGGAGACAAAATTGAAGGTCTTAATGAGCACTTGGCAGCCAAATTCGTGGGAGAACAAGGGAGAGGATTTGTAGGAAGGTGTCCCCTTCATTTATGGGCCCTTACCTAGAATTCTCCACCATCAGCTCGGAGTTCAAGGGCCACCAAATCAATTAGCACAAGGGCAGCCAAGCAAGTCAAGTAAGCCTGCTGTTAACTACAAGTTTTGGGCAGCCGAGTCCCTAAAGTTTAGGAGGACTGTTGGGGTCCTCAATTTCTATAAATAAGAAGGCTTAGGGCCTCATTTTGGTTAGTTTGTAGTTAGTCATTTCATAGTCTTGTTGTAGTCATTTTGTAGTTCGATTTTTAGGCAATAGATTAGTTTTGTTGTCATCTCCTTTTCAAGTTCTCCTTGTGGACAGTTTTGATGTAACTCTTCATTTCTTGATCAATAAAGATGAATCCAGCTTTGCACCAGCTCCAAATCTCTCTTAGGAGGCTGTAGCTCTTGGGGTTGGGCCCATCTCAAGAACCCATTACCTCCTTTGTTTACCTTTATGTGTCTTTGTTGCATTCTTAGAGTAAAATCTGCTATTTAGATTTAAAACTTGTTGTGTTATTTAGGTTGCTTTTGATGATTAAAGTAGATTTTCATGTTCAGATTGATTTGGATAGATTAATAACATAAAGGATCCTTGGAAAAAGGGGCTCAAGCACCTCTGATCTTACCTCTCCCTCAGTGGGATCATGAGTTGGGACAAAGGTGACCTTGCTGCCCACAAAAACGCTGTTTTGCTTCACCATGCAAGTATTAGTGTTGGATTCTTAGTTGTCAAACTTGATATGAGTTTTGACTGCATGCTTAGGGTTATGATTGCTTAGTTTCATAGTTAGTTCATCTGATTTTGTGCAAATAAACTTCTGTTCCATTTCTTTTGCTACTATCTAGGTCAGATTAGGTCAAGGTAATTAGGTTCTTGATTTTCCAAGTATTCATTTGTTAAATTCGAAAAATAACTTGCAGAGCACCTGTTATCCTTCTATATTTACCCATAATCCATCAGATAATCTGCTCCAACCCTTAGTCCATGATTCGTACCCTTCATTTGCCATACTTTCCCCACCTTGCCCTAATTCCTACATTCTTGTGCATCATCGCTTCCTCCATCCTTGAACGAATCCAATCCCTCCTTAGCCTCATCCACCAAGTCCTAGACCTCTTCACACCCCTATTTCACCCCCATAATCATTCCTCCCTCTTTTTCCCTCCATCCATGCTCCAAAACCCCATTTCGAAACATCCTGTAGAAGAATTACAGAACATCCTGTAGAAATCCTGAACATCCTGTAGAACCCCTGCAGACTTCCTGTAGAAGCTCATAAACACGGTTTCTTGGCAGCCAAACGTTGTGAGACTCTCTGGAAGGGTGTTAGGGACCCCTTATACCCTCTATGAACCTTCCCAACCTTTCCCAAGCATTTCTCCTCCTTGATCCACCTCTACACAGTAAAAAATAGTTAGAAGCACATGCATGATAATTCCAACAACTTAAACAAAAATACAAAAAGATGTTTTCTTCGGAAAGGGGTAGTCTAGACACATGTATTTTACCTTCATAGAAGTAATGGCATCTCTTTTAGTAGTTTGCATGCTCTCCTTTGCGTCAGTAGGACTAGCTGGTAGAATTAGGGTTTTCTAGGGTTTGCGTTTCTTTTTGGCTCTCAGTTTCTTTTTGCAATTAGATTAGCTTCCTTCGAGTTAGCTTTCATCCATCAATTAAAAGGCTTCTTCTAAGAGATCATAGATGTTGGCTTAAGCTCCTAGCGGACTTGTGCTAGCTGACCAAGTGACAGTTGCGGCAAGAGCTAGTACTTGTGCATACAGCACCGTCGCTTCCAAGTTTGTTACGAACTACCGGGTTGATAAAATTAAAGAAGGGAGTTCCAGGAGTTGTAGAATTATTGCTACAATACTGGGGCTCACCATCTTTTTGGCGCCGTTGCCGGGGAAGTGTCAGAGTATTGGTGATTGTCGCTTTTCTTCTATTTTCCACTACAATCTTCTGCTAAGTAGTTTATTTCATTCCCATTATGCAATTTCGTTTATGCAAAAGTAGATTAGCATTTACCGCTTTCATAGATTAGCATTTCTCGCTTTCATAGATTAGCATTTCAATTCCGCAATTTCATTTCTACAAGCGTAGATTAGCATTTCAATTATGCAAGTGTAGCCTAGCATTTCATTCCTGCAATTTCATTTGAGCAAAATAGATTAGTCATTTCTTGCTTTCATTTCAATTCCACATTTTCATTTTAGCAAGATAGTTAGTTGCAGTTCAATCTATTTCAGTTTTGCAGGTAGAAGTAGAAAAAATCAAAAATCAACCAAAAAGATTTCATTTCATGCCTTGTAGGAGTAGAGATAATTTAGAAAAATATTTGCACAACACCCCCCACTGCTTCACACAGCCAACCTTCTCTCTTCTTCGATGGCTGTGATTAAGAAGAATCCCTAGGTGGACATCAAGGCATCTTTAAAGAACCTCTAGGGGAGAAGAAGAAGAAAACATTCCTCTGGAGCGAATGGCTACAAGCAGAAATGTTGGGAGCAGTACCTTATCCAAAAATGAATTTGCAAATCAGATCGAAGATTTCAAGAGCGATATAAGGCAGTTTCTTGCCATGCAACTGGATACCTTACGGATCCAAAAGAAGCAAGAGGAAGCCAAGAGGGCTTTGGCCATTTTTTTTCCTAGGTGCACTAGAAAGCATCCTAGGAACGAATGTCCATTGTACTCCATAGAAGTGTGTTTTGTATGTGAAGAATACCATCCTACAGATCAGTGCCCTTCCTTACCCAGAATCAAAGCTGCATATCAGAGAGCCAAAGGAGCCACTGAATCACTCTATTATATGAACCAAAGGAGGCCACATGAACCTAGATCTTATCAGCAGGAACTGCAAGGGACATCCGAGACCTATTATGACCCCTATCAAGCCACTTTCATGCCTTCTTGGGGTCCCCCTGCTCATCCTTCCTGGTTCACACCTCCTCCTTGTTCCTTCATAGATCCATATTATGCCCAACCAGCTGCTCATTCGTTTCACCCTTATGCTCAGCCACAACCTCAGTGGAATGCACCTCATCAGGGGTGGAGGCCCCAGTACAACACTCCTCCCACTTCTTTTCCTCCACCACCTGCTCATCCACAACCAACACCTCCTCCTCCACCAAGGCAACCCCAAATGCCTACCCAGCCACAACCCCATCCGCATCCATCTCGAATATACACCCCCACTGAGCTACCCATACCACCATTTCCAAACTTGTCCATTGGAGTAGCTCAACAAAATTGCAATGCTGAGACACAACATGTCCAAATGACTCCTCTTGAGCTCGATGATCTTCACCATAGCTCAGGAAGAGTATTGCAAAGCAGAGATTATCCTGAAAGCATTGAAGGACCACATCCGGGAAAAGAAGATTCAAAAGAGGAGATCAAAGAACCATGGGCTGCACTTGATGAAGAGAAGAGATCAAAATCAGAGATCGAGAGAGCTCCCTCATGGTTACCATCAAATCTTCCATGTATTCAAGAGAAAGATCAGCAAAAAGAGGAAGATGAGGAAGTCATGTTAGAAGGTGACATGAAACATGATCCAGATCAACAAAAGAACCAAAGATATCAGAGCTATATTGAAATATGGTTTCAGACGGTCACTAAGTTGCAGCAGTACTCTCTTCTTCAGCTATGTTTGATCCCTTCAAAGTCAAATCATTTGGTCTCTGAGATCCGGATAGTTGTCAAAGCATGAATTTCAAGCCTCCACATCAGTTTACCTCTAATCTCGATGTGCACATGGCTCCATTGGAAGTATTCTTATACTTGAGAACAATTTTGTTTTTCAAGTAGGGTAGGGTAGAAAAAAAAAAAAGAAAAAAAAAGAAAAAAAGAGAAAAAAGAAAAAGAAAAAATGAAAAAAGAGGAAAATAGAAATCTAAGGTGAAAACCTCCTCGGAGGTGCCTTAGATTGGCTCATTGATTGAAAACCTCCATGAGGCGGTCAATGGGTTGGAAAAAAAAGAGAAAAGAGAATAAGATCTCTGGGTGAAAACCTCCCTTGGAGGCGCCTAGGGCAGGCAATTAGGGTGAAAACCTCCATGAGGCGCCCTAGTTGTTTTTCAAAAAAAAAAGAGAGAAAGAAAAAGAAAAATAAATCTAATTTCCATTGAATAATTTCAGGTTGCAGCAATGACATTGCAGGTCAGGAGGATCACTCAAAACAAAGACAAAAGAGTTTTTGTGCCTTCTAGAGGAAGTTCTATATTTCTACAGGAAACATCCTGTAGAACCTTCAAGCGAGCCAGATTCGATTTTGGAAGGGGGTCTAAAGCTTGGAATCCATTGGTTATGCCTGCAAGCATCCATGTTACCATTTCTCACCCTTTTCCATCATCTTTTCCACCTCATTGTGCTTCTCATTGTGCTTCTACAGGAAGTTCCTGTAGAAATTGTAGGAAGCTAGAAATGGATTTCAAAAAGGTGGTTTGGCGAACATGGTAGATTCCTCAAGGGTTCAGAAGTCCTCCTGCAATCTAAAAACTCCTCCTCCATCATCTCCATACCTGCATCATAGCCCAAGTTCATTTTCCATAACTTGAAAACCATGCATCCATTTGAAAAACTGTTTTACAAGGAATTGTATAGGGATGATGGCAACATGCCCGAGCAGTTTCAGCCCATTCTGGTGCACGGTTTCCAAGAAATCTGCCTCCATCACCATCAGCCATTTTTTCATTTTCTCCATATTTGTGCATCCGTTTCAAAACCTGTTTCATGGGGAGATGCACATGGGTAATAGTAGCCTACCCAAGCAATTTCAGCCGATTCCGATGCACGGTTTTCGAGAAATTGATCTTTGAAATCTTCAACCATTTTCCATTTTTCTCGAAATCTGTGCATCCATTGATCACGATTTTGCTATGGGAGGTGCATCATGGTGATAGGAATTCACTTAGCAAGTTTCAGATCAATCCGGTTTGCTGTTTGGGAGTAATGGCAAAAACAAGTTCCGGTCCTGTGCAAATTCAGTGCAGCAGCTTGAAGGTGCAGATCTGAGTGTGGAAATGAACTCCTGCAGCATGCATCCGGCCAGAGGACACTTGCACAAGGAAAACAAGCAAAAATCATCAGCCAAGCCCTCATGCAACCAAAGAAACCAGTGCATGCAACAATGACTAGCCACAGCACCTCACAATAGCCATTTGACTTGAGGTACGTGACTGCAACTCGTTCTTCTATTGCACAAATCTAATTTAAAAACTTCATGAATGAATGGAATGGTGGAATTGAGCCACGAATATAGAAAGATTAAGCCGATGGTTCCTTGTCCAATTCTCTATCAATCAGCCAGGAATCATGTAGCGTACGTGTTAGACAACTCACGTGAAAAAAAAAAAAATAAAAAAAAATAGACAGTGTTAGAAGCTTTAACTCCAGTGCAGCTGATTAACAAGAAGAGGACATGCAGCTCATTATAGCACTGCCATCTGCATGTGGCCACGTACGCCTAGCCACCTCACTCCTTCACCACAAATCACGCAGCAATTAACGAATGCTGAGCTCAGACTCACAAACTGCTGTCAACTTGCACTTGCAACATTTTCAACTGAAGTATGCATCCTCTGATTCCACAAAATGATTAACCCATCGTCCTCCATTGAGCTTTGTGGCCTGGTTCACAATTCTCCAGCGTATCGGGCTCACTCAGAGGCGCATGGGCACTCTACAGGCATTTCTACAGGAAGTCGTCTACAGGAAACGCAGAAAACAACTCTGCAGAAGGAAAACCCGAGATTATTGTCAAAATTCAAGCTTGAAATGAGAAAAGTAGTTAAAGCTCGTGTCCAAGGTTACCAGGGTTCTTGAAAGTATTGATGTTGGAGTTTTTCAAACGCATTATAGATCTGCTAATGGTGGAGAAATCTGTTTGAATTCAGAATTTGATCATCTATTTCATAGTCCATGGAGGACAAGATATTCCCTGCTTGGTCTAAAACTGTTGAAGAATGCTTAGAAGAATATGATGTGAGCTTAGAGAATGGTTTAAATTCTCATGAAGTGGAAAAACGCCGTCAAATATATGGATGGAATGAGCTCTAGAAGAAAAATGGTACACCTTTGTGGAAGCTGGTAGTGGAGCAATTTGATGATACAGTTGTTAAAATACTTCTGCTGGCAGCTGGCATTTCATTTCTTCTCATCTACTTTCGTGATAATGTGTGTTCTGAGGAGGGCATAACAGCGTATGTAGAGCCCCTGGTCATTCTCCTGATTCTCATCCTCAATGCCATTGTTGGAGTATGGCAGGAGAATAATTCTGAGAAGGTTTTGGAAGCTCTCAAAGAAATGCAATCTGATCATGCAAAGGTCTTGAGAGATGGACATTGTGTTGTAGATCTTCCCTCCAGAGAACTTGTTCCAGGAGATATAGTGGAACTGAAGGTGGGAGACAAGGTTCCTGCAGACATGAGAATTGTGTCCCTCAAGAAATCCACCTTTAGGATGGAGCAGAGCTCCCTGACCAGAGAGAGCATGCCTGTGGTCAAAAGAACATATCCAGCCACCTTGTGTGACTGTGAGTTGCAGTCAAAAGAATGCATGGTGTTTGCAGGAACTACAGTTACCAATGGCTACTGCACATGCATTGTTGTGAGCATTGGCATGTTTACAGAAATAGGTAAAATTCAGGCACAAATTCAGGAAGCTTCAATGGAATGTCATGATACCCCTTTGAAAAGAAAGTTAGATGAATTTGGTGAAAGACTGACAACAGTGATTGGTGCCATTTGTATTCTTGTCTGGATCATGAACTACAAATATTTTCTTTCATGGGAAGTCATAGATGGGTGGCCAAAAAAATATCAGGTTTTCCTTTGAGAAATGTACGTACTACTTTAAGATTTCTTTTGCTCTGGCAGTTGCTGCTATACCAGAGGGATTGCCTGCTGTGATTACTACATGTTTGGCTCTTGGCACTTGTAAGATGGCACAAAAGAATGCTATTGTGCGTAAGTTACCGAGCGTGGAGACTTTGGGTTGCACCACAGTGATTTGCTCTGATAAGACAGGTACTCTTACAACCAATCAGATGTCTGTCAGTGAGTTTATAGCCATAGGGCACAGTACTGCTTCACTTAGAGAGTTTATTGTTGAAGGAACAACATATAATCCTGAGGATGGAAAAATATTGGATGGGCCTGCACATAATATGGGGGAAAATTTAGAAACTCTGGCAGAAGTTGATGTAGTTTGCAATGATGCAGTGATATCTTGTCAAGGTCACCAGTTCCATGCTACTGGTATTCCCACTGAGGCAGCCTTGAAGGTATTGGTTCAAAAAATGGGAGTTCTAGACCCAATGGCAGGTGATACAAGTGCCATTCTCAACAGTGGCACAGTGAAATTGGGTAATTGTGATTGGTGGATACAAAGATCAAAGAGGCGGGCTTTATTGGAGTTTGATTGTGATCGAAAATCCATGGGTGTTATTGTCATGGAACCAATGGGAAAAAATCGTCTGCTAGTGAAGGGCACCATGGAAAATTTGTTTGAAAGGAGTGCTTTTCAACAACTTGCAGATGGATCAGTTGTTGAATGAGATGATGCATCAAGGGAATTACTCTTGAGGAAGTTTCATCAGATGAGTTCAAAGGCTTTGCGTTGTTTGGGATTGGCATACAAGGAAGTTTGGGGAGAGGGAAACAGAAGGAGAAATTGGCCGAGATTTTAGCTAGGGAGGCAGCACCTGTGCTAGGCACCCTAAGCACATCCATCCCCTCCATGAGCACTCATTTTTTCAAGGTTTGGACACAATCTGGTCATGGTTCAACCTTCTACAGGAAGCTACAGGACTTTCTACAGGAAGTTCTATATTTTTACCAGAAACATCCTGTAGAAGCATTTGGGTAGGTCAGAATCAATTATGGAGAGGGATTTGAAGCTTGAAGTTTGTTGAGGAGGAATGAAACCACTCTTTTCTTCCATCCTCCACTGGTTTCATCTCCTTTCACCACCATTGCCACCATCATATTGAATATACTTGCACAATCATACCAAAGTTGAGAATTCTCTAGGAAAAGAAGCACAGGCAGTGGGAAGAAGCAAAGAGAAAAGCATGGTTTCATGACAAAGAAAATGGCATCACTTCAGAAGCTTGGCATGACAGGGAGGCCACCAAGGCCATCAAAGATGAGGAGATATATTGGTTGCTCAGAGGATGAGCAACACTTTCAGTAGGGGGGTGATGATGAGCCCCAAAAATGGATAATTATTTGGGCTCATTCAACCTCCTAATTCGACTTAATCCACCATTCTCATTAGTTTATTGCATGTTTTTTATTATATTTATGCTAATAGATTGAATTGGGTTAGTCATTATGCCAACAAGTCTAATGTGTGCTTTCTGTAGCCTTTTTGGTCAATTTGGAGACAAAATTGAAGGTCTTAATGAGCACTTGGCAGCCAAATTCGTGGGAGAACAAGGGAGAGGATTTGTAGGAAGGTGTCCCCTTCATTTATGGGCCCTTACCTCAAATTCTCCACCATCAGCTCGCAGTTCAAGGGCCACCAAATCAATTAGCACAAGGGCAGCCAAGCAAGTCAAGTAGGACTGCTGTTAACTACAAGATTTGGGCAGCCGAGTCCCTAAAGTTTAGGAGGACTGTTGGGGTCCTCAATTTGTATAAATAATAAGGCTTAGGGCCTCATTTTGGTTAGCTAGTAGTTAGTCATTTCATAGTCTTGTTGTAGTCATTTTGTAGTTCGATTTTTAGGCAATAGATTAGTTTTGTTGTCATCTCATTTTCAAGTTCTCCTTGTGGACAGTTTTGATGTAACTCTTCATTTCTTGATCAATAAAGATGAATCCAGCTTTGCACCAGCTCCAAATATCTCTTAGGAGGCTGTAGTGCTTGGGGTTGGGCCCATCTCAAGCGCCCAGTACCTCCTTTGTTTACCTTTATGTGTCTTTGCTGCATTCTTAGAGTAAAATCTGCTATTTAGATTTAAAACTTGTTGTGTTATTTAGGTTGCTTTTGATGATTAAAGTAGATTTTCATGTTCAGATTGATTTGCATAGATTAATAACATAAAGGATCCTTGGAAAAAGGGGCTCAAGCACCTCTGATCTTACCTCTCCCTCAGTGGGATCATGAGTTGGGACAAAGGTGACCTTGTTGCCCACAAAAACACTGTTTTGCTTCACCATGCAAGTATTAGTGTTGGATTCTTAGTTGTCAAACCTGATATGAGTTTTGACTGCATGCTTAGGGTTATGATTGCTTAGTTGCATAGTTAGTTCATCTAATTTTGTGCAAATAAACTTATGTTCCATTTCTTCTGCTACTATCTAGGTCAGATTAGGTCAAGGTAATTAGGTTCTTGATTTTCCAAGTCTTCATTTGTTAAACTCGAAAAATAACTTGCAGAGCACCTGTTATCCTTCTCTATCTACCCATAATCCATCAGATAATCTGCTCCAACCCTTAGTCCATGATTCGTACCCTTCATTTGCCATACTTTCCCCACCTTGCCCTAATTCCTACATTCTTGTGCATCATCGCTTCCTCCATCCTTGAACAAATCCAATCGCTCCTTAGCCTCATCCACCAAGTCCTAGACCTCTTCACACCCCTATCTCACCCCGATACTCATTCCTCCCTCTTTTTCCCTCCATCCATGCTCCAAAATCCCACTTCGAAACATCTTGTAGAAGAATTATAGAACATCCTGTAGAAATCCTCAACATCCTGGAGAACCCCTGCAGACTTCCTGTAGAAGCTCATAAACACGGTTTCTTGGCAGCCAAATGTTGTGAGACTCTCTGGAAGGGTGTTAGGGACCCCTTAGACCCTCTATGAACCTTCCCAACTTTTCCCAAGCATTTCTCCTCCTTGATCCACCTCTGCACAGTCAAAAATAGTTAGAAGCACATGCATGATAATTCCAACAACTTAAACAAAAAAACAAAAAGATGTTTTCTTCGGAAAGAGGTAGTCTAGACACATTTATTTTACCTTCATAGAAGCAATGGCATCTCTTTTAGTAGTTTGCATGCTCTCCTTTGCGTCAGTAGGACTAGCTGGTAGAATTAGGGTTTGCTAGGGTTTGTGTTTCTTTTTGGCTCTCAGTTTCTTTTTGCAATTAGAATAGCTTCCTTCGAGTTAGCTTTCATCCATCAATTAAAACGCTTCTTCTAAGAGCTCATAGAAGTTGGCTTAAACTCCTAGCGGACTTGTGCCAGCTGACCAAGTGACAGCTGTGGCAAGAGCTAGTACTTGTGAAGATCCATCAAATCACGGGGCAAGAAGAAAGGGAAAAACAAAAAGAAGAAACAAGAAGATTCATCTTCTGAAAAATCTTTTGAAAGCCCTACTGGGTGAAAGAAACTAGATCAACCATGCTTCATATGCAATGAGGACCATTATACAAAAAATTGTCCCCATCGAGTTGAGGTCAAGAAATTTTTAAAATCTTCGAACACCTCAGCAGTGTTGACGGATCCATTCCCAAACCAAGAAACCAATCTGGTTGCTATTGATAATGCTTCCCCATCCCAAGTGCTTATGTTATCAGAAGTTGAAAAACTTTTACATGCTAGTTTCATTTACCCTATTCCTCTAACTGATTGGGTATCGAATATTGTTCCTTTGATGAAAAAGCAAGGAACGATTAGAGTGTGCATTGATTATAGGGATGTAAATCAAGCTTATCCAAAGGAGAACTACCCTACACCCTTCATCGATCAGATAATTGATGAATGCGCCAAATGCAAAATCTTTTCATTCATGGATGGATTTTCTAGATATAATCAAATAAACATACGCCCATAGGACCAGTCAAAGACTGCATTTATATGTCCGTGGGGAACATTCACGTACCATAAACTACCTTTCGGTTTAAAGAATGTAGGGGTGACTTTTCAGAGGGCAATGAACTATGCCTTCCATGACATAAAACACATCTTTCAACCATATCTCAATGATCTACTGGCTCACTCGCGAAAGCAAACTGATCATCTGCAGCATTTGAGAGCCATATTTCTACGTTGCTGACACTACAAGATACGACTCAATCCACAAAAGTGTGTGTTTTGTGTCAGTTCTGGTCGTTTACATTGTTTCGTAGTTTCTAAGGATGGAATTCGTCTCGACCCATGTATGGTTCAGGAAATCATCAACATGCCTCCACCTTCAAATTTTCTTCAGATTCAGAAACTCCAAGGGAAAGAAAACTTTCTGAGGTTCATTCCAAATTACGTTGAACTTGCTAAAGGTTATACATGTCTTTTGAAAAAATAAGTTCCCTTCATGTGGGATCAGGTTGTGCAAGCTTCATTTGATGCTTTAAAGGATTCCCTAATAAAAGCATAATTAATGTATGCTCCTGACTATCAAAAACACTTTAACATGTATCTTGTGGTAGCAGATACGACCATCACAATGGTTTTATTACAAGAAGACGAAGAAATTGAAAATCCAGTCTATTATTTAAGTCAAAACTTAAATGATACAGAAAGTAAGTACTCCTATGTTGAAAAGCTGGCTCTAGCAGCTATTCAAGAAGTACATAGATTTCGACACTATATCCTCTTTCGAAAAATGACCATTCTGTCAGATTGCAACCTTGTGACCTACATTCGGTCGTGTCAATTACTAGGGGGAAAATATTTAAAATGGATAGCCATTTTTCAAGAGTTTGATTTGGAATTCACAAAATCAAAATCAAAGAAATCTACAGTTTTTGCGGAGTTACTATGCGACCTCCCATCGTCGTCCAACGACTCAACATCTAAAGCATCAATCATGGATGAATCTCTGTTTCTGATATCGTGAAGTAATCCATGGTATGTAGATATACTAATCTATCTCCAAAACCAAACATTTAGGCCTAATACCTCTTGCTCCGAACAATGACGTACTTGATACCAAGTAAAAGACTACATGATCGTCGGTGATACCCTTTATCATCATAGTGTCGATACAATTCTGCAAAGGTGCCTCACCCATGAGGAGGCCGAAAAAGTCTTGAATGATTTTCATTCAGGTGCATGTGGGGGGCATCAATCTGGTTATGCTATGGCACAAAATATCTTACGAGTAGGTTACTTCTGGCCTACTATATTCAAAGATTACATAACCACGGTCAGAAGTTGCCATACTTGTCAGATCTTTGACCGCAAAACCAGACTACTGCCTGCATTGCTGCATCCAGTAGTTGTTGTTGGGCCATTCGCCAAATGGGGCATAGATTTCATGACTTGTAACCCCACCTCGGCCGGGGGGCATGGGTATATCATAGTCATAGTTGATTATTAGAAAATGGGCTAAGGTGATGCCTACATTAAACAACAACGGCAAAACAACTGCTCTTTTCTTTTTCAATCATGTAGTCTCTAGATTTGGTGTTCCACAAGCTATAGTCATAGATCATGGATCACATTTTCACAATCACATGATGGTTTAATTCGCTGCCAAATTAGGACTGTCCGACGACAGTTCTACTCCGTATTATCCACAAGCTAATGGACAAGTTGAGGCCATCAACAAAGTCCTGAAGCACATGCTGCAAAGGATGATTGGAGTCCACAAACGGAATTGGAACTTAATCCTATGCTCAACTTTGTGGGCATATATAACATCGGTGAGAAATGTGATCGGGTTCAAACCCTTTCAGCTAGTGTATGGCCTGGAAGCAGTCTTACCAATTCAGTGTGAAATTTCTTCTCTCAAGCTCGCAATCAACCTACTCCCCGGAACTTCAGAGGAAGAGGCTCGTTTCTTGGAACTAATCCAATTGGATGAAACCTGTTGTGATGTCGCTTTGGCTAACAAAGCTCATAAGAAACGAGTCAAGGTGCAATTTGAAAAAAATGTCAAATCCTTTGTCTTCTCAGAAGGTGACCTAGTCTTACTTTACAATCAGGAATCCAATAAATTGGGAGCAGGTAAGTTCCAGTCATTTTGGATGGGTCCCTACATTGTTAATCATGTATTAGCAAAAGGAACCTATGAGCTAGTAGATTATGATGGGATTCCACTGTCGCAACCCCAAAACAGGTTGTATCTTAAACGTTACTATGTTTGATTAAGTGTAGTAATCTCTTTATATGATTTTGTTACGTTTTTGTTTTCATCAAGAGTGATCATTTTGGTTAGGTAATCCACTTTTCACTTGTTGCAAATGTTGGACCTGTTGGAACCATTCATTGGATACACCGACAGAGCTAGTCGTAGTGCGCGGAATCTATCTTCTGTAGCCTGGGCCATCTTTGATCCAAGCAGTGAGCTAGTGAGCTTCAGAGGGATATGTATTGGTAGATCAACGAAAAAAATCACTGAGTACAGCATGTTGATGGAGCTTCCATCACACATGGCATACGCCGACTTATTGTCAGGCTAGATTCACAACTCGTCATCCTACAACTTACTAGCATCTATTCTGTTCGGAATCCAACTATCTATCATATGTTCCTAAGGGTCAGGATTTTGGAAAGACAGTTTGATTCTATTCAATATCAACACATTTCTAGAAACTTAAACACATTAACTGATTCATTAGCAAATTATGTGTTAGATAAACATTTGCAGCATTTATAAAGGAAAAGCATTTCAATCAACATTTGCATCAGGATCATATAACTTAACCAAAATAAAACTCCAAAAATAAAAAATATATATAATTGTTTATAGTTTTTTACAAAATGTTCTGTGTCTAAGACAAAATCGGTCATACGACCCCAAAACTAAAAAACGTAGAAAGGCACCCTAGACTAATGGTGCTAGTCATAACAAATAACCGCCTCCATGATCATACCTAAGAGCCTAGTCCATCAACTCGGTACGCTAGTGGTATGGCGCTGTAATCTTAGAGGTAACTTGTCAATCCTCACATCTTGAATTCCAAGGGTAAGACCCTCGATCTAATCCTGAAAAATTGCAAGGGTCTCTGCTATGTCCAGATTGCGAAAGACAACCCTCCCTACAGCCTCTCCTACTGGAACATCAGTTGCTACCCTCGGGTGCGCTGCTGGTCGCACTGGTCCAATATCTGCACACATATATGAGTTTAATTAGTCTTGATAACCTTTAAAAACACAAGAACATTATAAAAGAAATAAACAGAGATATGGTCAGATCTTCTCACCTATAACACCCCACTGCTCACCGGCCGATAACACCAAATCCAAGTCACCTCGGAAATCCATCCGAACATATGGATACTTAGTGAAGACCATCTCCTGACAGTTGAACCACTCAAAGAAGGCATCAGAGAATGAAAGCTGTGACTGACCAGCATTTCTAGCCATGAGATCGACCCATCTCTACATCCGTGTTTCCCTCGGTGTTGGTAGTCCGAGTGAAAGGTACTGTGGCTGCATCAGTGGAATCCTCTCCAAGGCGAAAGTAGTCAAAATGGAACCATAACCAAAGTGCTTGGATCTTCCATTCTTCACCTTGGAAACCTATTCTTTTACAACCGGAAGTACTGCATCACACCAGTTGAATACCTTTAGTTCAAGGCATTCTAGGTCATACTGCATATAGGACCTGTTGGCCAAATGAAGAGCCGTGCTACTAGCAAATCTAGCAAAGGTGAATAAGATATTCCTCAAGGACAGGTCAGTGACATCTCGAATATTGATCTTACCATCCCTACTCGGCTGAGATCCATCTCTACAAAACTGATGAATATAATCCCTCTCGGATTCACCCCCATGGGAGGATCCTGATAGTAAGAGAGGGGCGCCACACCTCGATAACCCAGTCAAAAAGTAGATATCCTCAACTGTCAAAGGGATGGATTTTCCTCTAATCTAGAACACCTGGTTGGTAGGATCCCATGCATCGAGAAGATATTGCAACAAATTGATTTGTTGCCTCATGCTGGATAGGCAGAAGAATTTGAGCAAGCCATAGTTTTGCAATGCAGTAACTGTACCCGGATCATGTAAGGCAATCATATCCTCTTCTTCATGCTCATGTTCACACCATGCAATGACCATCTTGATCCAATGAATCTATAAAAAACAAACAAGAGAGGAATTAGGATCCTGATTTGGGCAAAAACAGGTAACATTTCCATGAAAAAGCACTGCATAAAATTTTCCTCCTGCACCCATCGCACCTTGGCTATGTATAGGGTTGGATGCATACTGACTGGCCAATGGCTAGCTCAGTATGCATCACACTTTTCGATGCATACTAGGTGCGATGGGGAGAGAATGAATTGTTCAAACCCCTGAGGCCTAGAAGAACAAGAAAAGCAACGCAGAATAAGAAAAGGAAAGAATGCAATTGAAGAGCTTAGGGTTAGCTCCTACCTAGTCTAGACGGCACGGAAAATAGTCCACCAGATCTCCCAAAATTAGTTGATGAAATTCAAGGGGGAAAACACCTCCAGAGCTCCAACAATCCCAAATTTGAATGAAATGGTAAAATGAGAGGTAAAACTACTTTTATGTTACTGTTCACGTAATTCAAGTAAGATTTTGGTTTTTAAGTCATTTTTCAAGCATGTACTTACATTTCTAATCAATTTGATGGAGAAATTGAATAGGTAGTATGACTGTCAAAAGAACATAGTGTTAATGGTAAATTGAACATCTCTGACTATTATCACTAGTAGTGTTACTGTAGGTTTCAAGCTCATTAAAAAATAAACCTGCCACTGAGCATAGTTTCTAAAGGTTCAAGCTCATTAAAAAATGAATCCACCCTTGGTAAATAACCTTTGTGATCGCATTGCTATCAGCCTTTTAGCCTTGGCCGTGTTCTTACCATCACCTCCATTCTTTTAGTGGATCATATGCCTCCACTTGATTGTTTACCCTTTTGAGGAACAGTTGTGACGAGTGATTCTATTAGCCTCCCTCATTACACTGTGATGTTTGAGAAGTTCGAAACTTACTTGGAACCAGTTGCTACCTGGATACATCACTCGTTCCTCAAAAATGAGTCTATTTTAAGCTCTTTTTAGACTCGTAAAATATGAAAAGATTGCCGAGCTACTGACCTTTCCAGCTCGTTAAGGTAAAGGGAAGTGTCATCCCTCCTCTATATTTTAATCCTTTTGGACCTGAGGGATCATTACACAAAAATATCAGGCGCTTGTCTTGTTCGGATCGCTAAAACTATGGAGAAGTCATCCCTTTCATATCATTTTATACTTTTTTGGGCTCAAGGGATTATACCACGAAAAAGGACTACTGGAGTTTCCTTGCCATCTCTTTTCAAACAATCTAAATATGAAAAGGACCAAGTTGTCTTTGTCATTAAACTCATTAAAACAATAGCGACAAACTTATCCATCCGGACAAGAGCGAGTTTCGCTGTCGCCAGGCTTGCTAAAACATAGCGATAGGTTTTCCCGAAGGGAAAATTATAGAACAAGCATATGTTATCCTCCTCAAGCTTGACAAAAATAAAGAGGTACTGGTCAATAATGACTGGGGAAAGAGGGAAGAAAACTTGAAACAGTTCATTGGTAGCAGGTCACTCTTGAACATGACACTTTCACTCCATCACCATGATTGAGTCGGGTTGGGTTATTCAGTTCACCATCACAATTGGTCCTTCATACCATCCATGGGGTTAACACTATCAGTCCATCACAGTGTTGCCAATATGTTCAAGAGAAGTCGCTCAAAGAATTCACCAACCCAGATAATGCCTCATCCACTGCAATACCTTCACTCTCCCTTTTTCATGACTGCCACCCTAAACCTTGTATCATCAGATCATTTTCACCTCCAAAAAATCATTTGCTTCGTTTCGTGTCATAGATGTGGGATTCATTAAGACCCTCTGTTGGGTGCGGAGTCTGATTATCTTCTATATTCAAAGGTATCGCCACATTGGACCCCAGTTCGAAATCGTTGCCGCCCATAAAATATTCACTGCAGGGGGGGTCCAGGGGGGGGGCTGCGACCTTTGGGAGGCCCCCCCCTAGCGGGGGGTTTCGGGGGCAGTGCCCCCGAAGCTAAAAATAGCTATAAAATTGCCTTGTAAAAGTATAGTAATTTCTAGTCAATCTAGGTTGTTCATTAGGCGGATGATCTGACAATAGAACTTATGTTTAGTGTAGGGTTTTTTGCCCTAGAAGGCAACCCCTGTCTTTGTATGAGGGCATTGTATTTGAGGCTGTGTAATAGATGTGTATTCTCTGAGCGAGAAACAGAAAGGTGAGACTGTGAGAGAAAACAGAGGATATTACCGTTGATTTGCTATAGGTTGTGTCTCTTCATTTTGTTGGATAATAGAAATGAAGGACTGGCTGTTCGGGGTGGACGTAGCCCAAACTGGGTGAACCACGTATATCTGTGTCTCTCTTGTTTTATGCATTTTCTGTGTTTATATTTCTGCAATATTTTATGTGTTTCATTGCTCCGTACTATATAATTTTCTAACACCCTCCTATGATGGGTCACTTCTTGTCGATATCAGCTCACTATCCAAGAAGTTGACTTAGGAACAACCCTTTCAGTACTCTGAAGTTTTCATGCCTCAATGGCAAGTTTCTCACTTTCGGCGACAGGTTTACATCAATGGCCTTCGACTGAAAGAATTTGCGTGGCAACATCAGGTCATATATTCACACCACATGAATTGTACTTTAGTATCCTGAGGTTCATTATCATTATCGGTGATTCCTCTCGTGCCTGTTAATAGCTTACATCATTGGCTTGTAATCAAGCGATGTCTTTCCATGTTCGACTTCAGGACATCTTTTCACATGGATCGACTTGTACATTAGGTGAATATTGAAAGAGTTTGAAGACCTCATATCTAGTTTCATCCATCCAGGCGGTGATATATTCAGGAAAATAAAGACATCAAATGTACTCCATAGCTGCACAAATGATCATCCAAGCTAAGGGATGATGGCTCTACAAGAATCATTAGTTTGCCACACAGACAGTTGTCTGTCCTATGTACATGAAAATGAATTTATAAAGCTGAGCATGGAAATGCCCACCTCAGCTAGATCATGAAAATAATATGAAGATAATGTATTGTATTGTATTTTATACAGGTCACCTTCTAGTTCGAAAAACCTCGAATCCTCATGATAAAGCATTTCACCCGACATCAGAATATTTACGACCTCATGCTTTAGGGGGCAACTATTATAGACATATTTTGGAACTGCAACCCAAATCGAATATGTCGATAAACCAAGGGATCTAAAACCCCTAAAAGTGTTGTTTCACACCCTAAAATATCAGGGTCAACTGATTACATCATTTCCAGGAAGTTCTCCCTGAAAAACTACTCAGAACTAGTCAAAAGTGGACCATACAGATTGCTCCATGCTAGCAATGTGATGCATCTCACCTATTACACACAAGGGGTGCGATGCATACTGAAAAGTCCTTCTGTAGGGTGTGATGAATGAGAGCATACAAATGGCAGAGGCAGTTTTCTAGGTGGAAACTCAGAGAATCTTCTAGAAACTGCTCATATGACACTTGCCTCTCTGAATTCACCCAGGGATGAGTAAGAGATCATGAAATATCCAAGTGGAACCAAGAACTATCAGTGAAATGACACTAATAAAAAGCCCAAAAGCTGACTCACTGCTCTGCAAATACCTATAAATGGATCCCTCATCCCAAAGGTCCAGGGGGTTGGAATTTTGTAATTTGTAAGGAAGTGCTATTGGTTTCTCTTTGAGACATTGTATTGTTGGGTGATCTTGCTTTTCATGAGGTGAAGAGGGCTTTCATGCTGGAAGGATGATGTTAGATCAGATAGCTTGGTTGTAACCCTCTCTTCTACTTCTACTATCAATAAAGCTATTTGAGTTTTCCTCCATATACTTGTGTACTTGTAAATCTTGTATGTTTGGATGCAATTGTATGGTTAATGTACTTTTGATTCTGCATTGTTTATGGTATTATAGATCTCTATGCTTTGATGGTATTTTGTTGCTTTGCCTCTATAGGTGTTCTATGAAGTGGGACAAGTGAGAAAGGAGTGACGAACTGTATCAAAGGAGAGAGGAAACAAGCAAGGAGCCAAGCGAAGGATTGAGGTCGGTGCTCTCTGCTTCTCTCTTATCTATCATCCATAAAGGAAAACACAAGTTGCTTTGAATTGTTTGTTTCTAAGATAGCTACCCGTCTTAGTGGGACTAGTAGATCAAATAGCGACACTAGTTTTCCCGGAAACACACCACCCCTATTGCCTTGATATGACTAGGATCATATCCTAGTTTGATAACTAATTCTGCAATATTATAATTCTAGTGCCTTTTCCATAGAGGACATACTTTCAATCTTTAGCTATGAATGCACGTTGTCCAATGAAACTTGCAACTTTGAAGCATCCATGATAAAGATGGTTAGAGTTGAATAAATCATCTCACATGCCTTTTTATGCAAATCAATATGATCGATTGCATGAAGTTGTTTAGTATCAACTAAGAATATTGAGGCACTATAATCTTCAACATCTCTGTAGGCTGCAACCTTGGGTTTCAAGAAGGCCATTTGAAACTGTCCTTTCTCTAAATCAAAAGTAGAAAATAACTTATGGTGAGTGGTGGTAGTTTGTTTCTAGAATTTTGAGTATTTTGAAGCTTTGAGAGCTTCATTCTTTAATTTAATATCCTTGTACCTTGTGAAAATACTTGGCTATGGTAGAGCCTGAGAAGAAGACAAGATAGGAGATTCAGTGGTATCTTCTACATAAGGGAGATAGGTGGTAGGATTTTCTGTCAAAATCAAAGTAGTATGCTCATGTGCATCCCTTTCCTCTAAAGATTCTTCCTAAATTGTGATCACATGAGGACTAGCTTTGCTATCAGGTTTGGTTGTGGTATGTGGGTCTTTCTTCCTTCTCTTGAAAACCAGAAAATCTACAGCCTGTGTTTCTAAATATGTGGGAGACACAGTTTCTCTTGGCCTTTTAGTTTCTTTACCTTTAGAGATAGGATTTTTTAATGAACACTAACTAACCAACTATACTTCTACTTCATGCAATTTTTTTCTTGTCCATTTTTCTTGGTTAGTATATTATTCTATATCTAGCCTTGGTGTATGTGGATATGGAGTACTTTTTTTCTTAACCCTCAGCTTATAGATTACTCCCAATTGGTAATAGGACCATGTGAAACTGGGCTTGAAGTTCATCTACCTCAGAACTATTTCTACCTAATTTATAGGTGCTCTGGTGTTTACAATGTAAGGGCCCACATGTCATTTTAGTTTGAACTATGATTTCTTATTATCTGACAGAAAATGTAGTTCATCCATATTCAACATTCATCTGGCATAATGCAAGGAAAATATTCTCATTGACACAAAAATAGGTAGTCTATAAGGAGGGAGCTCACATCCATAAATTCTAATCTCTGTGTAGTTTGGGTATAAATACGAGTATCCAACCTTTGATTGTTCTGAGAGATGTAAGACTTTCCTAATTTATAGATATATCCTCATTATAATGTCGCTGCATGATAAACACAAAGAAGTGTGAAGGAATTGGTCTACAAAATATGTGTAAGTGTACTCCTATGAATTCCTTCTCACCAATGTGTAAGTGTGAAGGAATTGATCTACAAAATATCTGTAAGTGTACTCCTTTGAATTCCAGTTGTCTAATCGATAACTGGAAAAGGGTTACCATGCTCATCCATATTCTGCAACTAAAATTCAAATATGTCTACCTAATAATATACCATAATATAGACTAACACTGACTAACATTTAAACACTCCTTCACCTTTGAATTTCATAAATTGATCATGGATGACATCAGAAAAGAATTGACTATAATTAAACAAAACAAAAGGCTTCTATCCAACTGAGAATATTGGAAAGAATCCTAAAACTATTTCATCAACCCACTGGTCTGTATAATAACCAAGTAATTGAGTCACCATGGAAATTACCTATTTTGACATCTATCGAAAAATGGAAATAGGGTATGGGGCATTTGTTTGAAGTAATTTAGCATTTTTAAGGAGAAACATTCAAAGATGTGGGCTCTCTAGGTAAATGTAATATTATTGTAAAAATCCATTAATGATTCAGTGTAAAATGGGTGCAGAGAGGCTTTGGGATTTATTTGCAAGGCTTGGAAAATGCTCTCTGGACAAAATGGAAAAGACAATTTCATTATTTTGGGCAATCACTACTTTCTTGCTAGGGAGGTATCTAAGGTGACACTAGGTGGATAATTTAGGGAAGAAATGGGTTTGAGGGAAAATTAATTGAGGGAGAAAGGACTCCTAGATACTCAAATAATCACTGTGGTCAAGGTATTTATGGTTTTCCCAATTCTGTAGTTCATATAGGTCAAATGCATAGTCAGTTTCAGGAATTTTGAACTAGGTGTTGATCAGGAGTTTTATCAAGGTCTTGGATAGGGGGAATCATGGGTTCTTTCTTAATCATATTTCCTTTACCCTTCTACACTGACATCTTCAATTAAAAATGAGAAGGAAGGAACAGGTTACCATAATACTTTATTGGTTGAATTCTGCTAAGAAATTTCTAACAAACAACACTTAATCACTTTAGATTAGCTCGATAATGACTTGCATGAACTGAAAGAAGATGGAGGGAAAGAATGGAGGATCCTAAGGTTGTTTTATAATGGAAATGGTAGGGGATCATAATAGAATAGTTACCTTTTGAGGAATGGGGGCAATAAATTTGAAATGAGTGGATTTAGTAGGAGGAATTAAATGTATAACGCTCAATTGACGGGTAAATTTGGATGTTGAATGACCAAATGAGGTGGAATGGTGACATGGAAAAGGGATGAGGTGGACGGTGTGACATGGAAGGTGGAAGGGAGGACAGGTGGCATGAGAAGATGGGAAGAGGTGATAGGCAGAAGCAAATGTGGAAGTGATGGGGAGATGGTGGTTTTCGGGGGTGTAGGAGCAATAAGATATTTTGGGAGAGGACCCCCTGAAAATGATAAGGATCTGACACGTTAGTTGGGTTCGTAAGCGCACAAACAATTTCTTGGGACCCCCTATTCCATTAATCATTGATAGTGTGGAGGGGGGGTCTTACATCCTCCTCCCGTTGTTGATCTGGGAAGGAGTGATCTCCATCATTGATTGGTGCATGATGTTTATTCACAATACAACAAACAATCATTTCATATGATGCAGAAAATATAACATATAACATATAATTTTATGGACAATACATACAAATGAAAAATTTATTATAAATTTAAAAGCGACATTTTGACTAGTGCGATATAGAGGTTTTATTTTATTTTTTAATTTCTTTTTTTATTTTATTTCACAAATAATTTTTATCCCCTTTTATTTTCTTTTCTTTTTCTATTTTTTCTATTTTTCTTTCATTTCTTTTTTATTTCTTTTGAGCTAAAAAAAATTGAAATGAGTAAAAAAATTTTACAGTATCCTAGTGGGATGAAAACTTATTAGGACTAGAAGGCTCCTATATTTATAGGACCCTGTTGTGACCATCAACAACCCCCCTTTTTATTAGTGTTAGCAATAACATTAATAAATGGGGACCCTTTCAAAAAATAAAAACTTAGTACTTAATATTGCTTTTTGTTTAAAATAAAACAAGATATCAAAGTAAAACTTGTTAAAACGTGTAAATTTACCTTTTCCATACCCAAGCGCTATATGGCCGTAAAACCCAAGAAAAGCTTTAAAAACGAAAAGTCTTAAATAATAGGTAAACCTTTTACAAAACCTGCTTTTGAAGCAACAGTATCACATCGTAAAAAGGTCATGGTAGGCATCTCTTATATAAAGAACTCCTTGAAAATGTGATCTGCGAGAATGCGAAATCTAAGGCCTTACCACCTCATCGCATATCACAGATTACAAATTCCACAGTGCCACTTAATCTAAAATGCCCAAATATTGCGAAATGCGATAAGCTTCTCACAAATCGCATATCGCAGCCGCCCGATGAAATAATGGTTGTTAATGAATAATAGGTTATGCAATATCATGATCTACGATATTGCAAAGCAAATCGCAAAATCGATTTATCGCAAATCTAAGGGCCCAGAGTTTAATGACAGTGCTTTCCGTCATTCGATGCAAAAGTTATGAGCATTAAATTTTGGCTTAACAGTCCATTGATGGTTATTTATTAAAAGCAATTTGGATAAGGATAAAAGGACCATCTCAGGCAAGATGATCCCTTTGATATAATTTAAAGAATTAAAAGCTTTCTCGTCACCTTATTTTTGTTTGTTATTCACTATCGTCCTTATTGTATCTTTGATCTCTACTTGCAATTTTCAGGAGGAGTACGCAGAGCAGCACACAGAGTGTAATGGGAAAGAATGGCAAGGCTCCTACATCGAAAAAGTTAGAAATGATTCCATTATTTACAGACACCACTTGTACTAGAGAAGTAGGGATATCTACCTGGGAAGCCATGTATAAATTGTTAGAAGATGAAAACCCAAGGATTATGAAGGTTACAGTTACAACAGATGGATGCAGCTCCTCCAAAGCATCCCTAACTAAGCTTGCATGATCGTTTCTACATCGTATTGCGGCAAGGTCGAAGATACTCCCCTACACTGATATGGTTAAATGGGTCATAGATAATGTAGATATATTTGATAGAGAGTTCAAGTCGACCAATAAACAAGTCTGGGGGTCTGTTACACTAAAAAATGTCACCATGGCTATTTACAGTTGGTATGGCTCTATCAACAGTCATACTACCCTCTTAAGCAAGTCTTATGCCTCTGCTATCCATGTCAAACTCCAAGAAAGAGAGAAAGTCTTTATAAATGTGTTTATCTCTGGGTACGCAGGTTCTCTCAAACCTTGCCTGCGGGTACACACCTATTGTTCATGAGGTCTGCGTCCAAGGACGCTCTGTATCTAAAGGGGCAGGTGCGTCCCTCTGCAAAGGTTAAAATGCGCAAGTTTTATCTTCAAAAACTTACTTGTGGTCATTTCTAGAGCATTCTAGAAGGTTGTTCGACGTGTATTGAGCGCCTCCAGATGGTTCATGCACCCCTACCAAAGAGGAACTTATCCCATCAATAAGGGAGTGATCCCATCCAAAGAGGGGACTATCCCATTGATGGTGGACCTGATTAACTTCCTCTTGAGCACTACAAATACAGGCATTGGGCCAAAAGGAGGCAGGTTAAAAAGCTATACATTTGTAAGGGTAAATGCTGCAGGAATTAGGACTCCCATTTAGAAGCTTGTGAGGAGAGATTGCCATCTTTGCTTGTTCTATTTGGAAGTGGGTGAGCTTTGTCAAAGTAGAGGAAGACTCTTGTGGACCCTGGAAGGAGCTTGCACAACACCAAGGCTCAGGTTGTAATGGTTCCTTTTGATTACCTTTAATGCAAATTGGTCCATTCTTCTCAATAACTTGTTGTTTATGGGTTATTTCATGTACTCCTTGGTCTATATGTTGAATATGCTTTGTTTTATGTTATAATCAGGTGCTATTTAATCGTTTGACTGTTGGTGATTGCAGGTTTTGGAGAAAAGGAGGAACTCATCCAGATCAACAAAGCTTGGACTTCTACAACAGCGTTTGGACAAAGGTAAGAACGAAACACTTGATTTCTCATATCACAATGCATGTTTAGAGAAGGATAGTTCTAGTTTGTCTTGTTTGTCATTAGAATGTCTTAGACTTCTAGGAAGGTCGTTTGTGTCCGCACTTTTGACTGATTCCGTGTGACAAATTGGCGACCATACTGGGGAATCCATTGATGAGAAAAGTCTTTTCCTTTGTGTGAACTTTGCTTTGAGAAAATTGGTTTATTTTTCTGGTTTTGGCTCTGTGATTCTGTCTCTGGGTGGGTTAGCTTAGGATTAGTTTTATTTTGGTTTTTCTTGAGTTTTTCAGTAGGACGCACCCTTTGAGTGCTGCACAGTGCGTCCCTGGACGCACTTTTGCTGTGTGCACAGAGCGGGCCCGCACCTGTGCTAACGGGTTGCCTGCGTCCCCTGCCAAAATTTGAGAAAATTCCATTTTTTGCATTTTTTGCTCTTAGATTTTGTTTTTTCTTAGTTTTTTCTGCCCAGATTCATTAGTCCCTTGCCAAGAATCTTCACCTGAACTTGTTTCGATAGCATTGAGTGTTTTAGTGGATTTCATCGAAGTGTAAGCCCTAGGGTTTGATTTTGAGTAGGTCTTGTAGTGACTTTGGCGGTAGTAGTTGTCAAGCCTTAGATCTCTCTGGTTTTGTCAACATTCTAAGAAGTCAGACCTGTCATAAAGTCTACCTGTGAGAGCAACTTACCATTGAGTTGTCTCTTGGGCCAATTTCGAAGTGCTTGTTGTTTAAGTCTTGAATTCCATTTTACAAAAGAACAAAAAGATTTGAGTTTTGTTTTGACTAGTCTTTTGATTCTGCATTAGCTGGTCCTTGATTTGATTTTGATCAAGTAAAACAACCTAGAATCATCTTTGTGAGCTTTTGCCTTGTTAGGTTTGCTTAGAGTAATTTCTCTTTTGATTTGCTTGTGAGTCAAGTTTTCATAGTTTTTGTAGCTTTTGAGATTGTTTTGTGTTAATATAGGTTTATATGCTTTATTAAAAAGAGAAAATACAAAAACATCTCCTTTGAAAAGTTTTGTTTCAAGTAGCTTTGAAAGTTTTGAAAGAAAAAGAGTTTTTCGTGCAAGTAAAGAGTGGTCATGTTTGTGTGCTTGAAAAGAAAAAGAGAATTGTTTCTTTGATTGTCTTTTCTAAGGAAGTTGTTTTCTCTAAAATTTGCATTCTCTCAACTCTCTTAGTTAAGAATTTCATTGAAAAAGCAAAGTAGCGTAAATCATCTTAGGTGCATCTTTGTAGTGGTTGGAGTCGAGTCTACACACCATTGGTTTCACTTCCACTACCTTTTGACTTTAAAGAAAAACCATAAAAGTAACGCTTAAAGTAAAATTGAAATAGTAACTTTTATTTACTAGGGCTCTGAAGCACCAATTTAGATCAGGCTAGTGTCTTGGAGTAGGTGAGTAATTAACTCTCCAAGACAACAAAACCAAACAAGTAGCTTATCTTGTGATAGAATAAATCCAATTGTTTCACTTGTACTCTGGGAAAGCTCCTCTTAAAGGAGAAGCACGAGCTCGTGTCCGAACCAGTGAGGGGATCATTCCCCCCTCGTTGGGAACGACGCCAGACACGCACGTATTACAAACGGTAAACCTCGGATTAACCATTGTCGAGGAGCCAGGGGTCACTTGTCGGTAAACCTTGGATTATTGTCAAGGAGCCGGCAAGGGGATTGAGCTTGCTACTCTGCCCTTGCGTGCTGTCGGAGTTTAGACTGTTCCCCCAGGTGCATTTGTTGCGGTTGGTAACCTTAGTGGCCATTATCTTTAGGATTCTACCGAGGTGACGGTGGAGGGAAGGTCCCACTGTACCTGGAGCAGACGTCGGCTATACTCACTTGGATTTTCTGGGGGGTTCACTTCACTCGAGACGGTTAAAGTGGAGGAACTTGGTCCAGTCTATTCATTAAGCAGGTTGCCGGGGTAACTGTTCCACCCGCCATTTCTGTACTGAATCCAGCGAGGTTGGGCTTCATCACCAACTAGCGCTTTTGGTCCGGAAGACTACTGTTTGTGTTTGGTTTGACGCCCTAGATTCTTTAGGCGTGTGATTCAAATTTGTTTGGTTCTTTAGAGACTTTAGGTGGTTTGATTTGAAATTTTATTTTGTTTTCGTGTGTAGTAGTTAAAAGTTTTTAGCTGTGGCGGAATTACCGAGACAGTCCCGTAGACTTCGGGGCCAGTCTCCTGAAGTTGTTTCTGTGGCCGAATTGTTGAGAAGATCCCGTAGACTTAGGGGTGAACCTCCTCAAGACGAGTCCAGTCATCTAGAAGGTTTAAAGGTCCTTGTAACTCCTCCTAGTGGCAGTAGAGTAGGTTCACCTGAAGAAGGAGAATCTTCCTTGGTAGTCCATCCAGATTACCAAAGTTTAGAGACAGGTTATAATCCCGAAGCTGTTACAGTTTCTGAGCTTGTTGGTAGTTTTTCGTCTGCTAGTGATACAGGCGAAGAACCAGAAATATCCGAACCTGTTACTCCGACTCCTAGTGTTCCTGATTCACCGAGAATAGAAAGAATTATCACCGAAAATCTTCCTGTTGGTTTGATTGCTATTGAAGAACTTGTTCCAGAGGAAGAAATAGGCGTCTCTGATCCTGAAGATCAAATTACCCTTGATCTAAGGGAGCGTGAATCTATCTTTTACAGTCCTCCTAGAAGTACTACTTGGTACCTTTCGTTAACCAATTATTTAGACAACTTTGGGCTAGGTTTTTCTACACCTCGTACTCCTTTTCCACCTGGAGGTATTCATACTCCTGTAAATATGTCTGGTCAGTCGTCCGTGTTTACACAAAGTCCTGAATCTTTTTTACATGGCGGTCCTTCTGTTCCTACTGGGTATCAATCTCTTTCTGGTACCTTTGCGGGAGCATCTCCTCAACCCGTTGATCATGGGTTATTAGTTGGAAACAGTGGTAATGTACCATTGGGTGTAGGAGACATTTACATGATGTCAGGTTCAGTTCCCGTTTCCCAACCTCAAGGTGGCCAATTACCGCCTGGGGGGCAGCCTCCGTTAATGCCTGGGGGGCAACCTCAAGGTACTTCATTCGTGTCTGGGGGGCAACCTCAAGGTCAGTACGCTCCTATGGGGCAATACATACCTCAAGGTCAACCCCAGCCTCAATATGTACCCCAAGGTCAACCTCAGTATCAATATCAACCTCAAGGATGGCAACCTCAAGGATGGCAACCCCAAGGGTATCAACCCCAAGGGTATCAACCTCAAGGATACCAACCTCAAGGTCAAGGTCAACCCCAGTATCCGTATTTACCTCAAGGTTATCAACCTCAAGGTCAATACTCAGGTCAAGGTTATCAACCACCTCAAGGTCAATCATATGGTCAAGGTATGGGAACTGCACCTTACAATTATCAATCCTATCCTCAATCCGGCTATGGATCTCAGTATCCTCAACCTGTTATGGGTCAATACCCTGGAATGTTAGTGTGGGATCCTTCACAGGGTCAACAGGTGTTGCAGCCAAGTATACAGTCGGTACCTCAAGCTGGACAACCTGTAGTTTCTGGTCCACCCCAGCAACCGCAACCTGTCCAGTCAAGTGTTCAAACCTCTGTAACTTCGGTAGTTACTCAGCCGCCAATTGCACCTAGTACTCCATCTCAAACGGCTGCTGCAACTACCGCCACATCTACCATACTTACTTCTGGAGTATCGACGGCTCCGGTTTCTACTGTCTCTGTAACCACTCCTCAGACATCTGTACCGTTGTCTGGATCTACGATTCAAACCACGGTCCAGATGCCTGTAGGCCAGCCTGGTATAAGTACGGTTGTCACTACTCAACCTCAATTTGTTCAACCTCCGTACCAGGGACAGTACCAACCTGGGCAAGCTGTCCAACAACCGGTTTACCAGTATCAACCGTATCCTGGGTACACTTATCAACAACCTCAGCAACCCCAGTACGGTCCGGTTAATCCTGGTTTTCCAGGAGGATATAATATCCCAAATGCGACTCCTGTTCCTAGTTATCCTGGATATCCTCCTCCTGGGGCCGGTATTGTGACCCAGAGTTTTAGAGATCCTAACCGGCAGTTACCGTTTATCGCAACTTTGGATTTACCAGACTTGACGCGCCTAACGAACGATCCAATTCAATATCTTCCGTTCTGGCCGCCAATGCCAAATAAGTTGCCCAGCGATATACCCAAGTTCGAAGGTAAGTCTGGAGAGGATCCGTCCAATCACGTGATGACTTACCACCTCTGGTGTGCTTCAAATTCTATCTCGGATGATTCGATCCGCTTACGTCTTTTCCAGCGTACACTCATTGGTCTCGCGGCCAAGTGGTACATTGAGTTACCACGGGCCTCTTTTTACAATTTTAGCCAGTTAGCTACCTCGTTCTTAACTCACTTTCAGTTACCGGTCAGATACGATAACGGTACGGAGTTATTAACTTCACTAAAACAATCAACCTCCACGTATATTTCTGATCACATTCATGAGTGGAGACGTCGAAGAAGGCTAGTGAAAGTTTTTATCCCGGACCAAATCTTAGCTGAATGGTTTGTTAAATCATTATTACCAAGGATTACTGAAGATGTAGCTAAGGCCGGAGTAGTTACTGAGGAGCAAGTCATTGCTCAGGCGCAATACCTTGACTTAGTTTACACTCAGTCGGGTACATTACACGAGAAGATTCCGGATCTTCCAAAGTCGAATCAAATCGCTGCTGCTCCTTCGGGATCTCATGCCGCTGATGGTATGATTGGTATCGTGAATACAAAGAGCAAGAAGAAGTCTTCCAAGGCTTCAACTACTCCTATTATCACTTTGCCCGATTCCCCGACAGGAGAGTCTTCTCCTGAACTTACCGCCGATATTCACGCTGTAGAGTCATCTACGGCCAAATCAAAAAACGGTGGAAAGAAGAAAGGAAAGAAGAAGGCTAAAGCAGACAAGGCTCCGAAGGAGAAAACAGAAAAGTCGGAAACCAATGACGAAAAGCGCAAACCTCGATATCCTTGTCTTATTTGTGAAGAGGATCATTTTACGAGAGATTGCCCTCATCGGGCCGAGGTAGTGAAAATAGTCAAAGGTTCTCCCACTCCTGCTGTGTTAAAAAATCCATTTCCGGAGCAGGAGAATAAGATGATAGGTTCTTCCTCGAATGCCAGTGAAGAACCCATTTTGATGATGTCTCATGTGAGGATTGCGACTCGATCGCAAGATTATGGTAGTAAGAATCCTGTTGATGGTAAGGAAGCAGAATCTTCTCACTCTAACCCATCAACCTCAGCTCCTGGTTCCGATCCACTACAGATCGAGAAACCTAACCCAGACTTAGTAATTAAACCGCCCGCCAAGGGTGTACTTCGAAGGTCTGCTTTCAATCCACATGCGAGAGCGGCCCAGAATTACAACATTGTTGAGGACTTAGCTGTTTCACCCTCAGCAATGTCGGCGTTAGAAGTGCTGCAATCATGCCCAGCACAACGAAAATTGCTTTTGTCGGCTATAGGAGCTGTTGATGTTCAGGATCCGAATCTAATGATCTTCGATCTAGAAAATAGTACACCGCGTCTCCCCCATCAAATGGCTTTCCAAATTCCAGTGATAGTCAAAAACAGGCCTATTCATCGGACTGTGATTGATGAGGGAGCTTCTACGTGTATTATGTCGATTCAATGTTGGAGATCCCTTGGTTCTCCTTCGTTGAACCAATCCCCCACCATCCTTAAGGCCTTTGATGGCCGTGGGTTCCGTCCGTTTGGTATTCTACAGGAATTGCCTATAGGGGTAGAAGGTAAAACCGTTAGTCTGGATGTGGAAGTGGTTGATGCCCCTCTAGACTACAACCTTCTTTTGGGTCGAAGTTGGTCATATGCTATGACAGCGGTCGTTTCATCGGTCTTCAGAGTAATTAAGTTTCCACATAACGGTAAGATCGTGACTATTGATCAGCTGACATACTTTTCATCCGACCCAGCCTCTTCAGAGAGTATCCAGCATGTCGGTAAGACGACAATCCCTTATAGGGACGTTGGTGTAGGTTTAGTTAAGGATTCCGGTTTACTGGGAACTTTTCCTCTCCCTCCACTCAGCGTAGAACCTTCGTTTGCAACAATTCATATGATTACATCAGAAAACATTATTTATGATGATCCTTGGTTTGTCCCATCTGACTCTGAGATAGACTCATTCGGTGATGCTATGCCCTTGAGTCCATATGAAATTGCTTATGAAGCTCTCATGTCTTTTACCGACTTTCATTCAACCGAGGTCGACCAAATGAATGTGGTCAGTGAAGAATCACTTTTCACCTCAACCTTAGAACGGATAGCGTTTCCCGAAGTCGTGTCATCTGACGAACAACTTCGCGAAATCCTAAGTGTAGACGATCTACCATGGGAGGATCTCCATCACAGATCTTCGTTTTTACCTAAGGATGATGCATTTGAAAATGATTTTTCATCTATCTTTACCGCTGAATATGTCAAAGACGCTCAGGATCCAACGAAACATTCTGATTCAGAGTTGAATTTAGGGAATATTTCTCGTACTATTCCCATTGATATTTCAGTGAAGCCCGGAATTGAGGAGAACATTCATATAGGTGCCGCATGTACAGAAGAAGAAATCCAAACTTACAAGGCCCTATTCCAAGAATTCCGCGATGTGTTTGCCTGGTCTTACGAGGAAATGCCGGGAATCGATCCTGCCATTGTTGTTCATGAAATAAAGACCTACCCGGATGCTAAACCCGTCCGGCAACGGTTGCGTCAGATTCACCCTCGAAAAGCGGCTGCGATTAAAGCAGAAGTCGAAAAGCTGTTGAAAGCAGGTTTCATTTATCCGATCCCGTTAACGGATTGGGTATCGAATATTGTTCCGGTCAATAAGAAACAAGGAACAATAAGAATCTGTATCGACTATAGGGATATCAATCGAGCTTGTCCAAAAGACAACTATCCTACGCCTTATATCGATCAAATTATTGATGATTGTGCCGGAAGTGAAATGTTTTCCTTCATGGATGGTTTTTCGGGCTATAATCAAATCAATATTCTACCTGCCGACCAACCAAAAACGGCATTCATTTGTCCATGGGGGACATTTGCTTATTGCAAATTACCTTTTGGGCTTAAGAATGCCGGGGCCACTTTTCAACGGGCGATGTCTTACGCATTTCACGACATCAAGCACATTGTGCAACCGTATCTCGATGATTTGCCTGCTCATTCTTTACATCGAGCTGATCACCTTGTCCACCTACGAGCAATCTTTATGAGGTGTAGGCATTATCGAATTCGGTTGAATCCCCACAAGTGTGTTTTCTGTATAGAAACAGGTCGATTGCTGGGATTTGTTGTTTCAAAAGCCGGCATTCGCGTCGATCCCTCGAAAGTCGAGGCTATCATCAAATTGCCTCCTCCTTCGAGTTTGCGCCAACTCCAAAGTTTGCAAGGGAAAGCGAACTTTTTACGCCGATTCATCCCAAACTACGCCGAGGTCACTAAAGGTTTTACACGGTTGTTGAAACAGAACGTTCAATTCTTTTGGGACGAGATTGCCCAACAATCTTTTGATGCACTTAAACACGCGTTGACCCATGCACCGTTGTTGCATCCTCCCAACTACAACCAGGACTACTTCTTATACCTCGCAGCTTCGCATTCCACCATTGGAATGGTGTTAGTTCAAGAAGATGAATTCGGAGCGGAACATGTGATATATTATCTTAGTAGGACCTTAAATCCCACTGAGCTAAAATATTCGCATGTGGAGAAATTGGCCCTGGCAGCCGTTCAAGCTGTCCAGCGTTTTCGTCACTACATTCTTCTCCGTAAAACTACAGTTATTTCGGATTGCAACCCTATGATTTACATTTTGACAAAACAACTGCTAGGGGGCAAGTACTCTAAATGGATCGTTATCCTGCAAGAGTTCGACTTGGAGTTCGAGAAGTCCAAGTCTAAGAAATCCTTAGTTTTTGCGGAATTGATGTGTGATTTCCCGCGTACTGACACAGAGACTGTGGCAGAGGAGTCCATTGCGGACGAATCTTTGTTTCTTATCAGTACTTTAGATCCGTGGTACGGGGATATAATCATCTATCTCCAAACCCAAACCTTTCGGCCTGAAGCTTCAAAGGCGGAACGTCGAAAAATTCGGTTTCAATCCCAGCAATACAAAATTATTGGAGATACACTTTATCGCCGGGGGGCAGACTTAGTTTTTCGACGTTGTTTAACTCACGAAGAGGCTGAGAGAGTTTTGAATGATTGTCACTCTGGAGCATGTGGCGGTCATATGTCTGGGTATGCCACAGCTCAGAAGGTGTTGCGCGCTGGTTACTTCTGGCCATCTATGTTTAAAGATTGTATCATTGCAGTCCGGAAGTGCCACAACTGCCAAGTGTTTGATCGAAAGATGCGCGCACCACCTGCTCCTCTCCACCCTATAATTGCCGTTGGTCCATTCGCCAAATGGGGTATCGACTTTATTACTTGTAACCCTCACTCGGCCGGGGGGCATGCGTATATCATCCTCGCGGTTGATTATTTCACTAAATGGGCCGAGGCGATGCCTACATTCGACGCAAGCGGCAAAACAGCTGCAGTTTTCATATTCAATCATATTATAACTAGGTTTGGTGTCCCACAAGCAATCATTACTGACCATGGGAGCCATTTTCGAAACACCATGATGACTGAACTTACAAGCCAGCTTGGTTTGCGCCACGACAGCTCTACTCCTTATTATCCGCAAGCCAACGGTTTGGTTGAGTCTATCAACAAAGTTCTGGTTATCATGATCCGACGAACCATTGGTATTCATCGGTCGAATTGGCACAACATGTTATTTTCGGCGCTATGGGCATACCGAACCTCAGTGAAAACCTCAACAGGGTTCACTCCTTTCCAGCTAGTTTATGGCTTGGAAGCTGTGTTACCCATTGAATGTGAAATCCCATCACTTCAAATGGCTGTCGAATTACTTCCAGCTACTTCCGAAGAGGAGAAACGTTTATTGTACTTAGCTAAATTAGATGAGACTCGACGTGACGCTGCATTGGCAATCGAGACTCACGCGAAGCGAATGAAAGCTCAGTATGATAGAAATGTGACCCCTCGAAGTTTTTCGGAGGGAGACCTAGTGCTTTTATATGATCAAGCTAACGATAAGCTAGGTGCTGGAAAATTCGTTCCTATGTGGCATGGACCCTATATTGTAAAGCGAAAGCTAGCAAAAGGGGCTTATGAGCTGGTAGATTTTGATGGGGACTCTTTGGGTAAACCCAGAAATGGACTTTACCTAAAGAGGTATTATGCTTAAATGGTGGGTATGGAGAATTTTTAGTTAGGTTAGGTTTTCTTTCTAGCTAGTATGATTGTTAGTTAGTCAGTGTGCTTAGCTTAGTGAGTGTGTTTTTCGTCGTTATTCTGGCTTATCTTGGTTTTACTCTTGATATTGCAGATGTCGACGCCTCTCCAAACATACATTGGATTTGCTGATGGTGCTTGTCGTAGTACACGGAATATCTCTTCCGCAGCTTGGGTTATCTATTCACCCTCTGACGAGTTAGTTTCTATGCATGGGGTAAGCCTCGGTCAAACAACGAACAACATTGCAGAATACAGTGCAGTGGTTGAATTATTATCCGAATCTATTTCATTTGGAATTCGACGTTTGATAGTGAGGTTAGATTCTGAACTTGTTGTATTACAGCTTAATAGAGTTTATGCCATTAGAAATCCTGTGTTATTAAGGTTGTTTTTGAGAGTGCGTCTCTTGGAACGTGAATTTGATTACATTGAATATCAGCATATTCCAAGGTCCTTAAATACATTAGCAGATGCAATTGCTTCTCGAGTGTTGGACAGACATTTACGATAATCATGCAAGTAAATTTAAAAACATTTCATCATACATGTTAAACAAGATAAGCCGGTAATAGTGATATATATATAGATAGGAGTGTGTCAAAAAATATACATCGTCTTCGATCATAGGTTGAAAAACACCTTATGATCGGCAAAAATGATAGAGTACAAAAAGTCAAAAATGTCACATGTGTCTACAAAGTGACTAGCCAATCACTGGTGGTGCTCCCTGTACGACACCACTGCACGGGCTACCTTGCGCAAAAATCTCCTAAACGGTCCAGGGACCGCGACTACATAGCGCTGAAGTCTGATAGGAATATCATCCATAGTAGTCTCAGGTATATCCGCCGTCAGACGCTGTAGATCATGCTCCAACTCAGCTAGTACCTCTGCAGCCGCCGCGTCCTGTGGGGCCGGTACCGGTGCAACTGGATGTCTCCTCTCAAAAGGCCGGAGGTTGGCTGGACGCTGTGGACCAACATCTGCATTTTGAAAATTTTACTGTCAGTTTTGAGACGATATATATAAAAAACAAAAAAAATACATAATTTGAAAACTCGTGAAAAATAAAGTACCTCTGTCATCCCATTGTTCTCCCTGTGGAAGAACCATGTCCGGATCACCTCGAAAATCTACTCCGGCATACGGAAAGTCCTGAATCGCAAACACCTGGTCCTCTAACCAGTGAAAATAACTGTCAGTGAATCGAACAACTGCCGCACCCTCGTCCGGATGCCGGGCCATCACCGCAACCCATCGTACCAGCTTTGGCTCCTGAGGACCCAAAATATCAACAGTGAGATGCTGAGGGATCAGCATCGGAATTCTCTCTAGGGCAAAGCTCACGACTATAGGCCCATATCCAAAGGTCTTTAGTTTCCCGGTCTTTGCCCTGGTCAGTTGAGCTTTTAAGTTAGCCGACACCGCATCACACCAGTTGAAAATGGTGCCTTGGAGACAGTCAATTGCCATCCGCATTTGGGACCCAGTGGCAATATGTAAAGTGGCTGAGCCACAAATCCTGGTCACAGTGAAAGCTAAGACCATGAGTTCACGCCGAGAGATGTATTTGATCTCTATGCCTTTCGCATGGTGTCGATCAGGTAGGCACCAATCTGCTCGGAGACTATCAAGGGATTGGCCACCCGGCCTAGTCCCGGCTAGATTGAGTTGCTCGCCTCTATTCGGCAAGCCAGTGAGAAAGTAGATATCAGAGGGCTCTATCTCGAGTTGTTGCCCCCCGATATAAAAGCATTGCTCTTGAACGTTCCATCTCTCGACCAGCCACTCCAAGAATCTTACCTGAGCCCTCATGCCAGGTATGGCCCAGTATTTGTATAATCCACATCCTCTTAGGGCATCGAGGGAAGGTTGATGATTGATTGCAGCTTCATCAACCTCCTCATGCTCTCTTTCTCTCCAATCCAGCATGATAAGTGCCCTACACATGAACAAACAGGCATTAAAATCAATTTTGGGTAAATTCAATGGTTAATTTGGGAGCTTGGGGTTTCAAAATCCGCGTTTTGCGGAGGACGCACCCCGCGTTTGGCACACAGTGCGCCGGGACGCAGGTGGCCTGAAGGTAGCCTGCGTCCCCCGACCTTTTCCCTGTGTAAGAAAAAGTCGAGGGACGCAAGCCAGCCTTTAGGGAACCTGCGTCCCCCGCGGAGCGGTTTTCAAAACCCAAAACCCCCCAAAAATAAAAAATGAAACCTAAAATAAATTTCTAAACGGATGAAATTGACAAGGAGGATGTTGTGAAATACCTGGAAGAGACGGCGGTCGATTCTAACGGTCGGATTTTCCGCAGCGACCACGGGAAGTTTCTTGTCAAAAGCTCCTTTTTCAACCTCAACAGTCAAACGGTAAAAATGACATGGTAAAAAGTCTTTTTATAGGTTTTTTGGATGAATTTGTTCATTTTTCACCATGGAAAGATGTTTTTCGATGTATTTTTGCCTATCTTAAACAGGTATGAGTAATGTGTCTCTTTTGTGCAGGACAAAGGGACTTAGAGGGAAAATTGTCATTTTTTCACGAACAAAATATCAGAGTCATCTTTTAAGCCCTTTTCTGACTCCTAAAACATGAAAAAATTGCCGAGCGTTTCTTTTACACTCGTTAAAACGGAATTAAAAGACGGTCCCCTTATAGCTCTTTTCTGACCGTAAAATCAGGAAAAGATTGCCGGGTTTTTGTCGTTTCAAACTCGATACAGAAATAAAACGACGTGTCCTTGATCGCTTTTTACTTTTCAGGTCAGTGACACTAATTATGAAAGTACTCCTTGGTCGCAAGATCAAGCGGTTCCCCCAGGTATTATTTTATACTTTTTCGGGCTTGAGGGACACAAATTTACGAAAAAGTTCAACCTGGAGTCTTCTTAAGTTTTTCAGACTCTCTAAAATTGAAAAACGCCGAGTTTCTCCTATACTGGGCTCGTTAAAATTTCACAGTAAAGGACCTGTTCAATTACAAACAGGAACGAACCACTCCTTCCTAGGGTTCGAATCAAAACTAGGTTGGACTCATCCGAAGGATGAGCTTATAATCAAGCATATGTTATCCTCCTCAAGCTTGTTAAAAATAAAGAGGTACTTGCCAGAAATGGTGGGGGAAAAGAGAGAAGAATGAGCCTATTTGTTACCTTTTGTCTCAGAAGAAGCTTTACTACCACTCTTGAACACGACACTTTTCATTCACCTGGGTTGGGAAATTCTTTACCTCACAGTTGATCAAATCACTTTGAAAGTCTTCAGCCGGGTTCCAGGGATTAACTTTGAGTTATTTAGCACCAAACCATCTGTCGTGTCGTTATGTGCTCAAGAGGTCTGCAAACAAAACTTTCATCTGCAAAATACTTGTCATCCATTTGACCATTCCTGAGTCAGTCCTTACAGCAACATTTCTTCAACTTGAACAATGATTTCGTGTTGTGGGCTTGCCTGCAACGGGTCGCTTTCTATCGACATCAGCACATTATCTAGAGAGATGACTTAGAAATCGTCAGTGCCTTGAAGTCTGCATGCATCAATGGCAGGTTTCTCGCCTTTGACGTCAGTTTACATCATTGACTTTCGATCGAAGGATTCCGTGAAATGTTCGACATCAACTCATTCATTCACATCTCATGGATTGTACTGGGTACTTTGAGAACCATTAACATTACTGGTGGTCTCTCTCACGCTTGCTAACAGTTTACATCATCGACTGGTAATCAAGTGGTTTCTACCATGTTCGACATCGACTCATTTATTCGCATGGCTAGAATCGTACCAATTCAAGAAGTAGGAATGAAGACCTTGGATCGAATCTTTACCATCCAGGCTGCGAGGAGTTTTGTATTCATTATCTAAGTAGACTAACCATAAACAGATGGCGCCCATACTGTGTCTACAAAAGTCTATGATTATGATGTACTGCAAAATCATTCCTGTATCAGAGTAGTTAGTCTGTTAGTTAAAGTTTTAATCTGCGTATGGGAATGCCTACCTCAGTGATGATATAATCTTATACATGTATTTTGTGTTGAAAATTGCAGGTTCTGACCAGGCTCTCCACGAGATAATCCTCGAAATGATAAAGCGCTTCACCCTTCCTAGATAATACAAAACCCTAATCTATTCCAGGCTTCGCACTTTAGGGGGAAATCTGTTACACTAAAAAATGTCACCATGGCTATTTACAATTGGTGTGGCTCTATCAACAGTCATACTACCCTCTTAAGCAAGTCTTATGCCTCTGCTATCCATGTCAAACTCCAAGAAAGAGAGAAAGTCTTTATAAATGTGTTTATCTCTGGGTACGCAGGTTCTCTCAAACCTTGCCTGCGGGTACGCACCTATTGTTCATGAGGTCTACGTCCAAGGACGCTCTGTATCTAAAGGGGCAGCTGCGTCCCTCTGAAAAGGTTAAAATGCGCAAGTTTTATCTTCAAAAACTTACTTGTGGTCATTTCTAGAGCATTCTAGAAGGTTGTTCGACGTGTATTGAGCGCCTCCAGATGGTTCATGCACCCCTACCAAAGAGGAACTTATCCCATCAATAACGGAGTGATCCCATCCAAAGAGGGGACTATCCCATTGATGGTGGACCTGATTAACTTCCTCTTGAGCACTATAAATACAGGCATTGGGCCAGAAGGAGGCAGGTTAAAAAGCTATACATTTCTAAGGGTAAATGCTGCAGGAATTAGGACTCCCATTTAGAAGCTTGTGAGGAGAGATTGCCATCTTTGCTTGTTCTATTTGGAAGTGGGTGAGCTTTGTCAAAGTAGAGGAAGACTCTTGCGGACCCTGGAAGGAGCTTGCACAACACCAAGGCTCAGGTTGTAATGGTTTCTTTTGATTACCTTTAATGCAAATTGGTCCATTCTTCTCAATAACTTGTTGTTTATGGGTTATTTCATGTACTCCTTGGTCTATATGTTGAATATGCTTTGTTTTATGTTATAATCAGGTGCTATTTAATTGTTTGACTGTTGGTGATTGCAGGTTTTGGAGAAAAGGAGGAACTCATCCAGATCAACAAAGCTTGGACTTCTACAACAGCGTTTGGACAAAGGTAAGAACGAAACACTTGATTTCTCATATCACAATGCATGTTTAGAGAAGGATAGTTCTAGTTTGTCTTGTTTGTCATTAGAATGTCTTAGACTTCTAGGAAGGTCGTTTGTGTCCGCACTTTTGACTGATTCCGTGTGACAGGGTCATTTACCCCAAGTAATTTGAGATGCATGTACCACTTTCCAGAACCTCAGGCTTCCTACAACAAGCAATTTGTAGAAAAATTCGCCAAAGAGAACAAATATTTGGAGGACTGCACAAAAAGTTGGTCAATGAAGGAGGAACCACTATAGAAGGACAAAAATGGTATGTATGCCATTGGCTCTCTCTCTTCTCCTTACTGTTTCGCTGTTGCAATGTTATGTAGACTATTTAGGAAGCTTGATATCAACAAGTTTTCATCAGAATGGTTGCCTTTATTGGATGCAGCCACTAATGCCACCATAATGGATTGGGCATAGATTTTATCAGATAATTTAGCCTCTGTTATTTTAGGATACCAAACTAAAATATTTTTTTCTCATATCGTTTACCCTCCATTCTTTTTAAGTGCCTATGTCATGGATGTCATTTGTTTTGTCTCAGATTTTCCTATCATGGGGTGGAGATGGATAGTACAAAACCCTCTTCCAATTCAGGTTTGTCAAAAAGAATTGTGGGAATTCAATTTCATCCCACATTTCTAGAAGATTTTTCATGGAGTGATGCTCCCTATTCATAGAATGCTCTATAATAAAGATGCCCCAAGATTCTCCCCAGAAGCTGAAGTTGACATTCCCCTTGTGGGAAGGTGGTTCGGGGAGGAATTATTCACATACATCAGGGTATCTAATAGCATTTCTCCCCCCACGTGCTTCCTTTGTATGTCTCTGACAAACTAATGGCCAGAGAAATAGCTTATCAGACCTGTGGTGTTGGGGGAATGGGAAAAGTACTCAAGGATTCTAAGAAGGCCATTTGGCCTCAATTCCCTATAGTATGTGGGGCTTTTGCATTATTTGATTTCGGTCATGCTTTTAAAGAGGTTGATAATATGCTATGTTTACAGCTACCAAAGTTCCTGGGGAGGCAGTATGATCCCCTTGATGCTGTAAATAATTTTACTACAGTGGTCAAAATAAAAGTGTTTACCAATGAAGAAACTTCCCTTGACAATGTCTTTCTGCAAAAGCACACTTTCAGAGAGGTCTTACATATGGCACAAATTCAGTATGATCAAGAAAAATTCAAAAGTTTATTACAGAGAACAGAGGTTAAAAAAGGTCCCATTGGATAAATTGCGTATTGAACCATTAGGGAACCCACTCCCAATATTAGCATAAGTGGAATTTCAAAAGAATAGAAGTATAATTACAATTCTGAAAAAGAATTGGCTGAAAATTCCAATGATCAATCCAAAAGAAAAAACAATAGAAGTGAAGGGTCAGTTAAGGATACAGCTCAATCTATAAAGAAGCCTAATCAACAGGTTTTGTCCCCAGAACAAACTAAAACTCCCACTTCCCTTCCAAAGCCACTGACAAACCTAGGAGAGATAGCCACAGAAATGGTGGTGGAAGGGGTTACCAATACTCAAGAGACAGAGCATATTCCTGTTGCTACGTCATCTAAAATTGTACTAAAAATAGAGGAGATTCCTCCTCTGGATGTATTTTGTAGCCCGCAACATAAGGTTGTCGTTAGGAGGCAAAGGAAGAAGAGAAAAATAGATGTCATGCTCTCTCCAAAGGCTGAACCTTTGGATGTTCTCTGGAAAGATCCAACTACAAACCCATCGGAAAACCTAACTAGACTCTCTCAGATCGCAGGGGCATATGCCTCTACAAAAATTAATAAACCAACTTATGTTCAAATGCTATTAAAATAAAAGGAGGACAGGATTCTATTTTTGGAACAGAAACTACAGCAGGCCAGCATCAATCAAGAAGCAGAGATACTATTGGCGAAACTCTAGAGGACTTCCAAAAAATTCAATTGGATTATCAAAGCAATCTTGGCAATAAAGAAGAACAGTTATAGACCATGATAGGACTGCATAAGGATGATCCTAATATTGAATGATTTATCACAGAAGCACTTGCTCTTAATGCCCAACTCTTGCAACAGGAAGAAACACTCTACCAAAATATCTCGCAATGGAATTTCCATTGCGAAAAGAGCAATAACATTACAAACCAAGTCATAGACTTGCGACTTGATTATGATTTAATTTTTAAGAAGGTTTCTGACATTTTAAGCTGGCAGAAATCATATGAAGGAAAAAGAGCGGAATTGCCTAGAATCGATGAATCTCATAAAGAAATGTTATTTGCCAAATGGGATTCCCAGCTTAAAGAAGTAGAGCAGGTGATGGAGGAAGCAACAATAGCAACAAACAATGTCATTGAGTGCGTCAATGAAAATGTGCACAAGGCAAATTTGATATCACAGACCACTCCAATATTCCTCCCAAAGGCACAACATCTTCAAACAAAGTGGAAACAGACAACAGAGGAAAAAGCTGAGTCAATTAAACAGGTAAACAGGTTAAACTGGGACACATATTGGTATTACCTAGGAAAGCCACATAGCCAATGGATGACCCTGAAATGTCTCATAACCTCTGCTGAGAAGATAGTGCTAGCGCTCACCAATTCCATATTTGCAGGTCAATTAAAATCTGAGGTCAGCCAGCTGACGCTCTTGAATCCAATGCTGGATATTTGCAACTTAAAAGAACAGATGCATGATTTATCATAGATACAGTTTAGTTTTATTTTTAGCTCATTTTTTCTTAAAATGAGGAAGGTGGTTTAAACCTCCTCATCTATTTTTGTAATATTTATTTTTAGATTTCATTAGAATAGTATTTAAACCCCTCTCATTCATTGAGAGAGAGGCCCAAAATTTTATCAAAAATAATTCTTCAGAACACATAGTTTGCCCCCCACTGAGGAGGTTTTGATAAAATGAATGGAACGAGATTTATTTTTATGAGTTTGATGTCTGGTACTGAAATGCACTTTTTTACTCTTAGTGGATGTTAAGTTATTTGAAGATAAATCTATATTGCTGAAGCTCATGTGTAGAACCTATTACCAATGGTACTTTTATCTCCTAACACTTTTTACTTATGTGCTAAGTGATAAATTATTTTCAGTTATTGATATATGAAAGTCTGAATATTTAGTTGTCATTATTGCACTTCTATACGGTGATAACTATTCTTTTTATGCTGAGTATATGAATAACTCTTATGCGATATGTTTCTCATAATTGTTTTGGCTAATTTCTTATATGAAACAATCATTTTTAATGGATTCCTTTCTCATAGTGATTGAATGATTTTTATTAAAAATTGCTATTGGAAATTACTTTAGATCGCATAAGTGAAACATTGCTCCTAGGATAGTTTAAAGTTAGATGTTTTCCTTAATTAGAATAAAATTGCATATGTTAGTCAATAGATAGATCAGATTTAGAATAAGCTTTCACCCCATAAACCTTAATAAAGAAAAACATCATCCCCTTAGTGTACCATCATAAACAAATCGGGAAACTGGTTCCATCACCCCCAGTCAAAGCCACTATTCCAAATGGAAAAGGACTTGCTTTCAAGGTTTGGATTGGGTGGTTATCCCCCTTATTGTACACCCGATTTTCGGGCCTTCAACATATTTGGTGCTAGAAGGAGGGCTTGAAATATGAATGGTGAGTGAATTGAAATCCATAACCCATTCTAAGAGTAAATATCCCTCAACATCTCCCTCGACTTCTCCCTTGCATTCTGAATCTCCAGTTTCTAAGCAAGAAGTTGAGAAAACAAAAACCACTACTGAAAACCTAGACATTTCAGATAAATCCACTCTTGAACCTCCTAAAGTTCAGCATTTAATTCATAAACTTCAAGGATTTTCAATATCGCCATAGAAATCTGAGTTATCTCAAGGTAGTGTGACTTCGCAATACATTCCTTCCCATCGTCTTACCATATTACAAAGTTAAAAGCATGGTATTGAATCAACTGAATTCCCTTTGCCTAAAATAAAAAGAGCAAGGAAGACACCAGAAGGGTCTAAATGTGAGACTCTTTCATCATCATCATCCATTTCATCTAATCCATTATAAAGTCAACCATCCACTCCCCAACTCCATCTTGTTGTTCAATAGGGTACTGGAACTTCAAAGTCGTCTTCCCAATCACTTGTAACATCATCTGCTCTTTCCTTTGTTTGTATCTCAACAATGGAACAAAGATCATGGAACAATCTAGGGGCAATCACAATGCCTGCACCATTGAGTCAATTTCCGGCTCATCCCAAAAAATGGCTGCCAAATTTTAACCCAAATATAGGCGTACTAGCAAAAGAACACATAAACAACTTTATGTTGTCAATAAACTTAAATGGAGTTACTAAAGAAGATGTTGTTGTTAGGTTTTTACCATATAACTTACAAGGAGCAGCTGGGTGTTGGTATTTTTCATTACCATCAGGATCCATTACTAGATGGAATATTTTCCAAGAGCAATTCTTGACAAAATTCAGCGATGATAGGTCTACAGCGACATTAATCAATGATCTCTTAAATCTTAGAACTGAATCAAGAGAACCTATAAAAGATTTCAACTCGTGATTTAATAAGCTCTTAAATAAGATTCCTACTGCATCTAAACCTAGTGAAGAGGTTCGAAGTGAATGGTATATATATGCCTTACTTTCAAATATAATAATCCTTGTAGATGTGTTTGCCAAGCCGACATTGGCTGAAAATATGAAAGAAGCTATAGCGGTGGAAAAACGTGTCCTAGCTTTAGAAAAGAAAAATGTTGTAGATGAAAGAAAATCTAAAAAGGTCACTTTTAGAGATGACTCTAAGAAAAAAAATCAAAGGACCCATTCGAATTTGAAGGGTTACAAAATTTTTTAAAAACCATGTCCAACGAAATGGTTGATATTAAGAAACAAGGGGTAGAGACCTCTTCCAAGAAACCTTTCAAACCTTTCAGGAAGAATCCTTCAATAGATCCAAAGCCTCCCAACGCTATAACAAATGCAGAATTGGAAGGGGAAGAAGAGGAAGTTTTGAATGAGGAACATACTGATGATGATGAGGTTGTAGAACTACAGGGAATGTGGGACTTCATTATTCTAGATGAAGAAGATCAAGATGTATTACCAGTGACTAACAGAAGTAGAAATCAACTTGATCCACCACAATCGAGTTCTAAATAGAAAAACCCAAGCCCAGCTTCTAAAGATAAAATCTTAGTTAAGAAATCATCAGCAAAGGCAACTCAGACAAACCCAACCCAATCTAATTCAACAACTCCATCTAAAACACTTATCATTTCCAATGAAATGGAATATAATATTATTGAAGACATGAAGAAGACTAGGGCCAACATTACTTTTCATGAGCTGAGTAAATTAAAGCATCAACTGAAACTACTTTTGAAAGAGCTACATGCAGTACCGATTTCACCTCTACTTGCCGTTGTAATCTCACATGCTACTCATGAAATGGGAAGACCTCCGACTAGTATTTCAAATAAAGTTGATCCAAATGACATTGATTTAATTGGAGGAAGGTCAAAATACCATACTCCATTCCTCCTTACCTTTGAAGTTTTCAATAAAAATTTACATAACTATTTGGTAGACTCTGATGCTTCATCTAATATTTTGCCTAACACAGTTTGTGCAAAGTTAAATGTCCAACCTCAAAAGTCTACAGTATGCATAGTACAACTGGATCGGTCTCAAGTCGAGGTTATCGGTGACCTTAATCAAGTGACCATAAGTTTTTCATCAAATCCAAAGGTATGTCAAGTCATTGATATACTTGTTGCAGATATTCCTGAGTTTTATGGATGAATTCTTAGCAGGGATTGGTCAGAGAAGCTTCACAGTTACTTTGCAACTGACTGGTCACATATGTGGCTCCCTTACAATGGTAAACCAAATCAGATAAAGGTTGAGCGAGAAATACACCAAAAGTACATAGTAATCGAGTTAAAAGGAGAAAATGAACCTACAGCGTATAGGAATAATATAATTGGAAACTATTTTGTTGATTTGTTCTTAGGAAATTTCAATGCTCATACTTCACCTTTTCTAGAAAATTCAATTTTATCTCAAAAAGAATTTTTTTTCTCAAACAGATACTTATAGATGCATTAATTTTGTAGATAGGTCTGTAAATAAATTTTCATTTTGGAAATTATTTTTTGATGGTTCTAAGTCTAATGATGGAGTAGGAGAAAGTTGTATATTAATTAGTCTAGAAGGAGAGAAAACCATGCTAACTTGTAGACTCGAGTTAGATTGCACAAATAATACTGTGGATTATGAAGCTCTAGTTCAAGGGTTATACAAGGAAATCACGCTTGATATCAAATATCTACAAGTTTTTGGGGATTCTGAGATTGTTTTTAAGTAATTAAGAAATACTATACAATGTCTATCAGGTCACTTGAAGCATTATCAATCGTTAGTACAAGACCTGACTTCACACTTTATAGCATTCAATATTTCATCTATTCCCAAACTCAAAAATGCTAATGATAACCTCTTGGCTAGTGTAGCTTCGAAGCTCGTTCCCTTAGAAGACTATAGTCCAGACAGATTCTCAATCAAATTAATCTTTAGACCCTCCATCCCGGATAATGTTACCAACTTGAGAGTTTTTAACGATGATCCCGATATTGTATGTTTTCCGACTTCAGAAGGTTCTTACAATAATCAAATAATTGATGAAGACCAGCATGACAAGTAGTTAGAACAAGGAAGCACAAATAATGCTATACCCAAATCTTTAGTCAAGTTGGAAGACCTATATGATTTAAAGGATAGATTCAAAAGGTCAACCAATTCAAAACTTCAGAGTTCAACTCTGAGATATGAATTAGTGAATCTAGGAACTGACATAAAACTACAGAATATCAACTTAGGTCTTGGTCTAACTCCTGAGGAAGAATCAGCCTTCATTCGACTTTTGAAATAGAATAAAAATGTCTTTGCCTGGAATTATGATGACCTCAGAACTTATGACACTTCAATCATACAACATACAATTTCGATGATCGTTGACGAAAAACCAGTCCAGCAGAAGCTAAGGAAAATCCATCCTAATTTGGAAAACCAGATTGAGTCTGACTTGAACAAATTACTAAAAGCCAAAATTATTTTTCTTGTTCAACATTCTAGATGGGTTTCCAACCTGGTACCAGTCAGAAAGAAAAACGGAGATATCTGAATTTGTATTGACTTCCGAAATCTCAATAAAGCCTACCAAAAGGATAATTTTCCACTACCCCCTATGGAACATATATTACAAGAAGTTTCAGGGTCTGAACTAATGTCCTTTTTAGATGGCTTCTCAGGGTATAACCAAATTTTAGTCCACCCATATGATCAATTGAAAATGACATTTAGAACAAATTGGGGCATGTATGCATATCAAAAGATGCCATTCAGGCTGATTAATTCTAGTGCCACGTTTCAAAGGGCCATGGATATTGCATTTAAAGGATTAGTGAATAAGTCAATGGTGATTTACTTAGATGACATAACAATGTATTCTAAAAAATGTAGTAATCACCTCATAGATTTAAAGAAAATATTTCAACGATGTCAAAAGTATGGGATCTCTCTTAATCCAGAAAAGTTCTTTTTTGCATTAAGTGAAGGAAAGCTTCTCGGATTCATAATGTCTAAATCTGGAATCCATATTGATCTAGATAGGATTAAGGAGATTTCTGAGATATCCTTACCCCATAACAAAAAAGTAATGTAGTTCTTTCTTGGTTTGATCAATTTCGTTAAAATATTTGTCCCCGACTTCTCATGAATTGTGTCACCTCTCCAAGAAATGATTAAGAAAAACTCTCTCTTCAAATGGGGTCAGGTAGAACATGAAGCATTCAACCTGATAAAACAAGCAATTATAAATGCCCCATCTCTAGTGACTCCAAACTTTTCTGATCCCTTCATTTTGTATACATTTGCCTCTGAGAAATCGTATGCTACGATACTCACACAAGCCAACCAAGAGAAAGTCGAAGCCCCAATTGCCTTCTTCAGTTCAAACTTCCAAGGAGCTGAATTAAATTATTCCGACGTTGAAAAACAGGCTTATGCTGTATTCAAAGCGATCAAACACTTTAGACCCTTTCTTCTCAAGACTCATATAAAAATAATAGTACCATTTCCAGTGGTAAGAAATCTTTTGGTATAGAAAGACGTGGGTGAAAAGAAAGAAAATTAGGTCACAGCTTTGCAAGAATATGACGCTGAAATCAAGCCAGAAAATATTGTAAAAGGTCAAGGTTTTTGTAGGATGTTGGCTGGAGCATCGCTCATATTAGAAATACAGTGCCCAAAGAGTGAGGTACAAATGTATGAGGTAAGCCTAAACAATAATGAATCAAGATATGTTAATATCATGTTTTACTTAAAGAATGGATATGATCCTTCACATTTGAATCATACAAAGAAAAGAGCCCTGAGATTAAAAGCTAAACAATATCAAATTATAAATGATGTACTGTTTAGGATGAATTATGATTTTGTTTTTCTTAGATGCCAAGAAAAATCTAAGGCTGAAAAAGTATTATAGGAAATTCATGATGGACCAGTAGGTGGACATTACACAGGAGATGCGATAGCACACAAAATCTTGCATGCAGGCTACTACTGGCCAACATTATTTAAGGATGCACATGGCTATGTAAGAAGACGTCAGATTTGTCAAACTGCTGTTGGAAGACAGAGGAAACCATCATTGCCATTACAACCGGTCAACATCGATCAACCATTTGAGCAATGGGGATTAGATATAATAGGTGAGATTGTTCTTCACTCTTATAAACAACATAAGTACATCCTTACAACTACCAATTACTTTACTAAACGGGTAGAAGCAGTTCCACTCAAGTCAGCCAACTCTGAGAGCATCATCGATTTTATAGATCAATTCATAATTACCAGGGTTGGCTTATCTTTGGCTTTAATGTTTGATAATGCGTCATATTGTTTTGGTAATGATATGACTGAATTTGCACTCAAAAGAGGTTCTAAACTTAAGTATTCTGCCAATTATTATTTGCAAGGAAATGGATTGGTTGAATCAACAAACAAAAACCTTATCAAAAACATTAAACGGACTATTGATCAAAATCATAGAAATTGGCATAAGTCTTTGATGTACGCTCTTTGGGTAGATCAAATAACTCATAAAAATTCTATTGGCACTTCTCATTTTAATTTAGTTTATGGGAAAGAAGTGGTCATCCAAACACATATAGTTGTTCCTTCTTTATCCTTAGTTCAATTCATTGAAGAAACTCCTTCCTCATCCTTGCAACTAAGACAATTGCAGATTCTTAAGCTAGAAGAGGAACGAGAAAAGGCCAGAATTACCCATGCGCATCATCAACAATTAGTAAAGGCTTCTTTTGATTCAAAATTAGTATCTAGAAAATATTTTCATCTTGGAGACTTAGTGTTGAAATGGGATAAAGCCCGTGAAGAGAAAGGCAAGCATACTAAATTCCGACGGATGTGGCTTGGACCATTCCAAATTGTTGAAATCATAGGTCCATTGACTTTCATGTTACAAGACTTAGCATGGAAAAGAGAGTCTTTACTTGTTAATGGGAAGATCCTTAAAAAATAATTTCCATATAAGATAACCTCTTCTATTTTTGTAAATTATTATTTTTAGTTTGTTTTTCTTTCTGATAATAAAATAGGTTGAAAATCTTTACCTTTCATTTCCAGAGTAGTGTCTCTTGTCAATTTTGTTTTTTCGCTTGTATAAATGGAGGTGGTTTGGAAAATTAATCTTTATTTTTGAAACATATAGTCAAGTGCTATAATTCTGAAAATTTTTACTTGTTCTTTTGTTTCAACTTTACAAGTTTTGATTAAAAACAACCTTAAGTAGAAGTTTGCTTCATATCAATCATGAAAAGAATCAATAACAAGACAAATATTCTCTATGGAAAAACTATTTTTAAACTCTACAATTGTCGTCCAGAACAACTCTTAAGGAACCCATGGCTTCCTCCCCACTTTAGGAAATTGCAAGATTCAAAGAGTAATCTAGTTATGCACTTTAAAACTTAAAGAATAAGAGGTCTCATTAAGAGCCATCTTATCATGATCATAAAGATTATAACTAACTGAAATTGCCAAACAACATATCAAAATAGGGTAATGAATTGAGATTGTTTCAATCAAAAGACAAGGGGTCTCATCACGAGCCACCTTGTTCAGTTAAGTTATAAATCAAGTGAATGGCACTGTTAATTTTTGCCACCAAACCATGGTATTTTTCTTTAAGAATTAGAAGAAAAGAAAAAGCAATAAGTGTAGATGAGGATTTATCTTTGAAAATTGCATACTTCTTAAGTAGGATACTGGATCATTGTTGGGTAACAAGTAACCCTATCAAGGCTATGGACGCCTGCTGGTAGCAGAGGCTCTACCTACGACAAATGAGTACACCTAAACGGATCTATGGAGATGTCTTTATTTTTATATTTATAAACCAAGTAATGACTGATGTAAGTATAATGACTAACTTTGGGGAGAAGATAATCAGAATTAGGATAGATGGAACAAGATGTTTTTTTTAGCAAATAGCACTGTTTACCTTATATTTCTACAATAAAGTTTGATTTTCCAAAAACATTTCTATTTTAGAAGTTTTAGAAAACTCAAAAAACTATTAGAGATAACTGGTTCTTTCAAGTGAATTGCCAATTGTTGTGACCATCAACAACCCCCCTCTTTATTAGTGTTAGAAATACCATTAATAAATGGACCTTTTCAAAAAATCGAAACTTAGTACTTAATATTGCTTTTTGTTTAAAATAAAACAAGATATCAAAGTAAAACTTGCTAAAATGTGTAAATTTACCTTTTTTATACCTAAGCACTATATGGCCATAAAACCCAAGAAAAGCTTTAAAAGCAGAAAGCTTAAATAATAGGTAAACCTTTCACAAAACCCTCTTTTCAAACAATAATATCGCATCGCAAAAAGGTCATGGAGGGCATCTCTTATATAAAGAACTCCTTGAAAATGAGCCGAAATCTAAGGCCTTACCACCTCATCAGATATCGCGGATTTCAAATTCCATAGTACCACTTAATGTAAAACGCCCAAATATTGTGAAATGCGATAAGCTTCTCACAAATCTCATATCGTAGCTATCCGACAAAACAATGGTTGTTAATAAATAATAGGTTTTGCGATATCACGATCTGTGATATTGCAAAGAAAATCACAAAATCACTTCATTGAAAATATAAGGGCTTGGAGTTCAATGACAATACTTTCCGTTGTTCGATGCAAAAGTTATGAGAATTAAATTTTAGCTTAACAGTCCATTGATGGTTATTTATTAAAAACAATTTGGATCAGGGTAAAAGGACCATCTCACACAAGGTGATATCTTTGATATGATTTAAAGAATTAAAATCTTTCCCATCACCTTATTTTTGTTCGTTATTCGCTATCATCCTTACTGTATCTTTGTTCTCTGCTTGTAATTTTCAGGAGCAATATGTAGAGCAGAACACAGAGCATAATGGGAAAGAAAGGCAAGGCTCCTATATCTGAAAAGTCAGAAATGACTCTGTTATTTATAGACACCACTTGTACTAGAAAGTAGCGATATCTACCTGGGAAGCCATGTATAAATTGTTAGAAGAGGAAAACCCAAGGATTATGAATGTTACAATTACAACAAATGGACGTAGCTCCTTCGAAGCGTCACTAATTGAGCTTGCATGTTTATTTCTACATCATATTGCAGCGAGGTCGAAGATACTCCCCTACACTGATATGGTTAAATGGGTCTATTAGAGTCGGTATTTACATCCCTCCGTCAAAGATCAATTCTCTTTTTGCATTTCATTTTTAGGTGTCTCGCTCGATTCACTCAGTTGCATTCCGCTAGGAGCATGCCATAAATCTTACGGAAGGGTCTTGTCATTCATTACCCCTCGTGCCTTATCCATGTTGGCTCAGGTCTGTTCATCAAAATCATGTTTTAAAGTCACTTACAGTCCTGTTTCAGTTTCTAGATCACAAGAGTCATGTCAATCATAGGTCTAGGGTTTCACAAATTGAGTCGTTAAAGTGTCCAAATGCCAGCAGGCCAGAGGGAGGTTCTACACATGTTTTCTATTTCGTGAATTTCATCATCATATTGATGGATTATGACTGTTCTTCAAAACTCTATTTTGAAGAAAAGTCAAAATTTTGTCTTTTGTAACATTTTCAAAAGTTATTCAGTTATTGAATTCTTCAGGCACAACCCTGGTCTCCTTTTCCAAATTCCATGTTAGCTATCCCTACAAAAAATTGCCAAGAAATTCATCATTGCAGTCAAAAATCAAAAAAGAAATTTAAAAAGAGAGTTGTATTAAAAGGGAAAAAGTGTCAATGCCAAAACATTACAGAGATGGGTCTTAGAGAGTCAAAAATCAAATCCATGTCTTTATAAAGATATTTTCATGAAGAGAAATTTCATTTGCATGCCAAGACCAAAGAGAAGCCACTCAAAGAAAATTGGTTGAGTTAGTGTGCGATTTGAGTGAAGTTGGAGGAAACTTGGCCGTCGGGTGCATAGAGCAAGTGGCGCGGTGCACTGGGGAGGTGTGGCGCATTGGGAGAAGTTGCGTAGTGTAATTTTGAACAGTCGTGGCGCACTGGGAAAATGTGGCACGTTGGGCAAGCTGCATGGCGCACTTAGCTATCTGGCCCGAAAAATGCCATAACGGCCTCCAAACGCCAAAATTGTGCCATTTTCTCTTGAATTCAAGTAGGTTGAGCTCCTCCTTTGTTGTTCACACATTCAAGGTTATGGTGTATGTTATGGTTGATGTGTTGAGCTTCCAAATAAACGATCAAACCCTATCATTTTGAATTCTTCACATATAAGCTGCTGCCTAGGGTTTCAAAACTTGTTTGCCACCAAGGTTACTCTTTTCCATTATTTCTTTTATCCTTGATTCCCTTTGTTCCTTGACTCCATTGTTCCCCATCCCCTAAAATTACTAAAACCCTATCCCAAATTCCCTTTCCCAAACTTTTAAATGTGAAAACCTTAAACCTTATTCCCACACCTAAATCCTAAACCCCCTCCCATATTTCCCAAATAAATCTCTCCCAATAATTCCTAATCCCTTAATATTATTTCCCCTTCCTAACAGTCCCTATTTCATTTGTTTTCCCCTTTGGTGGCAGAGTTTGCACGCATCACTAAAAGAGCAGTCCAAACAGTTTTCCTACACCAGCATCTTTTCCTCCAAGGTAGTTTGAAAAACAGTAGTCATAGCATCTGAGAATTCATCGGATTATGAAATGGAAACCCAAAGTGACTCCCCCATAGAGAAAGATGCACCCTAGAGGCCTCATAGAGGAGGTAGACATATTAGAGAAGATCAAGTCACCCTCACTGAATTACAGGCCTGCCCTCTTGCTATGTTTTGTTTCCAGCATCAGTCATGCTATGAGTTTTGTCAAAAGGTGGCTAGTGTTCAATTTCATCATGAGTTGGCTCATCTATTTGTGCTACATTTACATGAAGATCAAGCTACCTTAGCTGGTGTCACCTTCACACTTACACCAGAATCTGTCTCACTAGCAACCGGCATACCAAACATTGGGGAACCATGGACCAAGAGGAAGAAGATTGATTGGTAGCATTATGAGCCATACATTAAAACTAGTTTCTTGAGGCAGCTCAAGAGAGTGTTTCCATTCCGATATCTGAAAGATGAATATGCTCCACTAATGAAATTGATCATGAAATATTTCAGCTGTGAGGGACAGTTCTATCATCTATATTCTTATCACATCAGGTTACTCATGCATTTCACCAGGGTATGGATGATGAACATCCTGTATTTCATTTTCTGGAACATAGAAAGGATGACCACACTTTTGCAGCATAAAACCCCTCAGCAGCAACTTAACAGTGTTTATCATTTTGCTCTTATTAAGATTTTGGTGGTTCATCAGCTTGGATTACAGGGCATCACTTGGGATGATTTCATCTCCCGTCACTTCTTCAGAGCTTCACAGGGATTATCAGAGGTCAAGCATGAGGCAGGTGGACCTTCTCATCAGTATGAGTGCCATGAGACCGCTAGTGTGCTGGTATTCATCACATATCAGAGGGGCACCAGACATTTGTTTGCAGCAACAAAGCGAGTGTTATCTCCACCCGGTGTGGAAGGGGTCTCGCTTCTGACATTAGCACCACAGTTAAAGGACAAAGGCAAGAGGCCAATGTAGGATGAGGGGCCTTAAGGTGAGCCTTCAGGTGAAAGAGAGACCGACTTCATTCTCATTCATGATGATGATACAGATATGGGCCCACAAAGTGCCAAACTTAGGGAGATCATCTAGGAGCAGCAAACTGAGATCCAAGCCTTATCCCTTGACTTGGAGAGAGCTAAGTGGACCATGAAGTATTTGGAGCAGAGGAAAAAAAAGCTTGAAGATCAGCAAGCAATCACGGAGTTACAAAACATCTGCGAGAATCGCCAAGCTACACAAAGAAGAAGAATTGAGCTCACGTCATTGGAGAAAGAGATTAATGAGGATCGGGAGTCTAATCTCAAGAGAATCAACATACTACTGGGTAAGGCTGATAAGGATCATGCATTGCTAAGACATATGGCTTTCCACTACATGGCACGGAACAAGGTCTGCAAGGCACGAATCAGGAATTTAAAGGAAAAATTGAGGAAGGTAATAAGGAAGCAAAAGAGGCAAAGGGAGCTCGATTGTCTTCAGATACTGGCCAAAGCATATTTAGCCTAGCATGACACTTAATGAAGAATCTCCAGCCCAAATTTCAAGAAATTTGGTGCATTTTTGGCATTTTGACAATTTTTTGCACAAAAAATAGGTTTTTTGTCCCTATGCGTCGTGCCACGTGGCGCACGCTTTTGCTAGGGAGCACCAAATTGCAAAAGTTTGCATTTCTAGGTTTGGCATGAAAAATCACGGCTGATGGTGCACGACCAAGAAATTTGGGCAAGTTTTGAGTTCTCAGGAGGTCAAAAACACTCAAAAAATGACCTCACTGCCCCTATTTTGACAAACAGGAAGAAGTCTTGGGAGATTGAAGTTTTGGAGGGGCAAATGGGCACCAAATTCAGAAATTCCACTTGGGTTGTAAAGTAGACAGGAAATGATTTGCAACAAGTACACTTGGGCTCAATTTGGACTTCAGGAAGTGCCTCAAAATAAGCCTCAAAGTGCACGATGCATAGAGGATTTGGCGCAGCGCATAGAGGATTTTTGCTCAATTTTTCACCTTCCAGCTCAGAAATTCAGCCAGTTTGACTAGTTTTGGTTTTGGATGTAATTTTTTATCTATCTTGATATAATTCAATAAACATGATGTAATTTTGGCACTTATTTACTTGTTCTATAGGATTCATTCACTAAAAAGTGAAAATTTAATGAATGAATCAGTTTCCTACCTTATAGAGGCAAGTTGTTTTGATTGCCTAGATTTTAGTGCTTTTTTTAGAATTGGTTGAAACAGCTCCTAGAATGATGAGCTCGACCCCTAGAGGCAAGGGAATGGGTTGGTATAGTCTATATCATGTAATTCCTAAGTCATTTTTAGGGTTGGAAAATAGGGATTGCTTTGGCATATCATTGTACATTTTATCTCTGCATTTTTGGCTAAGGAAAGACCAAGGTTTTGCAGCACTGTTTGGGATCCATGTGGCTTTATGTTTTGATGGTGTTCTTCTTTAAGTAATTGAAATTTCATTAGTGCTATTTTCCTGTCTCTTCTTCTGAATTTGAACAAATGAGTGATTAAGGTAGAATCCATTAACAGTTATGCTCTGCCTTTGAATTTGTTTAAATTTCCATGTTTTCATCTGTTTAAGGAGAATTCTTGAAACTCTCTTGCTCTCCTTAGCTCCTCACCAATCTGATCTATCCATTCACTCAATTTAAAGCATCAAAACTATTGCCTTCCTTGCCCCAATCAGAACTCTACAGAAACTGTGCCTCATCCCCAAGCCCAATTTGCCTTTCCCTGTTTGCAGCACAAAACCCCTAAAAAATTAAATCCAATCCTTTGTACTTCATACCTAGCCTAAAATTAGTTTTTTTTTAATTTTTAATTTTTTTCTTTTTTTTCTTTTTTTTTTTTTTAAAATTTTTTTTTTTTCAGTCATCTCCAACCCCATTGATTATCTTTTGCTGAGATTTACCTGGAGAGAGCCCTCTCCTGTCCTCGTAGGGCTAGCTACGAGGCTGAGCGTGGTTTGATGTGGATCTAGAACCTTGTCTTTTTAGCCTAAGGAAAATCTAGGCTCTAATAGGGTCATAGACCATGCAGATATGTCTAATAGAGAGTTCAAGACGACCAGTCAACTAGTCTTGGGGACATTTACCCCAAGCAATTTGAGATGCATGTACCACTTACCAGAACCTCAAGCTTCCTACAACAAGAAATTTGTAGAAAAATTCACCAAAGAGAACAAAGATTTGGCGGACTGCACAAAAAGCTCGTCTACCAAGGAGGAACCACTAAAGAAGGACAAAAATGGTATGTATGTCATTGGCTCTCTCTATTCTCCTTATTGTTTTGCTACCGCAATGTTATGTAGACTATTTGGGAAGCCAGATATCAACAAGTTTTCATTAGAATGGTTGCCTTTATTGGATGCGGCCACTAATGCCACCATAATGGATTGGGCCCATATTTTATCAGATAATTTAGCCTCTACTATTTTAGGATATCAAAGTAAAAGAAGTTTTTCTTAGAGGGTTTACCCTCCATTCTTTTTAAGTGCCTACGTCATGGACACCATTTGTTTTGTCTCAGAATTTCCTATCATGGGGTGGATATGGATAGTACAGAACCCTCTTCCTATTCAGGTTTATCACAAAGAACTTTGGGAATCCAATTTCATCCCACATTTCTACAAGATTTGTCATGGAGTGATGCTCCCTATTCATAGAATGCTTTATAACAAAGACGCTCGAAGATTCTCCCCAGAAGCTGAAGTTGACATTCTCCCTATGTAAAGGTAGTTCAGGGAGGAATTATTCACATACATCAGGGTTTTTGGTAGCATTTCTTCCCCCCACGTGCTTCCTTTGTATGTCTCTGACAAACTAATGGCCAGAGAAATAGCTTACCAAACCTGTGGTGTTGGGGGAATGAGCAAAGTACTCAAGGATTCTAAGAAGGCCATTTGGCCTCAATTCCCTGTAGTCTACGAGGCTTTTGCATTATTTGATTTAGGTCATGCTTTTAAAGAGGTTGATAATATGCTATGTTTATAGCTACCAAAGTTCCCAGGGAGGCAATACGATCCCTTTAATGTTATAAAGAATTTTACTATAGTAGTCAAAATAAAAGTGTTTACCAATGGAGAAGATTCCTTTGACGATGTCTTTCTGTAGAAGCACACTTGCAGAGAGGTCTTACATATGGCATAAATTCAGTTTGATCAAGAAACACTTCAAAAGTTTAACAATTATAGAGAATAGAGGTTAAAAAAGGTCTCATTGGACAAATTGCGTATTGAACCGATTAGGGAACCCACTCCCAGTATTAGTATAAGCGGAAGTTCAGAAGAAGAGAAGTCTAAATCCAATTCTGAAAAAGAATTGGCTAAAATGTTTGATGATCAGTCCAAAAGCAAAAACAACAGAAGTGAAGGGTCAGTTAAGGATACAACTCAATGTACAGAGAATCCTTATCAACAGGTTTTGTCTCCAGAACAAATTAAAACTCCCACTTCCCTTCCAAAGCCAACAAAGCCACTTGTAGTGGATCTAGAAAAGGAATGGAAGAATTTTAATGAGTTAATCAACACTGAGGAACAGAGTGCAGAGCCACTGACAAACCTAGGAGAGATAGCCACAGAAATGGTGGCAGAAGGGGCTACCAATACTCAAGAGATAGAGCATATTCTTGTTGCTCTATCATCCGAAATTGTACTGAAAATAGAGGAGATTCCTCCTATGGATGTATTTTTATAGCCCACAACATAAGGTTGTCATCAAGAGGCAAAGGAAGAAGAGAAAAATAGATGTCATGCTCTCTCTAGAGGCTAAGCCTTTGGATGTTTTGTGGAAATACCCAACAACAGATCCATCGGAAAACCGAACTAGACTCTCTCAGATTGCAGGGGCATATGCTTCTACAACAATTAATAAATCAACTGAAGTTCAAATGCTATTAAAAGAAAAGGAGGATAGGATTCTATTTTTGGAACAAAATCTACAGCAGGCCAACATCAATCAAGAAGCAAAGATACAATTGGTGAAACTCTAGTAGGACTTCCAGCAATTGTAATTGGTTTAACAAAGAAATTTGGCCAATAAAGAAGAACAGTTACAGACCATGATAGGACTACATAAGGATGATCCTAAGATTGAATAATTTATCACAGAAGCACTCGCTCTTAATTCCAAACTCTTGTAACAGTAAGAAACACTCTGCCAAAAGATCTCGCAATGGAATTTCCATTGTGAAAAGAGCGATAATATTACAAACCAAGCTGTAGACTTGCGACTTGATTATGATTTAATTTTTAAGAAGGTTTCTAACTTTTTGAGCTGGCAGAAATCAGAAGAAGGAAAAGGAGTAGAATGTCCCAGAATCAATGAATCCAATAAAGAATTTTTATTTGCAAAATGGGATTCCCAGCTTAAAGAAGTAGAGCAAGCGATGGAGGAAGCAGCAACAACAGTAAATAACGTCATTGAGTGCATCAATGAAAATATGCACAAGGAAAATTTGATACCAGAGACCACTCTAGGATTCCTCCCAAAGGCACAACAGCTTCAAGAAAAGTGGAAACAAACAACAGAGGAAAAATCTAAGTCAATTAAATAGGTAATAGGTTAAACTGGGACACATACTAGCAATACCTGGTAAAGCCACATAGCCAATGGATGACCTTGAAATGTCTCATAACCTCCACCAAGAAGATAGTGCGAGCACTTGCCAATTCCATATTTGTAGGTCAATTAAAAGCTAAGGTCGGCCAACCGACTCTCTTGAAGCCAATGCTGGATATTTGCAACTTAAAAGAAAAGATGCATGATTTCTCATAGATATAGTTTAGTTTTATTTTTGGTTCATTTTTTCTTAAAATGAGGAAGGTGGTTTAAACCTTGTTGTGGGGGAAAGTATCCAACTCGGAATGACCCTAACCCACTCTAAGGGTGACAGTTCCTTAGCAACAGCTGAAAGCAAAGCTATCTAAAGTTTCTTCTTTATGACATGCAAGAGATAGAAGGAAGAGATCCACTTACCGATGTCTTACGCAAATGGTCGATCCAATCTCCTCTATTCGCCGCTTGCTCCCAGCTCCACGTCTTTTCACGGGCCCAGCTACACGAGATCCTGCAAACAAGACAAAGAAAGGAAACTACAAGAGGCATGCATTCATAACTGATTCAAGGATTAGCATAAATCAAATACGCAAGTAAGACAATACATCATTGAAACACATGCGAATAGAAGAACCTCAAATGCTTTATTAATATATGGAAGTAAGGTTCAGGCAGTGATACAACCATGAGAGGTCCAATCCAGCATCACCTTCCCGACGGAGAGAAATCTCTTCTTCACCTCCCTCAAGCAATCACCCAATGCTCACAACTGTAAATCAACAGCAATTCTTTGCACAAAATTCCCCTTTTTAGATCCCATGGGATGAGATCCTTATATAGAGTTTTGGAGTGAAGATAAGTCAGCTTGATGTGTGACTTGTTGTCCTCTTCAACTCCAGTTGTTCTTCTGTTCTTCACTCGGAGTTTCTACCTTCCACTTGGAGTTTTAGAAGCTCTTAACTCATCATTAGGCGAATCTTATGATCAAGTGTCTTTTTGGAAGCTTCCTGGGCACTGGCACATTGAGAGAAAGATTCCTCCACATGTCAGAGTACGCCCAGCGCAGGTAGCCTTTGTTGCACTTGCGATGCAGCGCAGGTAGCCTTTGTTTCACTTGCTATGCAGTGTAGGTAGCCTTTGGAGCAGCTGCTTTGATCCAAAATTGACCTGTTTTTGAGTGTTTTTCAGTGGAGAACTGATTTGCAGTGCTGTGGTTTGCTGACCTTGTTCCTCTAAGGGTAAGAACAACATGTTTAGGGACTTTGGATCCCTCAGTTTATTGACATTTCATGCTCCATGCTGTAAGGCACAAAAATGTCTATAACAGTTTCCCCCTAAAGTATGAGGTCGTTTATCGGGTGAAATGCTTTATTAGGAGGATCCGAAGTTCATTCAAATCGTCGGGAGGTGACCTGTAACAAAATACAATACAATACATTATCTTTTCATACTTTCTTTTCATGATCTAGCTGAGGCGGGCATTTCCCATGCTCAGCTTTATAAATACATTTGCTGTACATAAACAGACGATCGTCTGATAATAGACTGATAATTCTCTGCTTTTAATTATCATCCTTTTAGTAGGATGATCATCTGCTGCACATGTCTATGTTTTTATCTCCTGAATATATATCGCAGCCCGGATGGATGAAACTAGATCCTGGGTCTTCAAACTTGTCCGATCTTCACTCTAGTACAAGTCGATCCATGTGAGAATTTCTTGAAGTCGAACATGGAAAGACATCGCTTGATTACCAGTCAATAACGTAAACTGTTAACAAGCGCGAGAGGAATCACCGATAATGATGATGACCCTCAAGGTACTGCAGCACAATTCATGTGGTGTGAATATAGGATCTGACGTCGAACACCACGCAAAGTCTCCTGGTCGAAGGTCATTAATGTATACCTATCGCCGGGAGTGAGAAACTTGCCATTGAGGCATGCAAGCTTCAAAGTACTGAGGGGGTGTTCCTAGATCAACTTCTTGGATAGTGAGCTGATGTCGACAAGAAGTGATCCGTCAAAGGAGGGCCTTAATGAATCCCACATCAGTGACACGGAACGGAGCTAGTGATGATGGTGAAAACGATCTGTGAAATATGATTCAGGGTGGCGGTCATGGAAGGATGAAAGATGATGTACGGTAGTGGATGGGACCCGGTTGACACTTTCTGAATGACATCTATTGAACATATAACGACACTGATGTGATGGATCGGGAGCATTACCCCATGTATGGATGGTATGGTGAGACCATGGTGAAGGGACCGGTGAATGATAATAACCCAACCCGATATTTACGGAGGCAAAAGTGTCATGTTCAAGAGCGACTTGCTACCATTAAGCTTTGAGGTTCTTCCCAATTTTTCCCCAGTCATTTCTGACCAGTACCTCTTTATTTTTGTCAAGCTTGAGGAGGATAACATATGCTTGTTCTATAACCTTCCCTTCGGGCAAGCCCATCGCTATGTTTTAACGAGCCTAGCGATAGGGAAACTCGTTCTCGTCTATAGACAAGTTTGTCGCTATCTAATATTTTTAACGAGCCCAGCGACAAAGACAACTCGGTCCTTTTCATTTTTAGAGAGTCTGGAAAGGGTACATAAAGTGGACTCTAGGGGTCCTTTTTCGTCATCTAATCCCTTAAGTCCGAAAAAGTATAAAACAATACAGAAGGGATGAATGTTCAATATCTTTATCGAGCTGAACTAGACAAGCGCTCGATCCTTTTGTGCAATAATCCCTCAGGTCCAAAAAGATTAAAATCTAGAGGAGGGATAGCTCTTCCGGTCCTTTTAACGAGCTGGAAGGCCAAAACTCGGCAAACTTTTCATTTTTTACGAGTCAGTGAAAAGAGCTCAAAGGAGACTCGTCTTTTGAGGAACGAGTGATAAACAGGGATAGCAGCAGATTCCAGGTACAGGTTGGAATTTTCCAATAACGGCAGTATTACAAGGATGGCTAGGTGGGATCACTCTTCGCAGCTGTTCCTCAAAATAGGTAAACAATCAAGTGGATGTGAATGATCGGCCAAATGAAAAGTGGAGGTGACGGTGCACAAACACGACCAAGGCTTTTATGGCTGATGAATTTACGGTCTCAAATGGTTATTTACCGGTTCATTTTTTTTGAATGAGCTTGAACTCTGGGGGAAAGCCTGCTCACAAGCTTATGTTTATTTTTTAACGAGCATGAATTTCCGCATTAAAACTGCTCGGTTCTTGCGTTTATTTTTTAACGAGCATGAACTTTGCCAAAACTGCTCGTTCTTTTGCATGCCCCCAGCATCATAATAACGCATGTCAAAGGAGGGTGCCCCCCAAGCTTCATTGCATTCAACTTGGTGGTTGGAATGAAGGTTTACCTTTGAATTTTGAAAAGGGGATTTGTTTCATTTTTTAATGAGGTTGACATAGTAAAAGAACTATCCTCGTGACTCCTTGTTTCATTTTTTAACGAGGTTGACATGAGATAAAAACCGTCCTCGGAGCCCACTGTATTTACAGTATTTCCATTAGGGCGATGATCCATGCTGACAAAATATTTAGGAATCTTCCGAATCCGTTGGATATAGAAGATTTCATATTGTAGGTTTCCACTGTGGCTACTTCCGCCAGATTACTCGCCGGCGGTAGGGCAAAAGTACCCATTAAGGTAGGGTCTTTTAGGAGACCTACTCCAATATTTTGGAGCGATTGATTACTTTCATGGATCATTGTGCTGCTTCCCGTAACTTGAGAACTGTTGGGGAGAAATGTTTGTTGGTCGACGATTGTAATTTTTCCTTGAAAAGGAAATACAATCCTCCTGAAGTAGGTCGACACAACTGCAGCCATGGCATATATCCAAGGCCTTCCCCGTTTGATGTTGTAATCGAGGTTTCCGTCGATTACTTCAACATCAACTTCTACTGTTTTTCCCCCCAGTTCAACTTGCAAGTTATTTAAAATCCCGTATGGAGTGTATGATCGTCCATCAAATGCTTTTAACGTCGTTGACGATTTCGACAAGGGTGGTGAGCCTAAATTTTTCCAGCAACTCATCGACATAAGACATGTAGATGCCCCCTCATCAATAATTGTTCGATGAACAGTTTTGTTGAGGGCTTTCACTTGAATAAGGAAAGCTCGTTGAGCTGGTAACTGAGGGTCATATCCTTTATGATCAAAGGCCACAAGATTGGAATCCATTGGGCCAATCCCACCTATAGCTGATAATAAAGCTTGCTCTTGGGAGGTGCAATTTTGCGCTACCTCAGGCGTCGACATAGTGGACGACGATTGAGCCAGGTCCTTTATTATATTATAATCTAGTGTTATTTTTTCACGAGGATTAAATGTAGATTTGTGTACTACTCCCTTTGGCGACTTTATCATTGGTTCAGGAATGATGGGTGGCACGACTTTGGTCAAAGTTGTTGTTGAACTACTAGGTTGTTTATTTGCCTTGTTGTTCAACTGCTTTGGATTCCTGTAATCTTTATTCCTTGTCAAAGCATTATTCTGCTGCTTTGAGGTGGACAACATAAGCACTTGGGATCGGGAAGCATTTTGATTAGCAACCAGATTTTGTCTTGGATTAGGAAACGGATCAGTCAATATTGCTGGGGTTTTTGAACTCTTGAAGAGTTTCTTAACTTCAGCTATATGTGGACAATCTTTCGTCCAATGATCCTCATCGCATATATGACACCCTGTCGGGGGCTTCCCTTTCCTTTTCTTTTTCTTCTTGCCCCCTGGTTGCTTCAGTCGTTTTCCCTTGTCGGTCGACATGGCATTTACTTCTGAGGCAAGAAGTTCCTCATCTGCATTTTGACTAGAAATTTTGCGTTTGCCAGTCACGCCATTACTGGCGTGAGAGTTAGTATTTGATTTAGGAGGGGGAGGAATTGAAAATTCAGGTCTAGGGGCGTCAGGTATTTTGTCGTAGAGCGTGCCCGACTGAGTATATACTAAGTCTAAGTATTGAGCACGAGCAATGACTTGCTCCTCTGTTACGACTCCTCCCTTGGCCACATCTTCCGTTATAGCCGGAAGTAACGACTTTATAAACCATTCAGCTAACAGCTGATCGGGAACGTAAGTTTTCACCATCCTACGACGACGTCGCCACTCATGTATATGATCAGATATGTGAGTGGCCGTTGTCTGTTTGAAGTTGGTAAGGAGTTCTGTTCCTGCTTCATACCTTATTGGTAATTGAAAAAGGGTTAAGAAAGTCGTGGCTAAGGAGCTGAAATTGTCGAAAGAGGCTCTTGGCAATTCAATATACCATTTAGCTGCTGGACCTGTCAATGTCCTCTGGAAGAGGTGAAGTCTTATCGAATCATCGTTTAGAGTGTTTGATGAACACCACAGATGAAAATTCATGACGTGATTCGACGGGTCTTCACCTGGATTTCCATTGAATTTAGGAATGTCCGATGGAAGTTTATGCGGAATCGCTGGCCACCAAGGGGCATAAGCAATTGGATCATTTGTCAGCCGGTTTAGATCTGGCAATTCTAGAGTTGCTACAAAGGGCAACTGTTGGTTCAGGTTAGGCGAAGCATATCCAGGATAAGATGGTATCGCCTGAGCAATGGGTCTTTGCAGACCAGCATAATGCTGACAACTTTGACAAAGTTGATGGGCATAACCATTATAGCATGGTTGCCCATTACTTACAAAGACTTGTTGCTCAGGTCCTTGATATGATTGCTGGAATGGCGGCTGTTGAGATTGAACCAGCTCTGGTTGTTGGACCATTTGTTGTTGACCAATACTGGATGATTGACCAAGATGAGGAGTCACAGTACTTGTTTGAGCCTGAGTCGCTCCAGATAAGGAGGCACTACCCTGAGATTGTGATTGATCCGCTGAGACAAGAGGTTTTTGTATTACAACAGGTAGCGCTTGTACTTGCGACGCATTCGCCATAGCAGGTGTGGTGGGAATATTCGACACAGGGTGTACTGGTTGCATTGAATGTGCAACTCCTGATCGTTGAGGCAGTATTGGTACCCAACCGCCGGATGTAATTCCAGTTTGACCTGAACCTTGTTGTAAACTCTCATATGGTTGTTCTCTAGGAGGGAACAATGAAAGAGCATACTGCCCTCCACATGGTGGAAATCCAGTACTTAAAGGGTAAATTGGCCTTTGAAGACACATTGGATCAATTTGTTGAGTTTCAACATAAGAAGTACCAGATGATAATCCGGATGAAGAAATAGGAACTAACCATATTGTCGTCCCTGATTGGACTCCGGCTTGTTGTTGACAATTTGCCGGGACAGATGGTATACCAGCGAACATCGTTGGAGTAGCAGCAGGAGGTTCTGCTGCTGCTGTGTCAGACGACACAGTCCTAGATGTCGATGGTTGTTCAGACATATCTAGTCTATCCAAAAGATTTCTTAGCGATTCTACAAGAACTTACGATGCCAAAAGACTAACTTCGAAGATCAACGCAGGAATAGGAGGTGATTATGTTCCGTTTAAAAATGAATTTTATATGACGACGCTTTTAGACACAACTTGCTTTTTCACTTTTTAAGAGTCGAGAAAAAGCTAAAGATGACTCTAGTCTCCTTCGATGTATTAACGAGCCCGAAGTGACAAATGCTCGGATGGACTTTTTCAGTTATAGAGTTTGAAAAAGGCCAAAAGAAACTACTCTGGAGTTCTAGGCAAGGGTGTGCCAAACCTTTCGCGAAACCACAGAATACGTTTTACGGTACGAGTGGTCGATCTTCGTGAATGCTGTGTTCACTGCATCGCGATCAGTAGGGCGGCCGACACGGCTTCCTATGGATAAAGGCTTTGTTCCTATAGGGGTCCCCCAATATACGCGACGGTACGCGGGGCACAAGTCTGTATTAGTGCTATCGTCCCTCAGGAGGAATCACCCACCTTCGTAGAGATCGACAGTCACTATGTTTAAAGACGCTGGTTCACGTCTCTACCTAGACCTCTACTGTGTTTCGTTATGTTTCAAAGTGTTGTTAGATAAATTCAGTTCTTTTTAGGTTGATCTTGCTTAGCAGTTTGCCTTTATGGATCACCACGTGATGTATGATACAACTCCTAAATGCAGTCTAAGAATGATAAGCAAGCTTTTTCAATTCTTTCAACTTATGAAAACCTTAACTACTGAAGGAAAAGAAAGACATCATCTTTTCAAACAGATCATAGAGCACACACTGATGCACTTTTCCTAAATCGGCATGCAAACTGTCAAAATGCACATGCACAATGCAAGTATTTCTTTTCTTCTTCCTTAATGTTGATGTATTACAAAAAGAAAGTTGTTGTATGATTTCGAATTCAATTTCAAGCGAAAGCAAACAAGTTGTGTCCAATAATCAAAAGAATACCTTAAGATTCACTCGTTTCAACACAAGAAATACTGAAATTCGAACCATATAACGAAAGCAAATGCTCAAGTGGCTATGAACAGCAATAAACTAGCTCTTAGAATCACAACAACACTTTCTCATAGGTCTAGATCCAAGAGGTCATAGCAAGACTAGTTCACTTTCGCTATGGGAAACTGTGAATGACGGCAAGAAATACAATAAGAACAATCACGGTTTCTTCATACAACTGAGGCAGAATGAAGGCAAAGAGAAGTGGTTTCAGCTGGGTATACAGGTTGACAACAGGCTGCAAAAACAATACTGAAAACTGGGCAACAGACAGTGGGGAATCCCAGTTGCACAAGGCAAAACTGGATCAGCGTAGGTGCTACACTGTCAAACTGCGATGCAGCACAGGTAGCCCCTTTGGGACCTGCGTTGCAGTGCAGGTAGCCTTTATTGCAGCTGCACTGATGAGACAACTCTCGTCTCTCTCAGATTCCGGGTCACACTTTGCTCAAAAATCAACGGTTTTTGGCCAAATCAGAGGCTACCAGTCAAGTATACACTAGAGGATGATTGAGGGAAGATGAACACTATCACAAAGAGCTAAAAAGAGTCCTTTTGGATCAGCTCTTCAAATCATTAACATGCAGAGCACTGGGCTAGAGTAGCTGCCCTCTACTTTGCATTCGAAGGACTCGAATGCAGTTCGATTCGGTACTCCTTTGTTTAAGAAATGAATAGCAAGAAACACAAGCTACCAACAAGACACGGTCCCCAGCGGAGTCGCCAGTCTGTTGTGGGGGAAAGTATCCAACTCGGAATGACCCTAACCCACTCTAAGGGTGACAGTTCCTTAGCAACAGCTGAAAGCAAAGCTATCTAAAGTTTCTTCTTTATGACATGCAAGAGATAGAAGGAAGAGATCCACTTACCGATGTCTTGCGCAAATGGTCGATCCAATCTCCTCTATTCGCCGCTTGCTCCCAGCTCCAAGTCTTTTCACGGGCCCAGCTACACGAGATCCTGCAAACAAGACAAAGAAAGGAAACTACAAGAGGCATGCATTCATAACTGATTCAAGGATTACCATAAATCAAATACGCAAGTAAGACAATACATCATTGAAACACATGCGAATAGAAGAACCTCAAATGCTTTATTAATATATGGAAGTAAGGTTCAGGTGGTGATACAACCATGAGAGGTCCAATCCAGCATCACCTTCCCGACGGAGAGAAATCTCTTCTTCACCTCCCTCAAGCAATCACCCAATGCTCACAACTGTAAACCAACAGCAATTCTTTGCACAAAATTCCCCTTTTTAGATCCCATGGGATGAGATCCTTATATAGAGTTTTGGAGTGAAGATAAGTCAGCTTGATGTGTGACTTGTTGTCCTCTTCAACTCCAGTTGTTCTTCAGTTCTTCACTCAGAGTTTCTATCTTCCACTTGGAGTTTTAGAAGCTCTTAACTCATCATTAGGCGAATCTTATGATCAAGTGTCTTTTTGGAAGCTTCCTGGGCACTGGCACATTGAGAGAAAGATTCCTCCACATGTCAGAGTACGCCCAACGCAGGTAGCCTTTGTTGCACTTGCGATGCAGCGCAGGTAGCCTTTGTTGCACTTGCTATGCAGTGCAGGTAGCCTTTGGAGCAGCTGCTTTGATCCAAAATTGACCTGTTTTTGAGTGTTTTTCAGTGGAGAACTGATTTGCAGTGCTGTGGTTTGCTGACCTTGTTCCTCTAAGGGTAAGAACAACATGTTTAGGGACTTTGGATCCCTCAGTTTATTGACATTTCATGCTCCATGCTGTAAGGCACAAAAATGTCTATAACAAACCTCCTCATCTATTTTTGTAATATTTATTTTTAGATTTCATTAAAATATTATTTAAACCCCTCTCATGCATTTAGAGAGAGGTCCAAAGTTTTATCAAAAACAATTCTTCAGAACGTGCAGTTTGCCCCCCATTGAGGAGCTTTTGATAAAATGAATGGAATGAGATTTATTTTTATGAGTTTGATGTCTGCTACTGAAATGCACTTTTGTACTCTTATTGGATGTTGAGTTATTTGAAGATAAATCTATATTGCTGAAGCTCATGACTAGAACCTATTACCAATGATATTTTTATCTCCTAATACTTTTTACTTATCTGCCAAGTGATAAATTATTTTCAGTTATTGATATATGAAAGTTTGAATGTTCAGTGGTCATTATTGTACTTCTGTATGGCGATAACTATTCTTTTTATGCTGAGTATATGAATAACTCTTATGCGATATGTTTCTCATAATTGTTTCTGCGAATTTCGTATACGAAACAATCATTTTTATTGGATTCATTTCTCGTGGTGATTGAATGATTTTTATTACCAATTGCTGTTGGAAATTACATTAGATCGTATAAGTGAAACGTTACTCCCAGGATAGTTTAAAGTTAGATGTTTTCTTTCATTAGAATAAAACTGCCTATGCTAGTTAATAGATAGATTAGATTTAGAATAAGCATTCACCACATAAACCTTAAAAGAGACAAACATCATCCCGTTAGTGTAACATCATAAACTGATTGCGAAACTCCTCCCATCACCCCCAGTCAGAGCCACCATTCCAAATGGAAAAGGAGCTACTTTCAAGGTCTGGACTGGGTTGTTATCCCCCTTGCTGTAGACCTGATCTTTGGGCCTTCAACAGAACCTAACATTGGCTCCAATGGGGATGAAATCCTCCCTGCAAGGTGTTAATAACATCATAGATTAGTAGCCTTCTCCATTGGGTAATTATTTTCACCATCAAAATTGAGACTAATCTTTCTAAACTAAAAAATCATAGATATAACAAAAACTCATCCAAAACTTAGGGCCTTCACTCTGGTCTTAAATTATTGATGACAACCACCCATACATGGAATATTTGAAATAGTAAAATGATATATACAATGATTTATTTGTTACTAGATGAACTTAAGTGAAGTAGTTCATAAGAAACCTTCCATTAACAAGTCCTACTCACAGTGTTTCTCTAGTCAGATCCTCTAGCAAAAGTGCATGAGTTTCACAGACAACTGCAATCCTGTAAGGGCCTTTCCATAAATTGTAAAATTTCCCATATTTCCCTTTCTCTTCATTTTTGGCATCCCATTTCAAAACAGTGTCATTCAACTAAAAATCATCTATAGAATTTTCTTTACAAATAAGCTAGTTCATTGATATCATGTAGAAATTTCACTTGTAGATCAAACTGATATATGGAATGTACCAAAGCATAATACTAGGTCTACATCTACCATAAAATTTGTAGAAGCTAATCAACCATGAGAAACATCAAGCATGAACACATATAACTGATAAGAAGGAATCAATCACACATAACACATAATATATCACTGGGGAAAGCACCAACATAAAGCCCCAACACTGTATTATCAATCAAGTGGAAATCCTCAACAACATACAAAAAGAATCAGCGCAAAAGCTATCCTTCTCTCTCTATACTCTAATGATAAAGCTCATGGACTACCTAGCACTGTATATAAAGGCTGCATCTCAGGTCCAAGCTCCTATTTCTTTGCACAATTTTGATTGGGGTCCAGTTACAAAACACATGTAAATTGGCTTGATCATACCTACTGTCACCTCAGGTCCAACTACGCAATCATAGAAGGAAGAAGCTTCCTTCCCCATGCAAGGAATACTTACTAGAAATATCCTGGCATTTGATAGTACACTGTCCCACATCTGATATCAACTGGGTCTCTGACAAAACTAACATGCATCAATTATCCATGAGTGAATACACAGTTATCTAAAAATAATAGTTGTCACATGTATGCAAGCATCAACAAACTATATCTCATTATTTTTACAACTTGTTAAATTAATCTAACTGAAATTGACTAAGCTTAACTAAGTCAATTGATCCTCTCAATGTAGAACTCATCCTTAATTCCTCAATCAGTGGAATAAATCAAGGACACATTCCCCAATTAGTGGAGAAATAATTACATGTTCTCACAAAGACTTCAAATTTGATTTTCCTTAACTAATTAACTCATGGAGAATTAATTAATTAATATTCCAAACTAGTGGTAAGACCAAATTCGAATTTAATTCCTATAGATAGAGTAGGGACTACTATAAATAGGAAGGGACCCAGAAATGGTATTTTTAGAAGATGCTAGTTTTAGCAGTTCTACCTCTCACCCAAGGTGGCCAAACTGCTATTTTTAGAAGTGTTATTTTTAACAGTTCTATTTTTTAGCACTTCCTAAATTTAGCATTTCTTGTTGCACACTTTTCAACACTCCCCCTCAACAAGAAAGGCTTCCTCTTGAACCCAATCCTGTAACTCTGGAATGTTCTGCATGCAACACATCTACCAAGTGTGGTTGCTCCAACAACACTCAGAACAAAAGAACTCCCAACTGACCTCGCTATTGGTCCAGAAACATACTCTAATGTTGAAGCTCTACCTGCTACAGACAAGTGCTCCCTCTCTGACCTCTAAGTTGCTGCAACACTCCATGCATCTTGCACTGTTGCACACCTCTTTGTGCCATCTTGCACTGGTGCAACACTATTGTGCCTCTCACATCGTTGCAGCCTACTAGCTCTACATAGTCATTGGACTCCTACACTGTAGCTCTACCTACCACTCCATCCACATCTACCTCTACCCAATTAGATAGTCTTGCTACTCCTCATTGGGGCTCCTATAACAAAGTCGAACCAAAGAGGTTGGGTACCTCAAGGATCCTTCACCTCCTCCTTGGGACGATCACTCTACATCGCCCCACCTCCTACCTGGAGGTATGGCTGCATGTGATCCCTCAGCCCACCTAGCTCAAAGTTTACCCCTACTAGAGGTCTCTACATGAGTAGATGTCTCTACTCGATCTCCACTCAGCTTCCCTTGTTAAGGATGCTCCACAACCTCTTGAATTTGTTGCACCAATCATGGTTCCTCCAAAGTCATCTGAGACTTCTTCTAGCACTGCACGTTGAGAGGTAATATACCCTCCCTCTCAACCACCAAGTCTCCATCAGTTACCTTACTACTCAAGGCTTTACATGCATCTTGAACCTCAAGAGCATACAGGTTCTTGACCCGTGAACCAATCTGCTTCAGCTGTCTAATGATGATGTGTCTAAGGAAAACCTTTCCCTTACTGAAGACTACATCATATCCTCTGTCTTCCAGCATCGAGATCAACACCAAGCTTCTATTTAGTCTTGGTACATACTTGACATTGGTCAAGGTAAGGTGAGCTCCATGCTCCCTATGAAAAATAACCATGCCTACGCCTGAGACACTATACTTTTCATCATTACCCATCGCTATAAGTATCTGGAGATCGTTCTCCTCCAAAGTACTGAACAAACTCTTGTTTCCGATCATGTGGAAAGAACCTCCACTATCAAGAAACCAACCACTTCCCACCATGGATGAAACCATGCATGCGAAGAGTGTGAAATCCAACTCAAATTGTGAAGCAAGTACCTCACCTTCAGATCCTTCCCTGGATCCCTTCTTGGATTTCCTCTATGGAAAATTTGTAGCATAATGGCCCACCTCATGAAAACGAAAGCATCACACTTTCAATTTGTCAACCTTCTTCCCACCATTGGAAGAAATGGATTCAGAAAGAGAAACCTTCTCCTTACAATTCGTTGCCTTACTCGCTAAGGCACGGTTCTCCTCATCCTCCATGGATGAAGAACCATCTCTAGTGCTCCATCTAATCTCCTCCTGCATCAAATCCAACCATAGTCATTCCCAATCTGGAAGTTTCTCCCTTCCATTAATCGAGTCCTGGTAGCTATGCCAGCTCTTAGGAAGGCCAACGAGTGCTAGACTCACCATATCATCATCAGCTATCATGACCCCTACACCTACAATCTCATGCCTGCATGTGATGAGCTTGGTCAGATACATAGAGATCGTCTCATCCTTTTCACACTTGATCTTTTGAAGTTTGTCCTTCAGTGCCAGCTTCCTCTGATAACTACTATTCTGATATAAATCTTTCAATGTTTTCCACATTGCAAATGGAGGCTCCTTCCCATGGAGGCTCGAGACAATGTGATCTCGCACTCCCTCTAAGAGAATTTTCCTAGCTCTAGCCACACACTTCTTCCATTCCGCTAGTTGAGTATCATCAGTAGGCTTAGGGACTTCTTGATCAATGAAGTCCTTAAGGTCATTATCTTCCAATACTGCCTCCATGAGATCCTTCCAAGCTATATAGTTTGAGCTACCATCAAGGGCATACTCAAGCCTCAAACCATAGAATGCCATCAGTGAAATAGATGTGATAAGAACTTGAGATCTATATCCCGAACAATAAACTTCGAATTCCTTCTTGTATATTGTTCTTCCTTGATCACCTATGCTCTGATACCATGTAGAATTTTCTCTACAAATCAGCTAGCTCACTGATATCATGCAGAAATTTCACCTACAGATCAAACTAATATATGTAATGTACTAAAGCATAATACTAGATCTACATCTACCATAAACTTTGCGGAAGCTAATCAACCCTGAACAACATCAAGCATGAACACATAGAATTGATAAGAAGGAACCAATCACACATAACACAGAATATATCACTAGGGAAAGCACCACCATAAAACCCCAACACTGTATTATCAACCAAGTGGAAATCCTCAACAACATACGAAAAGAATCAACTCAAAAGTTATCTTGCTCTCTCTATACTCTGATGATAATGCTCATGGGCTACCTAGCCCTGTATATAAAGGCTGCACCTTAGGTCCAAGCTCCTATTTCCTTGCGTAGTTTTGATTGGGGTCCAATTACAAAACACATGTAAATTGGCCTGATCATACCCACTGTCACCTCAAGTCCAACTACGCAGTCATAGAAGGAGGAAGCTTCCTTCCCCATGCAAGGAATACTTACTAGAAATATCCTAGCATTTGATAGTACACTATCCCACATTTGATCTCAACTGGGTCTCTGACAAAACTAACATGCATCACTTATCCATGAGTGAATACACAATTATCTGAAAATAATAGTTGTCACATGCATGCAAGCATCAACAAACTATATCTCATTAATTTAACAACTTGTTAAATTAATCTAATTGAACTTGACTAAGTTAAACTAATTCAACTGATCTTCTCAATATAGAATTCATCCTTAATTCCTCAATCAGTGGAGTAAATCAAGGACACATTCCCCGATTAGTGGAGAAATAATTGCATGTTCTCACAAAGACTTCAAGTTTGTTTTTCCTTAACTAATTAACTCATGGAGAGTTAATTCATTAATATTCCAAACTGCTGGTAAGACCAAATTCGAATTTACTTCCTACAGATAGACCAGGGATTGCTATAAATAGGAAGGGACCCAAAAATGCTATTTTTAGAAGATGTTATTTTTAGCAGTTTCACCTCTCACCCAAGGTGGTAAAAATGCTCAATGGCCAAACTTCATATTTTTGAAGAGCTATTTTTAGGACTTCCTAAATTTAGCATTTCTTGTTGCACACTTTTCAAAATCATCTACTTTGACCCTCCTGTCATGAGTTCTTTTTATTTTTATCCTAAATCACGCATGTATTATTCGATACTTCTTCTGTGGTTTGTTGCAAATGCATTAATTGGTTGATCCTTCTCTGGCCATCATTTAGTTCTGCTTCCTCTTCCTGCAACAAATTTATTACTGGAATTCCTACGAAACAAGAAAGAATTCATCTATTGCATAAACCAATTGGAAAGGTGACATTCCAGTTGACTTCTTTGTGCCTATCCTATCAACCCATAGAGTGTTTATTATTTTCTTGTGTCAGGATTTTTTTTTCTTGCAGTAGTTTCTTTATGATGTTGATCAATGACTTCTTAGAAGATTTTGCTAACCCATTTCCCTGAGGATAATATGCAATAGAATTTCCTAATCCTATATGCTACTTGTTACAAGAATAAATCATCATTTTTTATTTAAAACCAGTAGCAATATCTATAATAATTTTGCGGGGACAACCAAACTTGCAGAGAATATGACCTTCAAGGAATTGTATGATTATAGAATCTGTAGCGTGTCTCATTGGAATTGCTTCTATCCATTTGGTGAAATAGTTTGTTACTGTCAAGATCCACTTGTGTTGAGCGAAAGAACTTGGATGAATTTATCCTATAAAATCTAAACCCCACTACTAGAAAGGGACCTCCACTGAAATAGGTTTCAAAGGTAGAGGTAAGAGTTTTCTCTTGACTTCAAAAATCAGACATTGATAACAAGTTGACACCTTATTATGAATGTCAGCAAATAAGGTAGGCTAGTAGAAACCAATTCTTAAGATTTTGTTTGTTGCGGCTTTCCAGTAAAGATGTCCTCCACAGTCACCTTGATGAAATTCTTTCATGATTTTATCTTCTTCATCCTTCAATAAAAAAATTAGCAAAATACCTCCAACATCCTTGCAATACAAAGCTTTATGTAAAATGTAGAACTTTACAGCTTTAAGTTTGAGAAATCTTACCTTGGTTTTTGTCAAACCAGGGGGATCTTGTAAATTCTACAAAACATACACAATGTCTACATACCACGGAAAAGTAAGAAAATGCTATGATACCTATGGAGTCACCATATCTTCTTGCACATCAAGAATAACTACAAAATCGATGTCTAGTGCATGAAAGTTTGACTCGATAATCAATTTGGCTAATCCTTAACCTTTGATAAGTTTTGGAGGCTTTATTTCAATGTCATACTCCAAAATCACAACTATCCATTTGCCTCTCTTTCCATCTAGATGAGCCTGAGTGAGGATATATTTTACCACTACACTTGGAACAAAATAAATTATGTGAGAATGTAATATATACACTCTGAAATATTTCAGGGTCTTTGCTAAAGAAAAAGCTTATTTTTCCATGATGTGATACTTCAAGGAGGCATCTATTAAAGCTCTGGTGAAAAATGCTATAGGTTATTCATGTCCCTCCATGTTTTTCTATAACAATACTATTGCAATAGTATTTTTTAATGCAAACGAAAAAATTATGAAATCGTTAGTGTAATCAGGGTTAATCAAAATAGAAGCACATGTTAAAGCTTCCTTTACCTCACTGAAAGATCTTTTAGCTTCATTATTCAAATTTATAGTAGTGTCCTTTTTTAACATGTTGGTGATTTCCCTTAAGATTTCGACCAGGTTTGGGATGAATCTTATCTAAAAACCTATCCTACCAATGAAAGAATGAACTTCTTTTTTGTCCCTGGGGGGATCAATATTCATTATTGCTTTAGTTATATTGGGATTTGTTTTGATACCATCCTTTGAAATTATGTGACCAAGTAACTTACCTTCTTCCAATCTAAACTAATACTTTTTGGGGTTTAGGGAAATACCATATTTCCTAGATTTCTCAAAAACTATCTTCAAGTGAAACAAGTCATCTTCATTTGTTTTAGAGAATATATTGATGTCATCTAGATAAATTATAATAAACACGTCCTTCTCATCTGTGAGAGAAATATCCATTTCTCTCTAGAAAGTGGCTCCTACATTCATAAGCCCAAACGGCATATTCACATACATAAAGGTTCACCATGGTGTTGTGAAAATAGTTTTATGCTAGTCATCTGGATGTACTAAGATTTCATTATAACCTGAAAAGCCATCAAGTCAAGAAATTCTGCTGGACCCAAATACCCTTTGTAAAACATGATCTATCTTTGGTAAAGGGTAATTGTCTTTGACGAAAACTTTGTTTAGGTTCTTGATATCCACACATAATCTGATTTAACCAGTCTTTTTCCTTACTAGTACCAGATTTGATAGCCATTTCGAAAACCTCAAGGGTACAATGGCTTTGGCATCAAAAAATTTTCTATCCTCTTTTACTATTAAGGGTAATAGGACTAGATTCACCCTCTTTAATTTCTATTTTAAAGGTTTTTGGTCCTCTTTGATGGGTATAGTATGTTGTATAATTCTAGTATCATATGCCTTTAGATCTTCATATCCTGAAGAAAACACATTAGAATATTATTTCAGCAAATCAATGTACATTTGTTTTTCTTTAGGAGGCAAAGGCTTGGATAACTTTACAATATTTAGATTACTCTTAGTACCTATATTACAATCTTCAACTTCAACTCCTACGGGTTCTATCTTGGGTTTTTTAGACACATCATTAAAATCAAATAGCTCTTATAATGGAACCAAATCCCTTTGTAACACATTATCTTTCAGTTGTAAGACTTCAAGTTCTTCTGGATTTTCACTAATATAGTTCAACATTCTTTCATGTATATCCTCATCTAGACTACTAGCTATATCAGTATGTACATTCTCAAACTCTTCTTTTAACTTCAAAAAAAATTCTACCTGTTTATTAGTACCAAACACCTGCCAATATATAACATTATCTGGAAGAGTCGATCTATGTTTCACTTCAATTTCATATTTTCTATTGGGATGGAAAGGAATATTACAAGTGTTGGCTAAGGTAGGAAATTCATCGGCTAATATATTTTGATTCCTAGTAATCAAAGATAATTGATACTCTTGAAAACACTACAGAAAATCTAACATTTTTATAGGCCCTCAACCTAGGGTGTTTAGCTGAGTACTCACCTTTGATTTGATTAATAATGAGTTTTGAATGACCATGTACATAAATAATTTTAGCTCCTAACCTATTCAAAAGCTATATTCCTAGAATAAGAGCTTCATACTCAGCTATATTGTTGGTGGATTGAAGATTTATCTTGTAAGAATACCCCTTTGGTATGCCCGTTTTTGAGTTTAAAATCAAAACACCTACCCCTGCACCCTCTTTACTAACTGCTCCATCAAAGTCCATATTCCAATGGGCTTCATCCTTTTCGTCATCTCTTCCAATATATAATTTCTCATCATTTGCTCTGCTTCATTCACTTTCTATGTCTGACACTTCTTATTCTACACATATATCATTGTATAGAATGAAATAATCCATGTATGAATGCACTCAATAAGTGGTTAGTTATTAGGTTTTCTTATGCTTACCATATTGTAGGTTTTAACCTCATACAAAAATTATCTGCATATGAATTCTAAAACACAGAAAATAAACAATGTGAGAGCATAACACATAAAACACATATACACAAAGATTTTCCCCTGGATCCAAAAACTGGGACTACCAACTTGATTTTTCATTATGTTCCCTTCAATGTTACAATACATATTTATACATGCTGAAACATCCAATACCATGGACCGAAAACCATCACATCCAAAACCATGTGCAAAAAACATGAGCAAAACCATAGGTAGGTCCATCCAACCTAATATAGGGTCCAAAACCAAATTTTTTTGTGGCGCTGTGCTGGACCCCATAGAGTGGGGTTACCTGCACCCCTCAAACCCCTTGTGACCCACCCTGCTACGCAATTGGTGCAAAGAAGGGGGGGCTCTGCCTCCCTTCTAAACCCCCGATTAAATGCGTGGGTTAGTCATGGAAAGAATATAAAACAACCCAACATTCTCCCACTTGTTGTTTTATTTCTACAAGGGGCCATAAGAGAGCTTAGTCATTTATCTAGCCCTGCAATGCCCATTGTTTATCTACACGAAGAGAAATTTTTAGAGCTCACAGATTTTGTTAATGCATTTGCAGTATTCTTCAAAGTGTCCACCTTTACCGGAAACACCCTTTTGTATTCTATCATATCCATCACAAAGTGATACTAAACATCAATGTGCTTTGTCTTTGAATGATATTCAACATTCTTTGCCAAGAAAATTTCACTTTAGCTATCACAGTCTATCCTTATAGCTCCCTGTACTAACCCCATACTTGAACACAATCTTTGCAACCAAACTTCTTCCTTGCTTGCATGAGTGGCTACCATGTATTCTACCTTTGTAGTTGATAGTGCCACTACAGATTGTTTCTTACTCATCCAATTGATTGCACCTCCAAATAGGTTAAACACATATCAACTTGTAGATCTTCTTTGATCCAAATCTCCAGCCTAGTTTGCATCAACAAAGCCACGAATATCCAACACTCTGTCCAATCCTGGTCTTCTTTGGTAGCACAAACCATAATCACTAGTTCCATGCAAATACCTGAAAACTTGCTTCACTACTATCCAGTGCTCCTTCCCTGGTTTTGACATAAATCTGCTCAATACCCCCACTACATGTGCAATGTCTGGTCTAGTACATACCATCGCATACATCAGGCTATTGACTGCACTTGCATATGGAACATGGGACCTGTCCTCTTCCTCTTCTTGTGTCTTGGGACATTATTTAGCAGATAACTTTACCCCTATAGGAATAGGAACCTTCACCGATTTACTATCATGCATATTAGACCTCTGCAATCTTGTCTCTACATAATTCCTCTGGTTTAACTAGAGCTTCCTCTTTGCCTGATCTCTTTTAATTTCCATGTGAAAAATATACTTTGTAGGACCAAGATCTTTCATGTCGAATTTGGAGAACAATTGGGTCTTAAAATCCTAGATAATTTCTTTGTCATTTCCAACCAACAACATATCATCCACATACAAGATCAAATAAATAACATGGTCACCAATTAATTTAAAATACACAGAATGATCTTCTTTGCTTCTGGTGAAGCCAAGTCCCCGTATAAATGTATCAAATTTCTGATACCACATCCTTGGTGACTATTTTAACCCATATAGATAATTCTTTAACTTGCATACCAGTTCTTTCTTACCCTTCACCACAAAGCCTTCAAGTTGCTTCATGTAGATCTCCTCTTCTAGATCCTCGTGAAGAAATGTTGCCTTCACATCCGTATGTTCTACGTCAAAATCAAAAGCAATAGTAATAGATTAAAATAGTCTAATAGAAGTTACCTTGGCAACAAGAGAAAAAATATCACCAAAATCAATTCCCGGCACCTGGGAATAACCTTTTGCTACCAACAAAGCTTTCTATTTCTCCACATTTCCTCCTGCATTTGTCTTCTTCTTGAACACCCATTTGCTGCCAATGGGTTTCCTTCCAGCCAGCAACTTCACCAGATCCCAAGCCTCATTTTTGTGCAAAGATGCCATTTCATCAACCATGGCCTCTTTCCAGAGTTTTCTATCTTGTGAATCTACTGCTTCCTTCGTAGCTTTGGGATCATCATCAATAATAGATAAAGAAAAATTTGAACAGAAAGCATATGGACTATACCTTTTTAGTTTCCTTCTTTCTCAAACTGATCTTCTAACACCTAGAGTTTGTAGCTCTTCATCTTCTAATTGTTCCTCTGGTGTAGAGTTTGATTCTTCCTCCTTTAGCTCAAACTCTATCTTGTCAGGTTCCTTTGGTTGGACTTCATGTTAAATAACATCTTTCACCTCTCTGAACACCACATCTAGGTTGTACACAACCTTCCTTGTTACTGGGTTCCAAAGCTTATAACCTTTTAAACCATCCTTATACCCAATAAAGATGCACTTTTCATATTTACTATCCAACTTAGTTGGTTTCTCCTTTGAAACATGTACATATGCATCACATCCAAATACCCTCAAATGTGAAAGAGAGGGTTTCTTACTAGTCCATACGTCTTGTGGAGTCTTATCCTCCAATGCTGATGAAGGTGATCTATTAACCAGGTAACATGCTGTCTCCACTACCTCTGCCCAGAATTCCTGTCCTAACCCAACACCACTTTCCCTTTCCATTAATGGCTTGTTCATTCTTTCTGCAACTTGATTTTTCTGTGGTGTATATGGAGTAGTCTTCTGTTGTGCTATACCACACTTCTTACAAAATTTTTCAAATTCCTTACAACAAAACTCTCCACCATTATTTGTCCTCAATATCTTTATCTTCTTCCCTGTCTGGTTTTCCACCGGAGCCTTAAATTCTTTAAACCTCTCAAAGACTTCAGATTTCTTCTTAAGGAAATATATCCATGTATTCCTTGAGAAATCAGCTATAAATGATACATAGTACACAAAATTACCCAGTGATGGAACCTTCACAGGTCCAAACACATCACTGTGCACAAGCTCTAATATCTGTTTCACCCTCTTACCACCAGAGGGGAAACTCACCTGATTCTACTTCACATATGCACAATTTTCACAGAAATCAAAATCTAGAGAGTTATTACTCATACCTTCTACCATACCTTTACCATGAAGCATTCGAAGGCCCTTCTCTAGAGACCACTAGATTTGCTGCTCCACTTTCAGGGACCACATAAGTGTTGCACCCATCAACAATAGTGCTACTTTGCAACTTGTATAGAGTTCCAATCTTAACTCCCTACATCAACACTAGTGCTCCCTGAACCATCTTGTGGGTATCCTTCTCAAACACTGTTTTTACACCTGCATCATCTAGCTTGCTTACAGAAATTAGATTTCTGGCTAATGCAGGAATATGTAGAACACCCAGAAGTTTTCTAACCCTTCCACTTTGAAACTTCAAATTTACTTTTCCGCGACTAATGATTCTAGCCTTCCTATCATCCCCTAAGAAGGCATCACCACCATCGTATTTCTCACACTCACAGAACCACTCTCTATGGGGAGTGAAGTGAAAGGATGCACTTGAGTCAATCAACCATGCCTCATGATCTACATGTGTACTTGAAGAAGCCAAGTACACATCCCCACCTTCATCCGAGGTGGTTTTCGCTTCTACAAAAGGAGCATCATCAGATACCTTTCCTTTGTTAGGAGATTTATATTTACAGTCCCTTTTGTAATGCCCTTCCTTTCCACATTTCCAGCACACCACCTTTACAGGTTTTCTTGGAGATTTAGATCTCCTTCTATATTTAGACCTCCCACTCGATGACTTATTTTTGTTTCTGTTCTAGGACCATCCTCATACAGACAAGGCATCACCATTCTGGCTCTCCATATTTCTCTGTCTCATCTCCTCCATTAGCAAGGATGAGACTATTTCATCAAACTGCAAGGCAGTTGCATTGCTACCTATTGCAATAACCAAAATATCCCACGAATCTGGTAGAGAACACAACAAACTGATGCACTTATCTTCATCAAAATTTTGATATCAACAGATGATAACTGACTTACCACGGTACTAAACGCATTCAGATGCTTTGTCACTAAGTCTCGATCTTTCATCCTAAGGCTATACAACTTTTTCCATAGGAACAATTTATTCACCAGAGACTTAGATTGGTACAAAGTCCCTAACTTTTCCCACAAATCCTTCAACGTAGCTTCCCCTTATACATTCAACAATACTGAATCTAAGACACACAATCCTATTGTGCTCTTTGCCTTCTGATCCAACTTCTTCCATTCTTCATCGGACACTCCTGTTGGTTTAGTACCTAGATCTACTAAGATCCACTGATCTTTATCCACCAACAGATCCTCCATCTTGACTTTCCATAACTCAAAACTCTGACCATTAAATTTCTTGATCTCTATCTTTCCACTACTCACCATCTTCTATCACCACCAAAATTGATCTCGTAGATCTCCCACTGAACAGGGTCTACCACAGGCCCAAGCAAAATCCCTCAGCAACAAAGGTGTCCCCTTGAAGCCAAAACAACTCTGATACCAAATGTAGGTTTTAACCCTGTACAGAAATTACCTGCATACGAATTCTAAAACACAAAAAATAAAAAATGCAAGAGAATAACACATAAAACACATATACACAAAGATTTTCCCCTGGATCCCAAAATTAGGACTACCATCTTGATTTTTCATTATGTTCCTTTCAATTTTACAATACATATTTATACATGTTGAAGAATCCAATACCATGGACCGAAATCCATCATGTCCAAAAGCATGGACCAAAAACCATCATGTCCAAAACCATGTGTGAAAAACATGCACAAAACCATAGTTAGGTCCACCTAACCTAATATAGGGTGCAAAACCAAAATTTTTCGAGGCGCTACCACGGACCCCATATAGTGGGGTTACTTGCACCCCTCAAACCTCCTATGACTCCCCCCTCTACACAGTCGGAGCAACGAAGGGGGGGCTCCACACCCCTTCTAACCCCCATGTTAACTACATGGGTTAGTCATGGAAAGAATATAACACAACCCAACACATATATTCCATTAAAGCTTCCCTATACAACCTCCTTTATTGACCAAAGACAGGAATAGTTTTATAAGTCATGTCCATTTACATGGTACCTTGTGACTTTTCACCTCAAGATCTTGATAACAACATTCCATATTTGGGAGGTATATCAACCACTATAATATCCATGACCACACTATTTGCTAGAATTTGGGTTAAATTCACACATAAATCCTTAATGAGACCTAATCATCTTACTTTGCTAGGAATCAAAAGAGTAAAGGTCTTTGTAGGGTCTCTTTATATCTAATCCTAACTTTTCCATAATGGCTCTAGCCATGAGATTGTGAGAAGCACAAGAATCAGGCATGGTATTGTGCAAAATATAGTCATGAATGTTCAAAATGACATAGAAAGGTGACACATTACCATCTTGAGACTTCACTTCAAGTTTAGGTCCAAATAATAATCCAGGTTGGTCATTAGTTAAGTTAACTGTGTATGTTCCCTCCCCTATCTTTAGTGCCTTCATGACTTGACTTGTATACACATTCTTGTTAATCAATTTTGTCAAAGGAATATAAATTTCAAACTTGGCTAGTTCATTTTAAATACTAAAAGAAGTTGGAGATTTAACAACTTCTTTAATACTTACATCTTTTTTTTCATAAACATCCTTTTGAGAGTCATCCTTTATCTAGCTAGTGGAAGGTGCATCACTTGGAATTTTCTTGGGATGGTTTGCTGCAATCTTCTTGTTTCTCAAATTGTATTGTTTGTGTACCTCCATAATAGAATTTTGGTATCCCTTTTTATAATCATTTGTTTCTGCAGGGATCACTTTTGGCTATGACAAGAAGAATAGATCTTGTTCCTATTTAGTTTGAAAAATATTGTCAATTCCCCCTTGCCCAAAAATATCAATCTGATATTCCTCAGGGTCATCTGCTATTTCAGTTTCTTCATCTACATAATTCTCCTAGAATGGGGGTCTGATTTATTGCTGATCTGTTGGGGCTCTCTGATCTCTTTTTCTAATATGGGTAGGATTCCTTCTAAAGTTAGGATTTATGATCTGTGGACCTCCTTGAGGTTCTCTTAATGAAGCCTTGTCAGCCAAAATCATTCTTTCGACAATCATTTCCCTTGTTTTAAATAAGGTATATATCTTGACATATGATGATGAAGAAGAAGGTTCTTCTTTGACGGTCACTCTTCTTTCAACCTTTAACATTTCTCTTTTAGCCAACAAATTTGCTTCCACACTGAAAACATTTCTTTGCAATTCTTCTAGAGTAGAAGGATTTCTCTCTCTTAATTGATAAGACATTTTTGCATCAAACCCATCTCGGAATTTGATCAAAGCTAGCACTGGTGGAGGTTGTATTGCTGCCAGAATAGAATTGAAAACATTGTTAAATCTAGTGCAATAATCTTGAAGTTTTTCACTAGGAGCTCTCCTTAGACTCTCATATTCGGCCAGGATTTGAAGAGGATTCTTTTTAACTTTCCACCTTGTGAGAAAAGTTTGGTCAAATTGTTCGAGATGTTCAATACTACCTGTTGAAAATGCCCTGAACCATTTCTTAACTTCTCTCGTCAAACTTTGTGCAAAGAGGCTCATTCTCACATCATCATCGTCAACTTCTTCTAAATATGAGAAGTCATTCATCCTATCTATATGTTGTTGTGTTGTGATTGGCCTAGTGCTATCAAATTGAGGCATACACATCTGATAATCTTGTGGCATGGAATGCAGTTGTGATGGTAAAAGAAGAGGGGAATAACGAGCTGCCATGATTGCTAAATGGGAAGAAGATGACACTGCAATTGATGGTGATATTAGGGGTGGTAAAGAAGATGGAATTATGACTTTCTGAGTTGGTATAAAAGGAATCTAGATGGTAGATGAAATAGGAACAGTGGCAGAAAGAGAAATTACTGCAGGAATCAAAGGTGAAGTAGAAGGTAAAACAACAAAAGGATGATTTTCTAAAGACTCTTTAGCAGTTTTTCTTAATTTAGTCACTAAGTATTAAAGCTTTTCAAATTGTTGTAGAATTTCTTTATCAGATTTTAAAATAACAAGTTTTTGTAACCATAGGCCTTGCTATTTCTATATTCTGTATATAAATGTATGATTGTTGAATGCTATTTAGTTTTATCATTTAGGTCGATTGATAAATTTGATAACCAAAAAATATGTAATATCTTTAAAAAAATTACAAACATATATATATGGATATTGTTTTTATACATATATCAATTATAGGGGTTGATAACCCCAATGATATGAGGCATGCTCAAATTAATACAAAATGTTCAAATATGTCATCTTGATAAAAAAAAATATACTTACATATGTTATCAATCTTGGCAAACATTGATAACATCATTGATGATTGAACCTTCATCAATCAAGGGAGGTAACATAGACCATCAATGGACATAGGCTAAGAAAGTGGAGACAGATGCAGAGAAAAAGGAATTTAAAGGTCTATCTCAATTTATAGCCATAACCAAGTGATTTGCTAGGCTCAATATGTGAACCATGCCATAATACTGACTGTAGATATGCTACATATGATCCCAAATTTATTCTATTTATTAATTTTTTATTTGTTTATAAAACTATAAAATGTAATCATAGAAAATTCACAACTTCAATACTCAATTTACACTATCACTATTAAATCCTACAATTTACAAAGTAATAGCGTATGTGGTATAATGAATAATTATCAAAATTTTAAATTTTAATCTACAATATTTCACACCAAAGGGAAACCATTCCCATGTACTTTACAAATATTATATTAATAGTTGAAAGTTACTACAACATCCATTGTATCAATATTCTATTTACACATTTACTAAATAATACATAAAACAAATAACAAGAGTTACCATTCACCTAACACAAGGTAGAATCCTTAATGTAGGCTATCACAGTACTCATTCCTTTCTCATCATCACTCTAATGATCAAACTTTTAAAATTCCCACGATGTTTGACTAATGTTTCCAACCCACTTGGTTGTCCACTATAGCATTGCTAATGTACTTTCCTTCCCTTTCGCCCCTAAAACTCCCGTGGGGATGTAGGAAGGAGAAGAGAATAATATTAGTCGATAGTAATTGGGGTCATAACCTTCATGTGCCCACATCAAAAATTCCTATCCTCCACACTTTCAATAATGCTCAAGATCACAAACTTTCAACAAAAAATAGATTCTAACATGAAAAATTACAATGTAATTACATCCATTCACCACTATAGAGCTCCAGGATGTCCCCTTCATAAAATTGTGTTTCTTTTATAGAATATTTTAAGTGGGGATTAGATGTGACATTTGTTTTTATATGAAAATAACTAATTATCAAATTCCTTAAATAAGATTATTCATCTAGCCACATGTCTTATATTCAATTTGAATCTCATGTAAATTTCCTATTATGTTATTTAAATAAATATTTTCTCTAAACAAAGAGACATATGTTCCTAAACTTACTCCTAGATGTTCCATTATGCCCTCTTCCCTTTCCTTAAATTTTTCTCTTTATTTTAGTTAACTTTTTGTTGGTAACTAAGAGGCATAGTAAATTGTAGTTAATTCCTTAAATTTATCCTTTTCAAATTTAATTATTTGTTTTATGATTTTCTCAATTAGAGGAGGTTCTCTTGATTTTAATTTATTAAAATCACTCATTTAAATAATTTCAATATTGCACATATCTATTTATATTTTAGCTCACTTATGTCCACACCAAATTAAATTTAGATTATTCCCCACATTAATCGTGATACCTTGTAATTAATTTTTTTTTATCTATTATTCACTTAGCTCTAATGTACATTCAACTCATTTTTAGCATTTAGTTTAGTAATATTAGCTAAGCCAATTATTCTATTATTATTTCTTCATATTTAGTTTAGTTTTCATAATTTCTCTTATTAAACTTTAGCATATAGTCAGGTCCAATAACTTATCAATCCTTGAATTCTTATGAAATAATCAAATCATATATTTCCTTATCCTCCATCTAGTGCTAAGGGTTCAACATCTCATGCCCTTAAACAACCTCATGTTCTAATGGTTCCATGTGTAGCCTTACAAACAGTTGTGATATGAGGAGGGGAAAGAAGTACTAGTAGAAACAAAAACTCAAAAATCTCCTCGTAGCACTTACTAATAGTTTCATGGGAACTGAGGATCAAGGTTCCTCTTGATGTGTTCCCCTTAGTAGTACATCATAGGAAAAAGATCCATGTTTCAGCCTTGATGACATCATGTAACTCCAAGGATAAGAACTCATGTAATTCATCTCTAGCCATGGATGGAGTGATAACAAGTATGATTAATGAAGTTTATCATACCATTCCAAATATGTTTGGTATATTTCTCCTACAACCCCACTACTCATATGTGGGTTGTCTGGTTAGTAGTCATCAAAGTCCACGAAAACTGTGAGAACGTCCATAAACATAATCCATATGTAAGCATGCACACTATCTACCACGATATTAAGTATCCAAAATATAAATATATAAATCATAATGTGACACAAATGATCATGGTATGGGTTGTTTCCAAGTCCTATTTCCTTCCACATTCAGAAAATGGTAATTGAAATTTGGAAAACATGGTATAAATTCCATGTAATAAGCATCATAACGATCACATATAAAGGTCATAATTAACATCATCATCATCAAAATGAAGGTAAAAATCTGTAATATCATGAATACTAATCTCCTAAAAATACATTAAAAGTCCAAATCATTGTACTTATGTCATCAAAGAGTAATATATAAGTCAAATAATGTTTATATCTCATATCAACTAGAGTCGAGCACTACAATTGCTGTGTATGGTTGACTATGGTAAATGAAGGTAGAGAATGGTCAATAATATAACATTGTGGGTAGTTTTGGTTGTCCATTGTAGATTGTGGTTAACTATTATTAACTATGATTAACATTCAATTATCCATAATCAACCAAGAAGCACATTAGCCAAGATCATGATTAAGGAGTTGCAAGCAAGTAAATATATTACTTCCTTAATAGATATTTTGACTACAAAGAAACATTGATAAAGAGAAGAATCAACCGCATAACATTTATTACATTTAAATAAGAATAATTATTCCTATTAAACAAATTTCATTCAATATGATGAGTGTAAATTCTAAATTTAGGCTTCAAAAAAGGTCTAAGAGATTGGTTTTCGAGGGTACACCTTCTGTTTATCCAAGGAACCACTGACAAGATTGCTAAGATCCTGAAGAAGCATAAGGTTCCTTTGGCATTTAGGCTCCTAAACACAACCTAAAGCTACCTAAGATCAATAAAGGAACATGTGAACCCCAAAGATGGGAAACATGTTTATGTCATCCTATGCTTATGTGGAAATCTATACATTTGTGAAACTAGTCGCTCAATTAATCAAAGGACTCATAAGCACGTGGCTAATATCAAACATGGAAGGTCTCGCTCTATTTTGGCAGAACATTCAAAGAAGACTCAGCATCACATCTGCATTGAATAAGTCAAGGTCATTGCAAGGATTGATCATTTTCATCACTGAATGTTTAAGGAGGCCTTGGAAATTGAAAGGAGACATTTAAACCTAAATAGAGATGATGGTTGGAGTATTAGTAGGTGTTGGATCCCTGCCTTGTCTTCCTAAAAATTATGTACTAATTGGTTTATTTTATATATATATATATATTCCTTTGTTTTATGTTATTAAGTTATTTTTATTTTATTCAATTTCTTTTTATTATTTTATACCTTTTACCCATCTCTTCTGGTTAATTTGTTCTATTCAGCTTTTCCTATTTTGTTTGAGTTAATACCAATAAGTGTGCTTGACCTAGAGGCGATCTAAGATGGGTGACCTACCGGGAAGTCTTGGTTAATAGGTGCAAGCCCTGGAAGTGATGATTGATGCTATGTGATTCATTTCACTAGTTTCAATCCCACTTCTTCACCCTTCTGAGCATCACCCGATGCAATGAGTGCTAAGTGAACTATTAAAAAATCATGAGAAATTAGTCAGTTATGACTACCTCTCATTGAAATGACCATAAATGAATGACTTTCTTAACGCAACTGAATCCCAAAAAATGATATCTAAAACCAATAATTTTAGTTTTTTCAATTACAACTAATATTGTTTCCATTGATAATTTTTTTTAATTCTTCACTTTTATATTTATATTTATATTTTAGTTTTTTCCATTTACAACTAGTATTGTTTCCATTCATAGTTAATTTTTTTTTAATTCTTCACCTTTATATTTTTATTTTTATTTTTTACATCTAGGCTTATTGATTAACTTAGATTTAATGTGGATTATTTATATTTGGATATTTTATTCCTAATTTATGGCATTCTTTTATTTGAATTTTGCCAAAAAATAGTTATTTACAATCGAGTTGTCTTTAGTGCGACTTTTTGGAAGCTTTTCCTGTGGCTTTTTTTGGTCTAATTTCTACAAAATCCAATAGGAATTCTTTGAAATCGCAAGCCTGATGGGTAACCCTTGCAAAATCAAAGTGCCTTCGGGGATTTTCAGGTTTTGAATCCATATATATAGTCAAAAAACCAGTTTAATTAACACAAATAAAAAATTCACCTCACATATTTCCACCAGATTTCGGCAATGGAAGGCCCAAAAAAGTCTCATTAAAGGCAACTCCATTTACAATTTTGGTCTCAAACTTTTTGAAGTTTGACCATAATTAATGATTTATTTTTTTCTCATTTTAATCTTAAATTTTTCACTTTAAATATTTTATTCCAATTTAACTTAATTTTATTATTTTTGTTTGGTATTTTAATATAAATAGTTGACTTAATCTAATCTAAATATTTGACTTAATAATGGCCTAGACTTAATTTGAGTCTTATTTATTTATATTTTAATATAAATATTTTGATTTTACATTAAAATTTTATCTCATAAATCATTTACAATTTAATTAATTATTTTTTACTCAATCTACATCTAGATGTTTTTGCCAATTTAACATTGTAATAATTAATTTCAAAACTAGTTGTTTTATCGTGATCATTTCTACATCGATCTATGCATGTCCTTTTATTTATTTTAATTATATTTTTGCCAAAAAGAAAATTAACTATTTACAATTGGAGTTGTCTTTAGTGCGACCTTTTGGACTTTTCGGTGCGAAATCTGGGGGAAAGGTTTGTGGTGAAATCTTGATTTGTGTTATTTAAACTGGTTTTTTGACTGTGTATATGGATTCAACACCTACTAAGCTTCTAGAGCACTTCGATTATGCAGGGTTACCCATCAAGCTTGTGATTTCAACAAATTCCTCCCTGATTTTAGAGAAATTAAACTAGAAAAACGTACGAGAAAAAACTTCCAAAAAGTCTCACTAAATACAACTCATTTGCAATTTTGGTCTTCAACTTTCTGAGACTTGACCATAGTTAATGATTTATTTTTATTCTTATTTTAATCTTAAAGTTTTTGACATGAAATATTTTATTCCAATTTAACTTAATTTATTCTTATTTTTTGGTATTTTAATATAAATATTTGACTCAATCTAATCTAAATATTTGATGTAATAATGGCCAAGACTTAATTTAAGTCTTATTTATTTATATTTTAATATAAATATTTTACTTTTACATTAAAATATTATCTCATAGAACATTTCCAATTTAATTAATTATTTTTGATTCAATCTACGTCTAGATTTTTTTTCCAATTTAACATTCTAATATTTAATTTCAAAACTAGTTGTTTTATTGTGGCTGTTTCTATATTGATCTCTCTATTTCATTGGGTACCATGATCTGATTCTTCATCTCATCATGATGATGAACCACACTAAATGGTTCGAAATGCATAGACGAAAAGTTTCCTATGTGATTTTTTACCAAAAAATATCTCAACATTCATGATGCGCATATCTCATATATAAATTTTTAATTAAAAAAATTCTACATAGTAGAGTTTAGGCTTCTGTGATCCATATCAAGTTAGAGAAAGATTTCGGCGAAAATCACATGGAATCTCATTTGTCGACGCGTTTCGAACCAACCAGTGTGGTTCATCGTCAGGACAAGTTGAAGAAACAGATCCAGCTTAGCATGTTAAATAGACCGAGCAGAGCCTCCAATGGCTAGTTTGACCAACCGTTAATATTGACTAATGGACCGGGATCAAAACAATTTTAATAATAAAAAAGGAGATAAGTTATATAGTAGACCAATAAATAATTTAAATTAGTGATAATAGTTTATTAATAAATAGTTAAAAATTAAAGGTTAATTATTTTTAATTAAAAATAATTAACCTTTAATTTTTAACTATTTATTAATAAACTATTATCACTAATTTAAATTATTTATTGGCCTCCTATATAACTTATCTCCTTTTTTATTATTAAAATTGTTTTGATCCCGGTCCATTAGTCAATATTAACGGTTGGTCAAACTAGCCGTTGGAGGCTCTGCTCGGTCTATTTAACATGCTAAGATGGATCTGTTTCTTCAACTTGTCCTGATGATGAACCACACTGGTTGGTTCGAAATGCGTCGACAAATGAGATTCCATGTGATTTTCGTCGAAATCTTTCTCTAATTCTAGATAGCTTAATCCATTTTAATTTTATAATCTAATTATTAAATAAGTATTAAGATTATATAATATTTTTCTAAACCTAGATACATTATAAACTAAACCCAAATACGTTAAAGTAATTTTTTTAATTTAAAATAGTTTTATTTAAATATTAAAATTAAAAAAAAAATAAAATAGTTAAACATTAAAAAAAATTTCAATAATTTATTTTTTTGGAAATTTAAATGAAGATATTAAAATTATTTAAAGCACATTCACTTTTTAATGCAATGAGATTCTTTTAGATATATCTTATCAACTACCCCAAGTTCCCTTCATCACTTTACCTAAAAAACAAAACCAAAAGCCCAAACATATTAACAATAGGATAACTTTACAATCATTAGATTACTCTCAGTACCTATATTACAATTTTCAACTTCAACTCCTACGGGTTCTATCTTGGGTTTCTTCCCACATCATTAAAATCAAATAGTTCTTATATTGGCACCAAACCCCTTAGTAACACATTATATTTCAGTTGTAAGACCTCAAGTTCTTATGGATTTTCAGTAATCTCGTTTAACATTATTTCATTTATATCCTTATCTACACTTCTAACTATATCAATATGTACATTCTCAAAATATTCTCTTAAATGAAAAAAAATTCTGTTTAAAACCACTTAGTCATATTAAACACTCACAGCAAATTAACACACAATAATCAAAACAGCAACACACAAAAGACAAAATCGTAGAAAAGGTAGAGAGCCATCATGTGGTCTCTCATACTCATGTAATTCTCTCTTATTCAAATAATTTAATAATACATTTAAATATATGAGAAAGTGGTCTTAAGATAATGCATCTATCTTAGACTCACTTGGTTGAGACATTTTCTCAACTTACACACTAATTTAGGAGAGCTAGTTGGAGAGAAGCTCTCATCCAAACTAGAATCCTTGATTTGAGGAATTCTCATGATTTTATTAATTTAATTTAATATTTGGATTTATTATTGATTTTTAAGAGAGTGAGGCTAACATTCCCCCCTTCAATGATAAATCCAAAATGAACAAGGAACTATCTTCCAAGTTCTCAATTTGATCCTCAAAAAACACTGCTTGAAAAACTACCAAAGTTGGATGCTGAAAAGAACTCAAATCTGAAGAGAACATGAATCTGTTGCATGCCTAATTCATCTCTGAATGTCGCTTAACAGCTCCATCACGTGCCAAGCTGCAAAAGGATCCAAATGTCCTTCGCTTGAAAGCAACATCCTGTGTCCACTAACAAAATGTGATGAATGCCCACTGGCTGCTTCACTGATGTTGTTGAGACTTTTAGTCTAACAACCACTTGTCTATTTCATTGACATTTCCCCCCTTTCTCAGCTGAAAGGAGAGACAATCATCTACATTTGATATCTAAACTCCCCCCTTCAGGTGTAGGAGAGTTTCACTGTAGTACTCTCCCGTTCAACTACACGAGAGTACCATCATCATTTAACTGTTGGCTGCAATATGTGTGAGTGAATCCGATTGTAAAACTTGTACAATCTTCTGGTTGTGGCTGACCATTCCCAGGGATCAATCCATGAATAATTTATCTTCAATCTAGCTGGATGTCATTAGTTGTAGCATTTCTCTGAGGTATGATTGGACTTGCCACAATGGATACAAGGATGGAGATCAAAACATTGATCTTCTAAATGACTAGTTCTTTGATAATGAGAACATTTCGGTTTATCTGCAACTTTAGTTTGCATGCATTTTTGTTTGTCTTCACTTTCAGTTTGTGTGCATCGATGTTTATCTGCAACTTGCGGAGAACTTGCTGAGGTGATATGTTCAAGTAATCTGGCACTGACGAACTGAATGGGCTTTGAATAATCAGGGATATGTAAGTTGTCATCATCTGCAACATATCCTAATCAGTATTGATGTCAATTACTTTGGATTTCCTCCCATGGCTTGATGATGGGTTTGGAAGAAATCGGAACTAGAACAACTTCAACACTTGAAGCTGGTTGGATTAATGAGTTCAAATGATTAGTTGTATCTAGAAAAGAGTTGGAAGCAACACGCTTCCCTTGCAAGTCAATTCTTTGCAGTTGTGATTCCAGTTGAAGAAACTGAATTGTTTCATGTGCATGTTGAAGATGCACTTGAATGTCAACAAGAGTGGTTTTGCTAATGTGCACCATGTCATCAGATGATGATAACATTAAATTGTGAAGAATTTGGGACAGTTGAATGTGTGTCGCCATGTTGTCTTACTGGAGCTCACGCTCGCTTGCTTTTAATACTTGATGGGTTTGTAGAACTCGCTTGCTTGATTTTTGATTGATTGTTGCACGCTCGCTTGCTTTCACACTTACTGGCTTTGAGGCTCACTTGAACTGGCTTGATTGACTACTGACACTTGTGATTTTTGAATGTGCTGAAAAGTGGTGGGTGTCAAACACTGTCAAAAATGTACCCAAATGAAAAATGATAAATTCAATGTTCAAGTAACAACTGACTTGACTTAATGATGCACTTTAACAAATCAAATGGGGGTGTCAGTTACAACTGAAAATGCACCCGAACAATTCAGTTAAAACATTGCAAGTGATACAGAAAGTGTTAAAAAATTTGATGGTGATTATACTTTGAATTGCTTGAGTGTGTAGCATCCTTAACTTGATGGCATGAACTAGATGTTGTGAAATGTTGTTGCAGAAGGTTGCTTTTATCAATTTGATGATGTGACGCTTTGTGCTTATGAACTTAATTGATTATGGGAGCTTTGATTTCAAGAGCTTGATCGATGAATTGTATATGTAAACTTTTCTTACGTTCATGTAGTTGTTTTGTTGAAGCATAAGAAAAAGAAAACTTTAGAAAATCAACACAAGTCCTGCACATGCATTCATTACACACTGTGTACCTAAGATCTCCTTATTCAATTTCGAGCAGATCTAGGACACAAACACCACAAAAAATATGTATTTATTAAATAGTGAATTACATCAAGCTTCACCTTCACAACATTGTGAATGAAATTCTTCAAATAATGAGAATTCCTAGCACATAGCCCCTTGAAGCAACTTGTCTTCAAAAATAAATGTACACTTTGCTAAAAGGATTTCTTCAAAATACAACAATGAGCTTCCCTTTTAAAAATCTTCACTTATCACTCCAAAAATTTAGAAAATAGGCACCTTATGACTCCACAAAAGCTCTTGTGACTCCATGACATAAAAAAAAATTACAAATACTCCTTACCTCTCCAAAATAAAAAATTTAATGCACCTTATGCACTAATCCTCTTTCTTATCTCACTCCTTATATCTCCCAAAATTCACTCATTTAATTTTAAAAAATATAACTTATTTCTCCAAATGTTTGATATCACTTTATATAAAAATTCAAGTTATGATTTAACTTTAAAAAATCAAAAGACACTTTAAGTCTTCATAAAGTATACCTTTTCGTTTGAGAAAAAGTTGACTATTGCTGAAATTGAATTTTCAACACATTTTCTTTTGGGAAAGGTTGTCTCTCTTCCATGCTGATTTTGGGACCACCCATAGGGTTTGTGCTCACATGTCATAAATTCAAAATATATAACTTGATGTCTATTTCCACTAAATGCTTCTATCTAACAAAATTCACATTGAATAAAAAATCGAAACCAAGTTCTTCTTTTGTTTGATACATGTGATCTAAGAGCAGTCCATGGGGATATCATCGGTGCATGTGGGCATATTAAGATGATGTGGCCTCTCCATCATTCATTTTGACTTGAATTTTCGCATTGACAGAAACCTTTTGCCTACATGCCTTGAACCTGCTAGTTTGGAAAAGATTGATCCATCAGTCCACTCAAATCACATGCATAAAGAATCTGCACTTCCAGTCTCATGGAGGCCCAACAGTCTGGCGAGATGATGGAGCATGTGGATGAAGCCAATTTTCCCTTGGAGAGTTTAAAGCCGGGACAACCCCTGAGGATTCCGCGTGCAAGCCTTTTTTCTCTGCTTTCAATTTTTAGTACTACGTAGCAGAGGCACCTCCTCAGAACTCAAGAGATGGCCAAACTGGTGACTGATGCTATTGCAGCTCTTTCTACTAATGACCCTCATACAACTCTAGCGGAAGCAACTCTATTTTATGTTCTTGCAAGTGATGGTCAAGATGAACATTTGCTAGATTCAGCTATATGTATTAAATTTCTGTTGAAGCTACTGCTTCCATCTCTTCCAGAAGCAAGTGAGAAAAAGGATCACTTGTCGGCAACATTTTAGGAGTAACCACAAATTATAGTCTATTGAAGGTGTCTTCTTTAGGTTTTGATCAATTCAAAAGATAGTAAAATAAATCATAAGCATTTTTGAAGACCAGAAATGGTCTCAATTCAACAAATCAACTCAGACCTCTAGGAATGGTGGATTCGCTCTGTGCTCAAGTGCTGGTAAATCCAAATGGTAGTAAATCCACTGATTCGGCCCTCTACAAATGAATAATCCTCAAGAAATCAACTCCATGAACTGAACTGTTCTAGAATATTTTAGTTTTGTTCCCTCACAAGAAGCGGCCAGTGGGCAATGATGTTTAACAGGAAAAGACAGATGACAAATACACACCAGATCCAAAAAATTAGGATCTGGAGATTCATCGACTGAAGAGACCTATTCGTTACACAGTGCCTACATTGGCTCTCTCCATGGTGTTTCCTTGATTCGATCCCATGCACCGACAATGACTTTTGTATGCAGCCTTTGAGTTAGCTTGAGAAATTACGTAGAAAACCCAACAACATTTATCGGTCACTATCAACATGTACAAGGAGGCTGACTTCTGGATCCTCTTCTTTCAATCAGATTCATATTTAACAACTACGCTGGTAATTTCTTGAAAATCTACTCCACGTTGGTCATTTGTGTCCTTGACTCGGGCACATTTCTTGAAGAGACAACCCCATCACTCAGCTGAATTCTCCTCCTCACAGATTCTGGAGCTTGCGGGCAACGAGATTATTGAGAAAGAAGCTACGACATTGGAAGAGTGCCTTGGTTTGAAAATAATTCTGACAAACATATTTTTGTCAAATAATAAACTTCGCGGATGAGGGATCAATGAATATTACAATGAGATAACCTAGTAGAGATGATTTAAAAAATCTCATCACAATGCAAACTCCTTTTAAGAAATATTTGTGTTCATAGTGGCAGTTTATTGACTACGGTCAATGAGCATATAGGTCAGCCAAGCTCCATTGAAGGGAGAGCACCATCCTTTTGCTCTGAGTTCTAATGAGGGAGCACCAAGTCACCTTACATTTATCTATACTGAAGATCTACATTGACTTGTTACCTCTCCACATATTATCATCCATAGACTCTTGCTATGCTCAATTCAAAACATACAAGTCTTCACTTCCTCACACTCAACAACACAGCTTCAAATAGACCTTCTCGTTATCTTAATCCCAAGACTAAATTGTGGCTCCAATACCACATGAAGAAAAATCACAAGACTAATAACCATATGCACAACAAATTAACACACAAACATTAAACTAGTGGAAAAGGTAGAGAGCCATCATGTGGCCTCTCATGCTCATGTATTTCTCTCTTATTCAAATAATTTAATAATACATCTAATACATGAGTAAGTGGTATTAAGATAGTGCGTCTATCTTAGACTCACTTGGTTGAGACATTTTCTCAACTTACACACTAATTTAGGAGAGCTAGTTGGAGAGAATCTCTCATCCAAACTAGAATCCTTGGTCCGAGGAATTCTCATGATTTTATTAATTTAATTTAATATTTGGATTTATTATTGATTTTTAAGAGAGTGAGGCTAACAAATTCTACCTTTTTATCACTATCAAACACCTGCCAATATATAACATTATCTAGAACATTCGGTTTATCCTTCACTTCAATTTCATATTTTTTATTGGGATGGAAAGGAATTTTACAAGTGTTGGCTAAGGTAGGAAATATTTTGACTCCCATGAATTAGAGATAACTGATACTCTTGAAAGCATTGCAGAAAAGCTAAGACAACATTTATGTAGGCCCTCAACCTAGGGTGTTTAGCTGAGTACTCACCTTTAATCTGATTAATAATGAGTTATGAATGACCATGCGCAAAAATAATTTTAGCTCCTGATCTCTTCAAAAGCTATAGTCCTAGAATAAGCGCTTCATACTTGGCTATATTGTTGGTGCATTGAAAATTTAGCATGTAATAATTCCCCTTTTCTATGCTTGTTTTTGAGTTTCAAACCAAACACCTACCCCTAAACCTTCTTTATAGATTGCTCCATCAATGTCTATATTTCAGTGGGCTTCATATTCTTACTCATCTATTCCAGTATTTAATTTCTCATCCTCTACTATGCTTCATTTACTTTCTATGTCTAACACCTCTTCTTCTACACATAGATCATTGTATAGAATGAAAGAATCCATGTATGAATGCATTGAATAAAGCGGATAGTTATTAGGTTTGTTTTTTGCTTACAATATATTCCATTAAAGCTTCCCTATACACCCTCCTCTGCTGACCAAAGATAGGAATAGTTGCATAAGTCATGTCCATTTGCATGGTACCTTGTAACTTTTCCCCTCAAGATCTTGATAACAACATTCCATATTTGGGAGGTATATCAGCCACTATAATATCCATAACCGCAATTTTTGCTAGAATTTGGGTTTGAGTCACACATAAATCCTTAATGAGACCTAATCATCTTACTTCTCTATGAGTCAAAAGAGCAAAGGTCTGTATAGGGTCTTGATATATCTAATCCTAACTTTTCCATAATGACTTTAGGCATGATATTGTGTGAAGCACAAGAATCAAGCATGGCATTGTGCAAAATATAGTCATGAACATTCAAACTAACATAGAAAGGTGACACATTACCATCCTGAGACTTCCCTTCAACTTTAGGTCCAAATAATAATTTAGGTTGATCATGAGTTAAGTTAACTGTGTCGGTTCCCTCCCCTATCTTTAGTGCCTTCATGACTTGACTTGTATACACATTCTTGTTAATCAATTTTGTCAAAGGAATACAAATTTTGACCTTGGCTAGTTCATTTTAAATACTAAAAGAAGTTGGAGATTTATCTACTACTTTAATACTTACATCTTGTTTAATTTGAAAGACTGATATATACTTACATCTTGTTTTTCAAAAACCTCCTTTTGAGAGTCATCCTTTATCTAGCTAGTGGAAGGTGCATCACTCTGAATTTTCTTGGGACGGTTTGCTACAATCTTCTTGTTTCTCGAACTGTATTGTTTATGTACCTCCATAATAGCATTTTGGTATCCCTTTTTATAATCATCTGTTTTTGCATGGATGACTTATGGCTATGATAACAAGAATAGATCTTGTTCCTCCTTAGTTAGAAAAATATTGTTTATTTCCCATTCCCCAAAAAGATTAATCTGATATTCCTCAGGGTCATCTGTTGTTTCAGTCTCTTCATCTGCATTATTCTTCTAGAATGGGGGTCTGATTTGGGGCTCTTTGATCTCTTTGTCTAATCTCTCGAGGATTCCTTCTGAAGTTAGCATTTCTGATCTATGGACCACCTTGAGGTTCTCTTAGTGGAGCCTTGTTAGCCAAACTCATTCTTTCCATCATCATTTCCATTGTTTTAATTAAGGTATCTATCTTGACATCTCATGAAGAAGAACAAGGTTCTTATTTGATGGTCACTATTCTTTCAACCTTTATCTTTTCTCTTTTAGCTAAAAAAATTTTCTTACACACTAACAACAATTATTTGCATTTCTTCTAGAGTAGAAGGATTTATCTCTCTTAATTAATAAGACATTTTTGCATCAAAACCATCTGGGAATTTGATCAAAGCTAGCACTAGTGGAGGTTGTATTGTTGCTAGAATAAAATTGTAATCATTATTAAATCTATTGCAATAATCTTGAACTGTTTCACCAGGAGCTCTCCTTAGACTGTCATATTCGGTCAAGATTTGGAGATTTGCGATACTACTTGTGGGCAATGCCCTGAACCATTTCTTAACCTCTCATGTCAAATTTTGTGCAAAGAGCCTCATTCTCACATCATCATCATCAACTTCTTGTAAATATGAGAAGTCATTCATCCTGTCTATATGTTGTTGTGTTGTGATTGGTCCATTGCTTTCAAATTGAGGCATACACATCTGATAATCCTATGGCATGGAATGCAACTGTGATGGTAAAACAGGAGGGGCATAACGAGCTACCATGATTGGTGAATGGGAAGAATATGACACTGTAGTTGATGTGGATATTAGGGGTGGTAAATAATATGGAATTATGACTTTATGAGTTGGTATAAAAGGAATCTGGATGGTAGATGAAATAGGAATAGTGGCAGAAAGAGAAATTACAGGAGGAATCAAAGGTGAAGTAGAAGGTAAAATAATAGAAGGTTGATTTTCTAAATATTCTTAAGTAGTTTTATTTATTTTAGTCACTAATTTTTCAAGCTTTTCAAACTATTGTAGAATGTCTTTATCAGATTTTGAAATAACAAGTTTTTGTAACCATAGGCCTTACTATTTCTATATTATGTATATAAATGTATGATTGTTGAATGCTATTTAGTTTTATCATTTAGGTCGATTGATAAATTCATTAACTGAAAGATATGTACTAGCTTAAAAAAAATTTGCAAGCATATATATATGGATTTCTTTTTATACATATATCAATTATAGGGGCTGATAACCCCAATGATATGAGACATGCTTGAATTAGTACAAAATGTTCACATATGTCATTTTGATTAAAAAAATATATATTTACATATGCTATCAATTTTGTTAATGATTGATAACATCATTGATGATTGAACCTTCATCAATCAAGGGAGGTACCAGAGACCATCAATGGACATAGCCTAAGAAAGAGGAGATAGATGCAGAGAAAAAGGAATTTAAAGGTCTATCTCAATTTATAGCCATAATCAAGTGGTGTTCCTAGGTTCACTATGTGAATTACACCCTAATACCGAGTGTAGGGATGCTACATGTGATCCCAAATTTATTCTAATTATTTATTTTCTATTTGTTTTTAAAACTATAAAATGTATTCATTGAAAATTCACAACTTCAATACTCAATGTACACTATCACTATCAAATCCTACAACAATTTACAAAGTAATAGTGTATGTGGTACGATGAATAATGATCAAATTTTTAAACTTTAATATAAAATATTGCATACCAAAGGGAAACCATTCCCATGAAGTTTAGAAATATTATATTGATAGTTGAAAGTTACTGCAACATCCATTGTATCAATATTCTACTTACACATTTACTAAATAATACATTAAACAAATAACAAGAGTTACCATTCACCTTTAATATAAGGTAGAATCCTTAATGTAGGCTATCACAATCCTCTCCTTTCTCATCATCACTCCAATGATCAAACATTTAAAATTCCAACGATGTTTGACTAAATTTGCTAACCCACTTGGTTATCCACCTTACCATTGCTAATGTACTCTCCTTCCCTTTGGCCCCTGAAACTACAGTGGGGATGTAGGAAGGAGGAGAGAATAATATTAGCTGATAGTAGTTGAGTCCATAACCTTCATGTGCCCACATCACCAATTCCTATCCTCCACACTTTCAATAATGCTCAAGATCACAAATTTACAACAAAAGAAAGATTCTAACGTGAAAACTTAAAATGTGATTACATCCATTCACCACTATAGAGCTCCGCGATGTCCCCTTCATAAAAATGTGTTCCTTTTATAGAATATTTTAAGTGGGGATTAGATGTGACATTTGTTTTTATATGAAAATAACTAATTATCAAATTCCATAAATAAGATTATTCATCTAGCCACATGTCCTATCTTGAATTTGACTCTCATGTAAATTTCCTATTATGTTATTTAAATAAATATTTTCTCTCAACAAAGGGATATATGTTCCTAAAATTTACTCCTAGATGTTCCATTAGGCCCTCTTCCCTTTTGGTTGAAGGGAAAGTACCCCTAGAGTCCTTTGGGCTGAGACTCTACCAGACTGAAAATTGCTTATACAAAGAAACACACACACACAGCCATCTTTTTTACTTTTAAGCAAATTCTAATGTTTTAGGGTACATACCTAAGGTCCTACGTCCGAGAAGACCGTTAGGGTGCAAACCCTTCTTGGAGTTCCCTTCTTCTTTCTCTGACCTGCAAGACAAACAAATCAAAGAAATCAACAGTACATGTATAGAAGTTTATGTATAAATCATCTTTATGCTATAAAGTTAGTTATAAATAATCTTTAAATAACTACTTTCATAAGAATTCAACACAAGAATCTCATAAGCATAAAGAAAGATTATTCGGGAACGAAGACGTGTTTCTTTATATATAAAGGCAAATAAAGTACATATATCGGAAAGATATCACCTGAACACCTTCAGCAGGCTCCAAGCAAGCTTCCTCCCGGATTCGTTCCAGCCTCCAGCCTTCAACAAGAGCTCCTTCCAAGTCTTACTCAATGATGATGTCAAGGATGAATGATCACCAATACACATGGAAACAAGGGTTTCCTATGCAAAATGGGGGAAGTGCAGGATGCACCAAGGACTTCAGACCTGGTCTAAGGGAAAAATCTCAGCATAATAATCTTGCTCTCCTTTCTCTCTCCCCTTGGCCTTCCCTTTGATGTCTTTTTATACCCTCTCCAAAGTAGTTTTTTAGTTAGGAGTTGGTTGGGAACAGTTGGGCCACGGGCACTAACAGGTGATCCAGCAGGTAAACCCGCGATCACCGCCCGAAAAAGAGGAAATTATATTTTTTTTAAGTGTTTTAATAGATACACGCGGGTTGGGTATGACAGACCCGCGTGTACACGCGTTTAACACAGGGCAAAGTCGCGTACAGGGAATAAAACACTGTTTTTTAAATTTTTGGACCAGGTCTGGAAGGAGGGGTTTCCCTAGGCCATAAGTGCAGCATCACAAACCATAAGAGTGAGATTTGGAGCTATAACAGATGCCCCCTAATGTATGAGGTCAGAAGGGGAACATGATGGCCGAAATACATTAAGTAAGTACAAGGAAAGGAACTCTGCCGAAAAACCGAGGAGGACTTCACCAGAATTCAGCCTGCCAAGCCACCGAAAGGAGATCAGAAAGAAACACTGTCTGAGGCGGGCATACCCATGCTCAGGAAAAGTAAAGCATGTCCGCATATCAAGTACAAGCGGATCCACTAAGTATACAAGTATAAATGACTGTAAAAATACATAATGGATCATCTGATCATAATGAGTAAGTACATGTCTGAATATCACATATAAAACTGTCAATGATGCTGAAAGATGCAACGGATCACTGAAATCAAAGACTGATCCCATAAGGTACCAACTGAACATGATGGAATAGGATGGTACTACACTGCAAACTCAGGTGCCAGCATATAGAATGTCGCCATGACTGACTGCAACATAATAAGGTGGAATGGTATCAACTAGCAGCAATAGGAGCAACTGTCAAGTGAACCAATAAATGCTGATACAACCTGAGGTCTTCACCGACCGCCGTGGTACATTTCTACACCATGGGAATAAATGATCTGAAGTCGACCATGTGAGAAATCGTTTGATTACCGGTCATTGATGTATACCGTTAACAAACGCGAGACTACTCACCGATAATGATAATGAGCGTCAAGGTACCCAGTACAATCTAACAAGTGTGAATAGATGAGCTGAAGTCGAACACCTGTAAGAATCTATCAATCAGGAGACAATGATGGTTTCCCACTGTCGATAGCGAGGAATCTGCCACTAATGACTGCAAACCCCAAGGTACTGCCAAATGGACTCTAGATCTTTGCCCCAGAGCAATGAGTCGGAGTCGATAGGGAAAGATCCGCTAGAAGGAAGGCATTAAGGCATCCTCCATCAATCTAGCGCGAGTGTAACCCGTAGGCCAATAATGTGGAAGGAATCGGACGAAAAAGATGTAGTAACCCAACCGAAGTACGTTTCCGGCGTACACAAGATGTGGCTAGCGCACGGCAGAAACCCTCTGAACCAACCAATAATGAAAGCTGACACAGAGGCGAGGTATCCACCAATAGGGTCAAATGGAAACCAAGGTACTGCACGAATCCCAATGTGTGATAATGTATGCTGATGTCGAACACAAGGGAAACCACTCAGTCAAAGACCCATGATACTGATCGATGCTGAGCACAAGGTGACCTATCAATAATGAAAATAGGGCCAGGGTGCGGTCTCTAGGTCTGCCCTCAGAGCAATGTGTCGTCGTCGATAAGGACAAGACCCGCCAGCAAGAAGTCAATGGGGACCTTCTCAAACCGGCACGAGTGAAGGACCAATATAACTGATGTGATGATAGACATGACACTGACAACTAGGGATGGCCGACTGAAAAATGAGTCAAGAGACACCGCAGAAAGGCCGACTCAGGCTAACTTCCCTTGAACAAAAGCACGACTCAATGTGACTATGTGGCAGCATATAATGAATCTGTATAAGTTCGTCATGCAGGAGGCACGAACGAACCCTCCATATGATTGGAAGAGATAACCAATCGGGGGAGAACTGACTCGATAACAAGGTTATGGCTTACCTAAGTCAAACTAAATCCCACCCATGCGGAGGAGACTTTGTTTTGAGTGCTTTGTTCAAGGGCGACACGACTGACTCTAGCTGCCAACAATAAATGGAAATAATGTCCCTGTTCCCGCTCTTTTTGGAATATTTAATTTTTTTGTCTTTTTCTAATAAGCCGAAAAAAGAATAAAAGAATGCTATGGTACAGTGGAAAGAACGAGTGTCGGTGAAACAGATGATCTAGTTCCTGGGAAAGGAACGTTCCTATGCTCAATGCAGGGAGGTGAAAAACTGGTCAGTGACACTCAGAGGTATGTTCCTTCCACGGATCTGGGTATGTCAAGTTGCAGAGGTCAAGGGTATGCAAGGTTGATTTTGCAGACGCCATGGTCAAAAGTGGGCTTAAACACGAGTCCAAGTGAAGCCGGCTCTAGGCCAAAAGGTGCAAATGGTCAACATGCAATGCAGAAGTACAACTCAACACACATAGGAGCCTCTAGGGTATAAGGCCAGAACGAGGCGAGGAAGCAAAGAGGAATGAATCTTCAACGCACAAGTCATGGCGGGACTACAGAGGACTCCCGAGCCTAGTGACAAAAAATCAGCATGAGTGCCAAGTGACAATCAGGTACTAACTAGGGCACCCATGATAAGGTAGGCTCTACCACACAAGTCATGATACTTCTAAGCAATGAGAAGGTTCCGCATCATAACTTGGTGGGGTCGATCCTAAGGCCAAAATGGAAAAGGAAACTGATAAATGCACAATGCAGGCGGAAAAACCTAACCTATATGCCAAGTTCGAGAACCAATACCTGTCAGAACGGACCAACCATAAACTTCCAGAGGAGAAATCTTCCAAGTTCTGTAAACATAAATAGGAACACTAGACACGAAGTTAATACATCCCACATATAAACTTCATATAAAATCTTTGTGTTATAAGATACAAAACTTGAAGATGCGTACCTCATATATACAATATGGTACAGGGAACTACGCAGCCTTGCGGCTTACGCATAATAGTTCTGCTGAACAAACCCCTTGCAGGGCTCAGGCCAAGGGCTCCTTTGGTAGTCATAACTCATGGCTTCAAAGAGTTCCTCCTGTGAAGGCAAAACAAGTTCTAAGAAATCATGAGAACTACAAGGATCAAAAAAGGGAATTAAAGGGTCCCATGTCCTTATAGGAAGAATCTCTCGGTCAACTGCCGGGACCAAGTCCCAAGAAGGAAAATAATAAGTCAAAGGATCCTTCTTAGAAGCGATTGAACATTGAGGACTCAATGCCACATAATTCACCTGTGGCGGGGTAGAGTCTACTTGAACACTTGGAACAAACCAAGGGGCATTCTGCAGTAAAGTCGAATTAGGGTGGTGATTGTCAGATGCAAGCTGATCAACAGTGACAATATTCCCATTATGAGGAAAGCACATTACTCGAAAGAGTGAAGACACCACAGCATTCATAGCATAGACATAATCACGCCCAAGTAGCATATTAAAGTCTAAAGGGCTATCAACCACCATCATATCGATTAAGACAGTCTTCCCACCTAAAGTGATAGGCACTTGAGGAAGAACACACATAGATTCACCAGGCCTTCTATCATAGGCTAACAACTGACTCTGAGCTGTCAACAACTTTGGGGAACCCAAAGCTTTCCAAGTCAAAGAGGATATAATACTTGTAGAGGATCCTTCATCCACCATACATCGATAGACATTTGTGGAATTAACTCTGACCTTTATTTGAAAAGGTACAGCGGAAGGAAGACGAGGCTCAACAAGACTATCCCAATCAAAGGAAACACTCTTAGAACTTGGAGGGGGAACATTCGAAGAAACCGGAATGCCCCCTATACTAGAAGACTCTGTACTAGAGATCAAACAGACTCTTTTGTTAGGCACTTCACCCCCCAAAAGAGGAGTGTAATCGGCCAGCGATTGCACTGGCTTTACCACATTTTCAACTGATGGTTGATGGGATTGATGAGAAACCATATCAAGTGTAGGAGTAGAAGTACTTTCAGACTCGGACCATATCCTTTGAACCTCTGGAATACCAGGGCATAAATGAGTAAGATGGTCTCCCTTGCATATCTTACAAGGGAACTTAGGTTTAAAACTTCTACGTCCAGGTTTCTTATCAACCTCCATTCCACCAACATAACTAGCAGTGGTTTGCGGAGAGTCCTGAACATGACTTGCAGAGGTTGGTGACTCATTGCTAGTATGACTCGCAGTGACTAGACTCGTGCCCCCAGCATGACTCGCAGCGGCTGAAGACTCATCTCCAACATGACTTGCAGAGGTTGAAGATGAAGGGATAGAATTATTCTTCTTCTTTGACTTCCTTTTTCTCCTCTTTTTAGATCTCTTATTACAAGAAGGAGAAGAAGAAGGAATCCCAGATTTCTCTTTGAAAGAAGATGAACAATTAGCACCCATATGATGCCCCTGAAATAAAGCATTCATCTGAGAAGCTTCAAGAGCATTCGGAATATTCGGAGTGGACCACAGCCAAACGGGTAGTCCAACATTCAACCCAGGAATATTCAAAGTGGCCATCAAGGGAGTACCAACGTTTCCAAAGAAAGGAAAAGCACAAGGATCCCCTTTTGGAAGGGTACCTTGGTTGGTTTCCACAGGAATATTAGCCATATCTAACTGATCCAAAGACCCTTTCCCTTGCGGGAACATAGAAATAACTCTTCAAAGAATATGGATAAGCAATCAAAACCTTTGCCCTTGAGGAGGCAACTCCACAACTTCCGAAAGAACGACCAAAAGCCTTTCAAGATCGGTAGAGCGGTAAGCCAGTCACTCAGACCACAAAGTCCAAATGTGACTAGACAAAAATACCTAAAGCCAACTATATACAAGGAGCAAAGAGCACTCACTATAAAGTCCCTAAAGATACAGCCAGTCAAACAACTTTCAAGTATTTCCACTCCGGGTGATGAGGACCGGACACCAAAATACAAGAAAGCGGAGTCAGGGGCCTTCCGAAGATAGTCTGGGATAATGACGGCCCAGTCCTATCAGCGAAGGTAACAGAGGAAGTTACGCTGACCTCCTAACAACAGCCTGCGCCGGTGCAAGCCCCCAAGCTTCGCAAGGGTGCCCTCCGGAAGTACTGTCGAGAGTGATACAACGTCGACCTCAGGTGCCACGGGATTCCCCTCCGCAGCCACCTATGCAGATCCCTAGGAGAGGCAACTATGGGTACCAACTCGTCGCAGAAGCCAGGCGGAACAGTCGTGAGGTAAGTTCGGACAAGTAGGAGAGGGGGTATCTCTCTTCCCTGTCTTCACAGACCCTCGTGCTTAACTCCCAGATCCGGAGTCTTCCTGGTCTCCCTAACGCTATTGGATTTACTCTCTTTAATCAGACTCTTATGTTTGACGTTTTGTGTGGCCTTGGAGAGTTAACTCTCCACTCGCCTAATCCAAGGCCCTAAAATCCTAAACTTGTTAGTGTAATAACTAAAACAAAAAGTTCTAGTGGATTTTAATTAAGCGCTTGATTTTATTAGGCCGTTCTTTAAGTCAAAGGTAACGAAAGTGAAACTTGTGGTGTTTTTAGGACGCAAAAAGAAACTACCCTAACTACATGCACATGCACTTTTTCGTTTCGATGAAGAGCAATTTCTATGAGGTTCAGATGTACTTCAAATTAAACAAAGTTTTTTTGCTTTCTTTTCAAACTCCACACTCACAAAAGCTAACAAAACTATGCATGCCTAAAAGAGGATGCAAAGCTATGCTAATGCAAGAACTATATGTGAATGCAAGATTTTAAGACTACTCTGCAAACAAAAAAGGAAAGTTGCTGCTTTACCAAATTTTGTCTTGCCACTAAAATGCTTAGATAGAAGATGATTTGTTACTAATCATTTCGTCCAAACAATAAAAACAAGTTTTAAGATAAAAAACAAAGCACTCTCACTTCGCAAAAAAAGGAAATCAGATGAGAAGCAAGTTTAAGAAAGCGAAACTCAAAAACTTTCAAAAGATTTTCTTTCAATCAAACCAAAAAGTCTTTTTCAAAGGAAAAACTCTCAAAAATACTGACACCAACGATTGATAAACAAACAACTAAACACTTTTGTGAATTGACACCAATGAAATGATGAGAACTCAACAAAAATAAAATGTGTTCGAAGTCGCTTTTGACAATCAAAAGCAGCAATGAAAGTCCAAGAAATCAAAAGACAAGTTTCAAGGAAATGGTAACAAACAACTTTCCTGAAACGAAGGAGCAAATGGTCATAAAAATGATTTCGTTAAGCAAACACAAATGTCATGAAAACAAAATGGACCCAAAGATTTTAAGACAATCTTCCCACTCTGCCGAAACAGAGCAATCAAGATTCTTAAACAGAAACCTTGTGTGTCAAAAATCAATGACGCTTGCAATCAACGAAAAACAAGACTAGCACTCCTAGAGAGAGTTCGAAACAAGATGCCCCCTGTTAAACAGAGAACTGTCACTGGGAATTGACTGCTTTAAACTGACCCAAACCACCAGACAGACATTCAGCCAAAAGAAAAATTATAAATCTTGAAAATTATGTGATATACGCGCCTGCAATTATTTGCAGAATGCGTGTACACGCGACTGTAACTAAGGAAACCTGCGTATACGCGGGTTTACTTAGTGCAACTTGCGTATATACGCTTCTGTAATCCAGAAAAAGTGCGTATATGAAGTGTTTCAAGAAAAATAAAAAACACAAACTGAAAAACTGGAACAGCTTGGAGTTCAAGAAAATATCAAACAGTCAGAACCAACAAACAGAGGCACTGAGCCTAGATTGGCTTGAGGACTACCCAAACTAGGAACAACAAGAATGTTGTCCCCAGCGGAGTCGCCAATTCTGGTTGAAGGGAAAGTACCCCTAGAGTCCTTTGGGCTGAGACTCTACCAGACTGAAAATTGCTTATACAAAGAAACACACACACACAGCCATCTTTTTTACTTTTAAGCAAATTCTAATGTTTTAGGGTACATACCTAAGGTCCTACGTCCGAGAAGACCGTTAGGGTGCAAACCCTTCTTGGAGTTCCCTTCTTCTTTCTCTGACCTGCAAGACAAACAAATCAAAGAAATCAACAGTACATGTATAGAAGTTTATGTATAAATCATCTTTATGCTATAAAGTTAGTTATAAATAATCTTTAAATAACTACTTTCATAAGAATTCAACACAAGAATCTCATAAGCATAAAGAAAGATTATTCGGGAACGAAGACGTGTTTCTTTATATATAAAGGCAAATAAAGTACATATATCGGAAAGATATCACCTGAACACCTTCAGCAGGCTCCAAGCAAGCTTCCTCCCGGATTCGTTCCAGCCTCCAGCCTTCAACAAGAGCTCCTTCCAAGTCTTACTCAATGATGATGTCAAGGATGAATGATCACCAATACACATGGAAACAAGGGTTTCCTATGCAAAATGGGGGAAGTGCAGGATGCACCAAGGACTTCAGACCTGGTCTAAGGGAAAAATCTCAGCATAATAATCTTGCTCTCCTTTCTCTCTCCCCTTGGCCTTCCCTTTGATGTCTTTTTATACCCTCTCCAAAGTAGTTTTTTAGTTAGGAGTTGGTTGGGAACAGTTGGGCCACGGGCACTAACAGGTGATCCAGCAGGTAAACCCGCGATCACCGCCCGAAAAAGAGGAAATTATATTTTTTTTAAGTGTTTTAATAGATACACGCGGGTTGGGTATGACAGACCCGCGTGTACACGCGTTTAACACAGGGCAAAGTCGCGTACAGGGAATAAAACACTGTTTTTTAAATTTTTGGACCAGGTCTGGAAGGAGGGGTTGCCCTAGGCCATAAGTGCAGCATCACAAACCATAAGAGTGAGATTTGGAGCTATAACACCTTTCCTTAAGTTTTTCTATTTATTTTAGTTAACTTTTCGTTGCCGACTAAGAGGCATAGTCAATTGTAGTTAATTCCTTAAATTTCTCCTTTCCAAATTTAATTGTTTGTTTTATGATTTTCTCAATTAGAGGAGGTTCTCTTGATTTTAATTTATTAAAATCACTCATTTAAATAATTCCAATGTTTCACATATCTATTTAGATTTTAGCTCACTTATGTCCACACCAAATTAAAATTTAGATTATTCCCCACTTTAATCGTGATACCTTGTATTTTTTTATTTTTTTTATCTATTATTCACTTAGCTCTAACTTACATTCAACTCATTTTCAGGGTTTAGTTTAGTGACATTAGCTAAGCCAATTATTCTATTATTATGTCTTCATATTTAGTTTAGTTCTCATACTTTCTCTTATTAAACTTTAGCATATAGGCATGTCCAATAACTTATCAATCCTTAAATTATTATGAAATAATCAATTCATATGTTTCCTTATCCTCCATCTATAGCTAAGGGTTCAACCTCTCACACCCTTAAACAACCTCATGTTCCAATGGTGCCATGTGCAGCCTTACAAACACATGTGGTATGATGAGGGGAAAGAAGTACTGGTAGAAACAAAAACTCAAAACTCTCCTCGTATCACTTATTAATAGTTTAATGGGAATTGGGGATCAAGGTTCCTCTTGGTGTGCACCCCGTAGTAGTACATCATAAGAAAAAAATCCATGTTTCGTCCTTGATGAAATCACATAACTCCAAGGATAAGCACTCATGTACTTCATCTCTAGCCATGGATGGAGTATGATTAATGAATTTGATCATGCCATTCCAAATATATTTGTTATCCTTCTCCTACAACCCCACTACTCATATGTAGGTTGCCTGCTCAGTAGTCATCAAAGCCTGCAAAAACTGTGAGAATGCCCATAAACCTAATCCATATGTAAGCATGCACACTATCTACCACAATATCAAGTAGCCAAAACATAAATATATAAATCATAATGTGACACAAATGATCATGTTATGGGTTGTTTCGAAGTTCTCTTTTCCTTCCACACTTAGGAAATGGTAATTGAAAGTTGGCAAGCATGGTATAACTTCAATGTAATAAGAATCATATCGATCACATATAAAGGTCATAATCAACATCATCATCATCAAAATGAAGTTAAAAGTTTGTAATATCATGAATATATATCTCCTCAAAATACATTAAAAGTCCAAATCATTGTACTCATGTCATCAAAGAATAATGTATGAGTCAAACAATGTTTATATCTTATATCAACTAGAGTGGGGCACTACAATTCTTGAGTAAGGTTGACTATGGTTAATGAAGGTAGAGAATGGTCAACAATATAACACCTTGGGTGATTTTGGTTGTCCGTTGTAGATTGTGGTTAACTATTATCAACTATGATTAACATTCAATTATCCATAATCAACCAAAAAGCACATTAGCCAAGATCATGATTAAGGAGTTGCAAGCAAGTAAATCTACTACTTCCCTAATATATATTTAGACTACAATGAAACACTATAAAGAGAAAAATCATCCACATAACGTTTATTACATTTAAATAAAAGTAATTATGGCTATTAAAAAAATATCATTCAATATGATGAGTGCGTTTTCTAAATTTAGGCTTAAAAAAAGATCTAAGAGATTGGTTTTCGGGGGTACACCTTCCATTTATCCAAGGAACCATTGACAAGATAGCTAAGATCCTAAAGAAGCATAAGGTTCCTTTGACATTTAGGCCCCTAAACACAATGTGAAGCTCCCTAAGATTAGTAAAGGATCATGTGAACCCCAATGATGGGAAAGGTGTTTATGTCATCCCATGCTTCTGTGGAACTCTATACATTTGTGAAACTGGTCGCTCGATTAATCAAAGGATTCATAAGCACGTGGCTAATATCAAACATGGAAGGTCTCGCTCCTCTGTTTTGACAGAACATGCAAAGAAGACTAGGCATCACATCTGCATTGAAGAACTCAAGGTCATTGCAAGGATTGATCATTTTCATCACTGAAAGTTTAGGGAGGCCTTGGAATTTGAAAGGAGACATTTAAATCTGTATAGAGATGATGGTTGGAGTATTAGTAGGTTTTGGATCCCTGCCCTGTCTTCCTAACATTTATGTATTCATTGGTTTATTATATATATACATATATATATATATATATATATATATATATATATATATATATAATAGTTAGTTTTATTTTATTTTATCTATTTATTTTATTCAATTTTATTTTTATTTTTATTATTTTATATTTTTTTACCTATCTATTCATTTTTTTTCCTATTTTGTTTATGAGTTAATACCAATAATTTTAGTTTTTTTATTTACAACTAATATTATTTCCATCCGTTATATATATATATATATATATATATATATATATATATATATATATATATATATATATATTATATATATATATATATATATATATATATATATATATATATATATATATATATATATATATATATATATAGATATATATGCTCCACCTTTATATTTTTATTTTTATTTTTTACATCTAGACTTATTGATTAACTTAGTTTTATATCTTAGACTTTTGTGATCCATATTGATAATAGTATTGTCTTATGGATTAATCACATTTTTAAAATTTGGTCGACGTTTTGAACCAACTAATGTGGTTCATCCTCGGGACAAAGGTGAAAAAATCAATCTTCACAAATGTTTAAATAGTAGAGAAGTATCCATGTCCGAAATTAGCCATTAGGAAATAACAGTTTGTTGGGAAGGTTGTTCAGAAATTAATGATATTGTTAATAGCTTTATTGTGGATTATTTAAATTTGGATATTTTATTCTTAATTTATGGCCTTATTTTATTTTATTTTTGCCAAAAAAAATAGTTATTTACAATCGAGTTCTCTTTAGTGTGATTTTTTGGAAGCTTTTCCTGTGGCTTTTTCTGGTCTAATTTCTCTAAAATCCGATAGGAATTATTTGAAATTACAAGCTTGATGGGTAACCCTTACACAATCGAAGTTCCTTAGGGGTTTTTTAGGTTCCGAATCCATATATACAATAAAAAAAACAATTTAATTAACACAAATCAAGATTTCACCTCAAATTTTTCTATCGACACCGAAAAGCCTAAAAAGTCTCACTAAAGACAACTCATTTACAATTTTGGTTTTGAACTTTCTAAGGCTTGACCATAATTAATGATTTATTCTTATTCTTATTTTAATCTTAAACTTTTTGACTTGAAATATTCTATTCCAATTTAACTTAATTTTATTCCTATTTTTTTGGTATTTTAATATAAATATTTGACTCAATCTAATCTAAATATTTGACGTAATAATAGTCTCAACTTAATTTAAGTCTTATTTATTTATATATTAATATAAATATTTTACTTTTACATTAAAATATTATCTCATAGAACATTTCCAATTTAATTAATTATTTTTGACTCAATCTAATTCTAATTTTTTTTTCCAATTTAACATTCTAATAATTAATTTTAAAACAAGTTGTTTTATCGTGACCGTTTCTACATTGATCTCTCTATTTAATCTGGTACCATGATCTTATTGTTCATCTCATCTTGACGATCAACCACACTAAATGGTTTGAAATGCATTGACGAAAAATTTCCTATATAATTTTTTACCAGAAAATATCTCAACATTCATGATGTGTGTATCTCATATATATATAACTACAATTAAAAAAATATAAATAACTTAATCCATTAACCAATAAAATGTGATAAAATATATATATATATATATATATATATATATATATATATATATATATATATATTAATAACTAAGTTTCAATTTTATAATCTAATTATTAAATAGGTATTAAGATTATATAATATTTTTTTAAACGGAAATACATTATAAACTAAACTAAATACATTATAAACTAAAATAATTTTTTTAATTAAATATTAAAAATGTAAAAATGAAATTACTTAAACATTAAATGCGATGAGATTCTTTTAGATATATCTTATCAACTACACCAAGTTTCCTTCATCACTTTACCTAAAAAATAAAACCAAAAGCCCAAACATATTAACAATAGTAATCACAAGAAATTATTAAATTAACGTATGTTCGGCACAATCCATTGATGCACTCGTTGATCCGTTCAAGGTGGGATACTTATCCATCAAGCATAAGTGTGAATCTAGGTTTTGCTTAAACGTGATCGGTGTGGGCAGGTCGGCTCTTCATTTATCACTCGTTTATCGCAATATATATATAATGGTTGGGTATAGCGTTGGTTACCATCATCGTTGTGCCTGCACCTTTCTTTAAGAGTTTTGGCTGTGACTTGCATTGCGTTGCGGCGAGTTTAGGCTGTGACTTACATTGTTGGGTGGCGAGGAGTTTCTTGGTTATTAGAGCATAATGTCGTATAACCGTGGACAAATGGAGGATCTTGATCACTACAGTGAGGTATTCAGTAACTCATATTTATTTTAATAAATTACATCACTAGCCAATCTACCAACTCTGCTCGTTAAAGCTGAATCAATGTTATCTTTTCGTCATAACTAGCCAACGGTCTATATGTCATGTCATGTTTAGGTTGCTCTTTTGGCTTCTGCACGTGGAAATGATCTCTTGGCGATGTACACGCTATTTACGACATTGCATGTGAATGATGATCTGACCAGAAATTTTGGTGTCGTACAACTATATCTAAAGGTAGGGAGGAATTTATATTTCTGTTTGTTTACTATATACATTAGGGTAAATGACATTTAAGTAAAATCTCTATTGTATGCCAGAGCTTTAAAATTAACTTTTGAATTCATGTTTGAAAAAGAGGGGATTACTTTGAACAGAAATTTTATTATAGAATTATGAGATTGATGAAACCATTTTTGTTTCAGAATTCTCGTGATTATGCACTCCTTAGCAGTACGCCCAATATGGAGTTTCAGAAGAAGTTCTGCATCAGATTTATTCGATTGGTTTATAGTTTGTCAACTTTCCCAAAGTAATAGATCTGGGCTTTCTATTTGTTTCAAATTCCCTTAATATTCATTCTACTGGCAAAATTCTTTGACTACATTGGTAAATATTTAATAGTGTATGCTTTGTGATAAATCAGCTTCGAGGCTTTCCATGAAGTGTGGCCTTCGGTGGCTAATAGTATCCAAGAATTTCTGATATTGAAGAGCACAACAGAAGTGGAGGTACTACGAATCATTTCGATTTTAATATTTGTTGTTCATCTTCATAAGAGGCTGACAGTGCAACCCGGATTCCATTTTGCGCAATTGCGGACATATGGGGTTTTAGTTACATTTGAATTTGCGGCGCGCCTTTTGCAAATATGTGCATCTGTCAAAGACGTCTTTTCAACTCCTTTGTTGCCTGCTTTACTCGCTTTTGTAGAGTGGTATGTGTACAGCCCTGACATGATTATAGCGAAAGCTGAATTTGGGACTTCTGCCCCTGTTGAAAGGCAGTGGATAAGCAGGCTAACACAGATCTTCTGGATAGGTTGCCAAAAATTTCTGAATAGCACCTTGTCAGGAAAAAACATGCAAGGCCAGGGTGGTATCTTGATTTCTTACATAAATAAGAATAAGTTCGTGGATAGTGTTTCCCTATGGGAAGATAGAGTGCTTCAAGGATACGCCCCATTTGATCCAGTTCGCCGTGCGCTGAAATTATCAAGAGTGCTTTCCTGCCGATCTGACGAAAACAAGAATCGTATGGCAAGAATAGTTGATGCGGTTCGAAAGGCATTGCCGAATTGTGAAACATCAAAGTTACAAGGTGTTCCAAAAGACACGAAAGTAGTCGCATAAATATAGGTAATTTTAAAAATAATATTACATCCAGGTGGATGTACAGAGCATGGTTATTGGACCTTTTGGTATGGGAAAGAAAACATGGGTGAGCCATGACTATGAACTACCTAATGTTAAATATTTGTGATGTGTCACGTCATATGTCATATGAATAGAATATTTAAATGGAGTTGAAATATGGATTTGTTATGTGGAAGAAAACAAGTGTGAGGAAGGACCATAGTTGATTTTTGGCATCATTCAATGAATTTTAAGTTGTTTATTGAGAATTGATATTAATATGGTTAGTTTAATGTGCGAAATAAATGTAATATGTAATTAAAAGGAAATAATATAATAATAAGTATTTTATGAACTATTTTAAAATTAGTTATGAGAAAGTATAAATACACATTATTATTATTTTTATGTTTTGTAATAAAATATGGTTCGTGAAGTGATTTTTTTCTTAATAAATGTGAAGTAGTGTTCAATTTATAATATTTTTTGTTTCTTAGTATTTTTGGTATTGTTAACGGTTTATGTATTTTGTGTTTTTCTTTGAAGTTTTATCATGAATTATTTTATAACTAGTAGAATATTTGCTAATGTTATTTTACTTTAAGGGTCCATTTATATTGTTTATTTACGAATATATTTTGTATTGTTAGTAGTAAACGTATTTAATATTTCACTTTCAAGTTTAGTGTTTAATATTAGTTATTATGAATTATAAATACACATGATTATTATTATACTAGATAAGTGTTGGACTATGTATTTTGTTTCCCAATCATTTTGGTATTGTTACTAGTAAATGTATTTTGTATTTCACTTCAAAGGTTAATTATGAATCCTTTCCATAACTAGTAAAATATTTTGTGGTTTTATTTAATTTTAAGATTTTTTTTTTTGTTTCTCAATGTCTTTGGTATGGTTAGTGGTAAATGTACTTAATGTTTCTCTTTAAAAATTAGTGTTTAATATTATTTATGAGAAATCATAAATACACATTATTATTATACTCGATAAGTGTTGGATTATATTGATTTTTAATAATCTATGTTTTGAAAAGTTAATTTTTTTCTTTTCTATGATGAATATTTCACATCGTTACATCATTTTAATGGTTTTTTTGTTTCTTAATATTTGGTATTATTGGTAAATATAGAATATTACAAAAATGGACACCACTTTATATATACATTATCATATTAAACTAGGAATACCCAAGCCAATTTTAAGTTTTCACACAATAATCCAAACTAATCCATACTATCTAAAGCCCAATGTCATCATTTAAAATGCGCAATGTTTCTGCTACGGGATGGTGAGTTTGCTATAGATGTACATTGATTCATATAAGAAATAAAGGTGGGGAAATACATAAAGGGAGTAAAGGTAGAACTCATTATCGAAATTAAATTAACATCTTATATTAGTGTAACTTTATGAAGATAGATTTGAGAATATTGGGAAAGAAGAAGCCGAAATATTAGTACAAGTGAAGGGCTAATTATTGGCTTGAGCTAGGTTGGGAGGCAGAGAGTTCAGGAGGAATAATCATTGTATTTTCTTCTCAGATATTTTGGGTAATGTAATATAGGTAGTCAAGGTTTTGAGCACTTTCTTTCCCCAGAGATTGATATTCTTCCTCTTTCTACTTATTGTTTTCATCGATCATTTTTTGTTTCTACTGTAAATAGTAAAGTAGATTAAGGTTTGAGAATTGAGTATGCCTTGAATGACAACTCAAATTACATAGCCTGGAAAGACAAGATGGAAGTAGTTTTGAAAATAGTGCAGATATAGGAAAGCACAAAGTAGATTTGAAAATAGTGCAGATAAGTAGAGTCAATAGAAGCTTACAAATTTTAGTTGACAGAGGCAGAGCTAGTAACAGTTAGAGACCTTGGTGATAGACGCATCATATTGATTTAGGTTGGATGTTTTTTTCTTTTAGTTTCACGAGTTGATGTAGTAATAACATAAGAGAGAACTGTTGAATGTAGAACATTCCAAAGGTTTGGGATTGGGATATATTTGAATTCCTTTCTTTTTGAGATGAAGTGTTAAAAATGGCAACAAGAAATGTTAAAAACAACATCTAGAAATTCCAATTTAATTTGTCCTTGAATTAAATTGTAATTCTTTCCTCATAGAAACTTGTAACAATTAACTAAGATAAGTAGACTTAGTGAGCTTAGGAAATTTGAGTTGGAAGTCTATCAGGAGTCATGTAAGTGTGATCCCTAAATTTTACGGGTCTAGATTGAGTTTATTGGAATTATATTTAGATAACTCAGTCTAATTGAGTTATAGTCAGTTAAACTAGTTCTAACTGTAGGAGGAGCTAGTATAGGTTTAGTATTGAGTTAGTGCACCAGTGCATCCTCAGTGCCACACTAGCTAACTGAATATTCACTCAATAGTAACTCAGACATGTCTATTTAGAGGAAGTGTCTCTTTCCTTATTATAGTGTGGAAAAGTATCACAACATGGCATTGGGAGGTGCACTATGACATAGAGTGTTTTAAACCTAGGCTTAATTCCCTCTGGTGATGGACATACATTGCTCATAGGAAATGAGTTGAGGTTGTGTTCTTGTCTTCCTTCACCTAGTATGGTGTGCTTCTGTTGATTGTTTTAGGTAATTTTCATGTTGGTAAGACTACTTTCCTTCTAGTTCAGTGATTTTCTTGGTGTGGGATAGAAGAGTTTCTTATTTGAAGAAAGTTATATCAACATACACTCTAATTTTAGTCTCTATTTGTCATTACTTGGGCTCTATTTCTGGTCATCTTTTTATCTTGCAAGGTTAGGGCTTGGTGTGCCAATTTTCTACAATTCCAGTGTTTGTTATGAGATTTTAGCTGGGGAATACTCTTGTTTTCTTTGGGTCATAATCATATTTTGCTTAAATTTTTGGGCAATGGTATCTAGGTGTTAGATTTGTTCATTGTTATTTTGGTTCCCTTCAAGGTGCCATTTGTCTCTCTATTTTTCTTCAAGAATACTTTGTCATCTTTGATAGTCCCAAAATTTATTAAATTGCACAATTCTATGAGTGATCTAGTGTCATTGGGTTCTAGGTTTCTCTAATTTCTTTTTTTCCAGGGGTTTTTCCACTCTATGTCTTTGGTCTACCCTAAATTGGGCTATTTGGTAGAGTTTGGTCTCATGTCTTTATTTTGGGGGGCACAATCTATTGGCTCTAAGATTTTGATTGCAAGGGGTTATTATGTGTTTCACTTCTTTTTTCGAAGGTCATGGTTTATGTTCCTATCTTGTTTGTTCTCCCGTTGCAAACGTTATGGCACCTCACCAACATATGATGAGTAGGATGGGTGGGTTTATAAATCTTGGTGTTAAGAGAACAAGGAATTCTTCATTCAATTTTGTGGACACTTCTTTGATTCCATTCCTATTAAGGTTAGGAGGTAAATTCTTCTATTTGAGGAAAGAGAAAAGGAGGACTACCCCTAACATTCTAATTTTGATCTTCAGATATTAGTGGAAAAATTCAAAAGGATTATGGACCTTGATAGATTTCCAAAGAAGAGGTGGCATTTCTTGTACTCTCTAGCTTTGCATCAACAAATGGATACATTGCTTCATATGATCTTTAAATATAAACATGTTGAACAATATAATTTATTTTATGGGTTGGAAGATGTTAATATTATGTTACATAATATATGTTTACATCTCAATGATGTGGATTCTACATTGTCGAGGGTGGAGACTTATCTAGTTTCTGTTTGAGCATGTGGTGACCTGAATAACCCTCCTAGGGATCTAATTGATCCTCCTATGGATAGTGCTCAAGAATTTACTATTATCGCCTTTGACCATGGTTAATTATTCTTGGTTAATATGCTTTTGGCTGAAATTTTGTTATTTTTTACTAGCACTGTTGAAGTTATTATTTGGATTTTCAAGTTTTGGATGCTAGAGGGTAAATGAAGTCTTCATTAAACCTTTCATGCTCTTATTTTTGGGTTCACTTCATCTTCAACCTTAGTGATGATATTCATGGGCTCTCTACAGTGCTCTCACTTTGGAAATTAGATGTGTCTCTGATGGCACTCAATTATGCAAGGGTATTTTCAAATAGGTACAATTATGTTCGGTCATGGTGGGTTGTGTTAGTTCAAGGTGCATGTCCTAGTTCTTTGATGTGATTACAAGGTGCTAGAGGAAATGTATCTTGGCATTCTTGTTTAGTTTTATCATTGTCTTGGCTTGTTGTGCATAATCCTGGTGAGTTTCGAGTGCTACTCCTATGTCTTTGGTTCTGATCATGTTCTTGGTTTCAGTTATGTTCATATGCATTGTTTATTTGTTGTACATGTGAAACATAGTTGTATGCCTCTTATTCAATGGTAGCCCCATCATGTGTTTATCTAGGTAATGTGTTTCAATGTTGAAATCAACATGTTCTACTTATGTTACTGTTAGTAGTGAATTTTGGGATGACTCTTATGCTCCATTATAGTGTAGGGATTGGTGAATGATCATGTAATTCTCCTCTTTTGAGTAATGGAAATTCAATACTAGTTTACAAAAACAAAAACACTACTAATTGTACTATACTTAAATATTCATTTATATCCACTCATTTAATTGAATATTATTATTCAAAGTATTAATCACAACCCTAAATATTAATCCTTTGACATAAATCTAGGTCAAGTGGTTTTCTTATAAGGTGTTACCATCAAACACACACACACACACACACACACACATTAAAAATAAGAAAACCTTTATTTTCAAAATATATAATCATGCATATTGTTTTCCTTGATAAAAATCATGTCATGTTTTATCACTCCAATTTCTTTACAAAGTGAAAAAATTGTGAGAATACAAAAGAAATTTTATGTGTTAGTTGTTTCTTAATTTTCTATGTTAGCTTAGTACATATAAGGACCAATTTTCTATCAAACACTTCCTTTCAAAGACAAGAGTACATGGATAAAATAGACAAATTACATCAAGAAATTCCACAAATAATAGTGGAATCTTGGATTAAATAATGTTAAATATGGAAATCTAGAGAGTCAGGCTCCACTGCATCCTCCAGTTTGGAAATTTCCATGCTGCCAACTTATAGATTTTGATCCTTATTGGAGAGGTAACCTACATATAATGTTTTCACACACCCAATTCTCATTCCTTCATTAGGGCTATGGGAATCACATTTTTTTCAAACCTAATCCATTAGAGCCTGATTAAGGATATGGTGCATCCATTTATTTATTTATTTTCTGATTTCTTTTGTGATTTTCTAAGACAACAATTAGTTCTAATTTCAAGAGCATTCAAGAGACCCAACTTACTTAGGGTGTATTTATGAAATTATAACAAACCAAGATTAAAAAATTCTACCACAAGTACCTTGAGATATATTCTCTATCTCATCCAACTTTTAGGTCTGAAATCTTAAAAAATAAAAGCTATATCAGAAATACAATGCTGCTATGTTTTATTCCTGATTTCAAGAGCATTCAAGATACTCATCCTCCTTAGAGAAAATAACCAAAATTATAGTAAATAAATATGTGAAAATAGAAACATATGTTTAGCGATATTTCTCTTCATTGTGATCTAAGTTTTAGTGTTGGAAACCTCTCAGAATAAAAGTTATAGTGAAAATTTCAAGATGGCTTATTTGAAGAAACATTCAAGAAGCTCAACTTCTTTAAATAATATATTGAAAAGTATAACAAAAAAATGTATGAAACTTGAAATATATGATCAATAATATTTCCCATCATCATAATACAAATTTCATGTTATGAAACCTCATAAAAATTAGAGTGAAAATTCCACGATAACTAGTTTGCCCCATAAATCACATTTTGACATCCACATCCAAACTCCAAGAATGACCCCAAAACCCTTCCTCAATTTCATTTTCACACTTAAAATCTCCTTAAATCAAAGGATAAATTTTGGATTTATGGTCTACAGTGAAAATTAAAGAAAATGCATCACGCAATTAATAAGGAAGGCATGCATGCACAGATCAAACCAAGGAATTGGAAAATTTATTAAAACAATCTCTACTAAGAAGAAAAAAATATTACCCAAATCAATTCAATTTCCTTAGTCATAGTTAGGAAAATAATTAGCAATTTTACCAGTAATAGAATTCATATCCTCCATATGTTTATTTTTCATAAACAAATCTAATTAAAAAAGGAATTTGTTTTAGAATAAATAGTTTCAAATGCTATGATTTCATACATATATGGTTGAAATCATCAATTTCATTTACCAAGCATAGAAGTATTTATCTAATTTAGAAAAAGAGAATCTAGAATTGAAGAAACATGAGCCACCCTCCAACCAACCATAGGCAAGGCTACACTGTAGTTTTTCTCACAACCAATCACCCCTAGCCATATTCTTGATGCCTTGTGAGAAAAATGAACTCAGGGATTTAGCATATAGTTTCCAAACTATATTTAACATAAAAGTGAAGGTAACTCTCATGTAACATCCCCTTATTGTAGCCCTACTTATTGTAATGATGGTTGTAATTGTAGTTCCAACATGGAAGGACCATGATTGGATGGAACTCTAGTTAAAAATATAGTAATTATTATTATTTAATTAATGCAACTAAAGTTTGGATAGCCTTACGGATCTCTGGTGTAAGGGGAGCTTGATACCCATATATATTGCTTAAACTAGTGATTCCCTACCATCTAAATTAAAATATGCAGTTACCAATGGCGTATCGATGGTTTACACCTATTTTTTCCCCATTGGATACCTATTGCATGCAGTGAATAGGTCTAGATGTACTTGAAGAGGGAGAAAGTGGCAAGCTGCCATCTGAGACCTCAAAAATATGGGATTATAAAGAGGAAAGCATGGAATTTTCATGTTGGAACATGAAGTGAAGGAAGAGACGCACTTGCACATAGGAATATTAAAGGACTCAAAGGTAAAGAAGAGGAGATAGTGTTAGAGAAGATGGGAAAAAAACAGACAATGCAAGCATAGTAGGGAGAGAAGGTATTCAAGAGATTTTGGGGATTCATCTTGAGTTCTCACTTGTTGGCGTACACTAGTCCCAACTACTATCAGGAGGCATTAAAGAGTAAATCAAGGCAACGTTCATAGTGGTGGATGTATGAAATAGTTGATTGGGGGAAGGCATGGGTTAATTATCAAGTTGTAACTTGTAGTCGGTGCTTGGGAATCTTGAGCTTGCGCTCTGTGACTATGGGTACTATTTGTCCTTACTATATGTAAGACTCTATCGTCTAATATTGTGTACGTGGTAGGAATATTAGTAGATGAGCAAACCAATAATGTAAACCTCCCTTGTGTAAGTGAATTCCTTAGAACTGGTATCTAGCTTGAGAGTGGTCAACTAAAAGAAAGGTTGAAATGTAGTTAGCCTATGGTTGGGTGGAGAGTGGAAATACATCCTTTAGTTTCCAACCATCTTAGACTTATTTAGAAAAGTATTCTTGGATTATACATGTTATTCTATATAATGTAATATTTCTTTGTAACAACCCCTGGTTGATTTTTTATGTAAATAAAATAAGACCGAGGTCATGGGACACATATGCCAAGATGAATTTTGGGAAAAACATAGTGATGGGTATCACCGTGGTTAATTAATGGCTATGGAAATTGAGAAAGGAATTGGTAAAGGAAAAGTGGCATTAATTGTCATTTTATTTGTGAAATAAAGTAAAATAAGAGAAAAGGAAGCTGAAGAGACACATATTTGCATGAGTTGGAAATTGAAGGAAAAATGAAGGAAAATGAAGAAATTAGAGGCCTCAATGATAAAAAGGATTCTAAGGACCAGTTCATTGCTTTTCGACAGTTTTAGTTTTGGATTTCTCTTTCATTCTCACATTCTCTCATACTCTTGCATACTTAGAAAAATTTTGGAGCATTCTTGGAGGATGCTTGGAGCACTTTAGCATTCACTTGGATTGGAGAAAGAAGGAAAAGGAAAGTAGTAAAGTGCAAGGGAACAATTCGATTAGAAATTACAACTCAATTTCTTTGTAGGTAACAAGTTTCATGTTTGATTTCCTTTTTGATTTATGGATGAATGGTATATGCATGTGATTTTTTGGTTATTTGTTGTCATTGGCATGGCAATTTTCCTAGATTGACAGTGGTTTTAGCCTTTCCTTTCCATTTCCTTGATAGTCACGGTGTTGTGGTTTTTTCCAATTGTTGTTTTGATGAATGGTGCTCAAGTTCCTTATGGCTGTGGGTTGAAACAAATGATCTGGAAGCCCTAGAACAACTTGGGTTGAGTTACTACTCTTGGAGCCTAGGTTGGGGCAAATGCTCTAGAGCCCTTGGTGGGTTGAGTTACTAGTCCCTGGAGCTAGGTTGGACAAACCCTTTGGAGCCCTATAAGGTTGTGGGTTGAGTTATTGTTTCCTGGAGCCTTGGAAAACTTGGGTAGAGACTGATATGGTTTGTATTATTGATGTCCGGTCGTAGAGGTGGAATCATTATGGTTGAGGGTTGAGTTGGTTTGGCCTCTAGAAGCCCTGGTTTGGTTTTGTTTTTGTTTATTCGATGAGATCCCACATTCATGCTTAGAATATGGTGTGAGCGTGATCCCTTTGCAAGGATATTTTTCAGTTCATGAATTTTCCAATCGGGAAAAGATTAGTTTTTCAATTCTCAAAATTGTCCCTCATGTCAAATACTAGTGGAAAACCTACTATGAACAAAAGGACGACAGGGAATCCTCACTATTTTCAGTCGCACCCACTTGGGATTCTTTTCGAGTTGCCATTAAGGAACAATACTACCTTGTTGGGAGCTATGAAGATAAATACATAAAGTGGACCATGCTACTGCAGGGAAGGGATCAAGATGTTCTATAGTTCACAAATGTTTTTCATACCCTCTGCACTAAGTTGGGTATCAAAGATTCAGAGCGGAATTTGGTACTCAAGTGTCGTGGCTGTCTACACAAGTACATCCAGGATGAGATCGAGTTCCTAGACATATCGCTCGGCACAACATACCGATATGATGTCAAGATTAAGTAGAAGTTTAGAATAAGAGAGACTTTGGATTTGCAAATTCGAAGCAAGGAAAATGTGCCCCCAAACCACAAAGAAAAGGCCAAATCCAAGGTGGGGTGAACTAGGAGAACCCGTCGAAGCCGCAAGCAAATAAAAACACCACGAAGAAAAAGGACATGGAAAATTTGTGTGAGTTCCATAAGAGCTCCACTCACAACACAGGTGAGTGTCGGGCCAAGCAGTCACTATTGGTCAAGTTGAAGGCTTCCAAAAGAGGAGATTTTGATTTTCTTGTGCAAGTGAAAATTAAATTTGTAGTTCATACTTCAGAGTCGGCAATGTGACTTTCTACGGTTTGAGACTTGAGTATGCCTTGGATGGTAGCTCAAATTACATAGCCTGGAAGGACATGATGGAAGTAGTGTTGGAAGACAATGGCCTCAAGGAATTCATTAATTAAGACATTCCTAAGCCTCTAACATCGGATGCTAAAGATCTGGCTAAATGGAGAAAGTGTGTGTCAAGCATGAGGCAGATTATCCTTGATGGAGTTCGAGATCACATTGTCTCAAGTATCCATGGCAAGGAAACTCCATACTCAATGTGGAAGGCATTGAAGGACCTATTTCAGAATAACAGTGACCATAGGAAGTTGGCACTAAAATAGAAAGATCAAGATGGAGAAGGGCGACTTGATTCTGAATTACTTAACCAAGTTCACCCATTGTCGAGATGAACTTGGAAGTGTCAGGATTACTGTTGTCAAAGATGATATGGTGAGCCTAGCTCTACTAGGACTTCCCGAGATTTAGCACAATTATCAGGACTCTGTCAATGGGAGGGAGAAGCTACAATATTGGGAACGAATGTGGTTAGATTTGGTACAAGAAGAGTTCTGATGTAACACCAGAGATGGGACCTGTTCCAAAGAAGTGGAAGAAGACTTTGCATTAGTGAGAAAAGGAAATAAATACAAGGGAAATAAGTCCCAAGGTGAGGCGGGTGGCAAGAAGATGGACTTATCAAAAATCAAGTGTTTTCACTGTCCTGAGCATGAGCACTATGCCAAGAATTTCCCACAGAAGAAAGTAAGCAAGAAGGAGCCTACATTAGTCACAACAGGTGAAGCCCTAACTTAACAATTCAAACTTGATTTCACTCTCATTGCATGCATGGCCAGCACTGTAATGGGAAGAATGTGGTATCTTGAGGGTAGTGCCTTGTTCCATATGACGGTGAATAGAAATATCTTTAGTGATTTTGAGGAGAAAGACCTCAAGTAGAACATAGAGTTTGGAGATAACAAGAGGTATAATGCTACCAGGATCGATATAGTTACCTTTGAGAGGGAGTCAGGATCCTTTCTCAGAATCACAAGTGTGATGTATGTTATAGGACTAAAGAAGTATCTTGTTTCCATTGTGGTATTGGAAGACCATAGATGTGATTTGATTTTTATTAAGGGAAAGGTTTTCCTTAGACACATTTCCATGGGACAGGTGAAACAGATTAGTGTACGAGTCAAGAACCTCTATTCTCTTGAGGTAAAAGATGCATTCTAAGCCTTGAGGAGAAAGGAAAAGGTTAGAGAATTGGTGGTTGAGAGGGAGACTGAATTACCTCTCAACATGAAGCCCCAGAGGAATCCTCAGAAGCAGTCTCAGACAATTGTGGAGCATCCACAATTGGAGAAGTAGAGAGGAGACCGAGTGGAGAGATCTAATCAACAGAGAAGAAGTAACCTAAGAAGTAGTCTCAGAAAGTTGTAGAGAAACCACAATTGGAGAAGCAGAGAGGAGACCGAGTTGATGCATCCACTCAAGCAGATACCTCTATTCGGGGGAAATTTCAAGCCAAGTGGACAGAGGGAGCATGTGCAACCATACCTCCAAATGAGAGGTGTGGCAATGTGAAGTATTAGTCCCAAGAGGGAAGAAATCTGGGTAGGGTCCATTGAGAGGTTTTGTCTCATGGATCATACCTTGTTACGAGAGCCCACAGTACATAGTAGCAAGATGGGTCAGTGGTGGTTGATGCAATTAGATATCAAAGTGACAGAGGTAGAGGCTAGCAGTAGTCAGATACAGGAGAGAACAAAGTAGATTTGACAATAGTGCATATAGGTAGAGCTAGCAGAAGCGCGGAGTTTTTAGTCGATAGAGGTAGAGCTAGTATTAATCAGAGACTTTGGTGATAGATGCATCATACTGATTCAGGTTGGATGTTTTTTTTCAATTTCAGGAGTTCATGTAGCAACAACACTAGAGAGAAGTGTGGCATGTAGAAAATTGTATGTTTCAGGATCGGGATAGAGTTGGATTCCTTTCTTTTTGAGAGGGGGTGTTGAAAATAGCAACAAGTAATGTTAAAATTAGAATCTATAAATTCCAATTTAATTTGTCCTTGAATTAAATTGTAATTCTTTTCTTATAGCAACTTGTAACAATTGACTAAGATAAGTTGACTTAGTTAGCTTAGGAAATTTGATTTGGAAGTCTATCTAGATTCATGTAAGTGTGATCCCTCAATTTTAGGCATCTAGATTGTTTTGATTAGAGCTGTAATTAGATAACAAAGTCTAACTGAGTTATAGTCAGTTAAACTAGTTCTAATTATTAGAGGAACTAGTAGAGGTTTACTTGCGAGTTAGTGCACTAGTACATCCTCAATGCCACACTAGCTAACTGAATTTTCACTCAATAATAACTCATGCATGTTAGTTCAGAGGAAGGCCTAGTTGAGAGTAGAGTGCAGGGACAATGTACTATCAATTGTATAATTTTCCAAGTTGTACAGAATATGATGACCACCTCATTAACATTTCAATTTATAAACATCTTTCATGTCATATGTTATATATCTTAATCTAACTAGAACTTATTATTATTTTTTAATTCAAATCCTTTTTTATCCACCTCTCCTTTTAATATCTATGTTGTTGCTCTTATTTTATTTCATTTGATCTTATTTATATTATTATTTTAACACTAGTAACTGTACTCCCCAATCGGGGTGTTAGCATGAGTGTTAATGAGTTGTCCTTGTAAGGAGTGTCCTCACTCCAGGTGTCTCTTTCCTTATTATACTGTGGCAAAGTGTCACTTATTCTTTTGAAGGTCATGGTTTATGTTCCTATCTTGTTTTTCCTCCCATTACAATCATTATGGCACCTCACTGACATATGATGGGTAGGAGAGGTGAGTTTATAAATGTTGGTGTTAAGAGAACAAGGAATTTTTCATTCAATTTTGTGGAAATTTTCTTTGACTCCATTCCTATTGAGGTTAGGAGGTAAATTATTCTGTTGGAGGAAAGAGAAAAGTAGAACTTCCCCTACCATTCTAATTTTGAGTTTCAGATATTAGTGGAAAAATTGAAAAGGATTATGGACCTTGATATATTTCCAAAGAAGAGGTGGCATTTCTTGTACTCTTTCGCTTTGCATCAACAAATGGATACATTGCTTCATATGATCTTTAAATATAAACAAGTTGAACAATATAATTTATTTTATGGGTTGGAAGATGTTAATATTATGTTACATAATATATGTTTATGTCTCAATGATGTGGATTCTCTATTGTTGAGGGTGGAGACTTATCTAGTTTTTTTTTGTGCATATGGTGACCTGAATAACCCTCTTAGGGATCTAACTGATCCTCCTATGGATAGTGCTCAAGAATTGACCATTATTTCCTTTGACCAATGTTAGTTTTATGGGTTAATATGCTTTTGGCTAATTTTTTTTTATTTTTGTACTAGCACTATTGAAGGTTTTATTTTGATTTTCATGTTTTGGGTGTTACATGGTAAATGAAGTCTCAATTAGTCCTCTCATGCTCTTATTTTTGGGTTGGAATTATCTTCAAACTTAGTCATGATATTCATGGGGTCTCTATAGTGCTCCCACTTTGGAAATTACATATGTCATTGATGGCACTCAATTGTGCGAGGGTCTTTTAAGACGAGTACAGTTGTGTTAGGTCATTGTGGGTCATGTTAGTTCAAGGTGCATGTCCTAGTTATTTGATGCGATTACAAGGTGCTGGAGGAAATTTATGTTGGCATTATTGTTTAGTTTTATCATTGTTTTGTCTTGTTGTGCATAATCCTGGTGAGTTTCTAGTGCTACACCTATGTCTTCGGTTCTGATCATGCTCTTGGTTTCAGTTATGTTCCTATGCATTTGTTTATTTTTTGTATATGTGAAACATAGTTGTACGCCTCTTATTCAATGGTAGCCCCATTGTGTATTTATTTGGGGAATGTCTTTCAATGTTGAATTCAACATATTCTACTTATGTTACTGTTAGTAGTTAATTTTGGTATGACTCTTACACTCCCCTAATTTGGTCTATTGTATTGTATGGATTGGTGGATGATAATGTAATTCTCCTTTTTTGAGTAGTGGAAACTCAATACTAGTTTACAAAAACAAAAACACTACTAATCATACTATAATTAAATATTCTTTTATATCCACTCATTTAATTGAATAATAATATTCATAGAATTAATCACAACCCTAAATATTATTCCTTTGACATAAATCTAGGTCAAGTGGTTTTCTTATAAGGTGTTTTCATTAAAAACACACACACACACACACACACACATATATTAAAAATAAGAAAACTTTTATTTTCAAAATATATAAACATCTATACTATTTTCCTTGATAAAAATCATGTCATGTTTTATCACCCACTTTCTTTACAAAGTGAAACAAATTGTGACAATACAAATGAAATATTATGTGTTAGTTGTTTCTCAATTTTCTATGTTAGCTCAGTACATATAAGGACCAAGTTTCTATCAAGCACTTCCTTTCAAAGAGAAGAGTACAAGGATAAAATAGAGAAATTCCATCAAGAAAATCCACAAATAATAGTGGAAGGTTGGATTAAATAATGTTAAATATGGAACTCTAGAGAGTCAGGCTTCATTGCATCCTCCAGTTTGGAAATTTCCATGGTGCCAACTTATAGATTCTGATCCTCATTGGAGAGGGAACCTACATATAATTTTTTCACACACCCAACTCTCATTCCTTCATTAGGGCTATGGGGCATCACATTTTTCTTGAACCTAATCTGTTAAAGCCTGATTAAGGATATGTTGCATTATTTTTTTTCCAATTTCTTTTGTGATTCACTAAGACAACAATTTATTCTAATTTCAAGAGAATTGAAAAGACCCAACTTCCTTAGGGTGTATGTATGAAACTATAACAAACCAAAGTTAAAAAAATCTATCACAAGTACCTTGAGATATATTCTCTATCTCATCCAAGTTTTAGGGTTTGAAATCTTAAAAAATAAAAGCTATAACAGAAATACAATGCTGATATGTTTTATTCTTGATTTCAAGAGCATTCAAGATACTCATTTTCCTTAGAGAACATAACAAAAATTTTAGAAAATAAAGATAAGAAAATAGAAACATATGTTTAGCGAGATTTCTCTTCATTGTGATCTAAGTTTTAGTGTTGGAAACCTCTCAGAATAAAAGTTATAGTGAAAATTTCAAGATGGCTTATTTGAAGAAACATTCAGGAAGCTCAACTTCTTTAAATCATATATCGAAAAGTATAACAAAAAAATATATGAAACTTGAAATAGATGATCAATAATATTTCCCATCATCATAATACAAATTTCATGTTATGAAACCTCATAAAAATTAGAGTGAAAATTCCAAGATAACCAGTTTGCCCCATAAATCACATTTTGACATCCACATCCAAACTCCAAGAATGACCCCAAAACCCTTCCTCAATTTCATTTTCACACTTCAAATCTCCTTAAATCAGAGGATAAATTTTGGATTTATGGTCTATAGGGAAAATTAAAGAAAATGCATCACGCAATTAATAAGGAAGGCATGCATGCACACAACAAACCGAGGAATTGGAAAATTTATTAAAACAATCTCTACTAAGAAGAAAATATTACCCAAATCAATTCAATTTCCTTAGTCATAGGTTAGGAAAATAATTAGAAATTTTACCAGTAATAGAATTCATATCCTCCATATGTTTATTTTTCATAAACAGATATAATTAAAAAAGGAATTTGTTTTAGAATAAATAGTTTCAAATGCTATGATTTCATACATATATGGTTGAAATCATTAATTTCAGTTACCAAGAATAGAAGTATTTATCTAATTTAGAAAAAGAGAATCTAGAATTGAAGAAACATGAGCCACCCTCCAACCCACCATAGGTAAGGCTACACCTATTTTTTCCCCATTGGATACCTATTGCATCCAGTGAATAGGTCTAGATGTACTTGAAGAGGGAGAAAATATCAAGCCATCACCTAACACCTCAAAAAGATGGGATTATAAAGAGGAAAGCATGGGATTTTCATGCTGGAACATGAAGCGAAGGAAGAGATGCACATGCACATAGGAATATTAAAGGACTCAAAGGTAAAGCAGAGGAGATAGTGTTAGAGAAGATGGGAAAAAAACAAACAATGCAAGCATAGTAGGGAGAGAAGTTATTGAAGATATTTTGGGGATTCATCCTAAGTTCTCACTTGCTGGAATACACTGGTCCCAACTACTATAAGGAGGCATTCAAGATTAAATCAAGGAAACATTCGTAGTGGTGGATGTATGAAAAAGTTATAACCTATAGTTGGTGCTTGGGGATCTTGAGCTTCTGCTCTATGACTATGGGCACTATTTTCCCTTACTATATCTAAGACTCTATCATCTAATCTTGTTTCGGTGGTAGGAATCTCAGTAAATGATCAAACCACTGATGTAAACCTCCCTTGTGTAAGTGAATTTCTTAGAACCTAGATTTGGCTTGAGAGTGGTCAACTACAAGAAAGTTTGAAATGTAGCTAGCCTATGGTTGGGCGGAGAGTGGAAATACATCCTTTAGTTTCCAACCATCTCAGACTTATTTAGAAAAGTATTATTGGATTATACATGTTATTCTATATATTGTAATATTTGTTTGTAAGAGCCCCTGGTTGATTTTCTATGTAAATAAAATAATACTAAGGTCATGGGACACATATTTGAAGATGAATGTTGGGAAAAACATAGTGATGGGTATCACTAGTGATTAATTAATGGCTATGGAAATTGGTAAAGGAATTGGTAAAGGAAAAGTGGCATTAATTGACATTTTATTTGTGAAATAAACGAAAATAGGAGAAAAGGAGGTGAAGAGACACATATTTGCATGAGTGGGAAATTGAAGGAAAAATGAAGGAAAATGAAGAAATTAGAGGCCTCAATGATAAAAAGGATTCTAAGGATCAGTTCATGGATTTTCGACACTTTTATTTTGGGATTTCTCTTTCATTCTCAGCTTCTCTCATACTCTTGCACACTTAGAAAAATTTTGGAGCATTCTTGGAGGATGCTTGGAGCACTTTAGCATTCACTTGGAATGGAGAAAGAATGAAAAGGAAAGTAGTAAAGCGCAAGGGAACAATTCGATTATAAATTACAACTAGATTTCTTTGTAGGTAACAAGTTTCAAGTGTGAATTTCCTTTCTGATTTATGGATGAATGGTATATGCATTTGATTTTTTGGTTATTTGTTGTCATTGGTGTGGAGATTTTCCTAGATTGATAGTGGTTTTAGCCTTTCCTTTCCATTTTCTTGATAGTCATGGTGTTGTGGTTTTTTCCACTTGTTATTTTGATGAATGGTGCTCAAGTTCCTTATGGCTATGGGTTGAAACAAATGATCTATAAGCCTTGGAACAACTTGGTTTGAGTTACTAGTCTTGGAGCCTAGGTTAGGACAAATTCTCTAGAGCCCTTGGTGGGTTGAGTTACTAGTCCCTGGAGCTAGGTTGGAAAAACTCTTTGGAGCCCTGGAAGGCTGTTGGTTGAGTTACTATTTCCTGGAGCCTTGGAAAATCTGGGTAGAGACTGATATGGTTTGTGTTATTGATGTTTGGTCGTATAGGTGGAATCATTGTGGTCGAGGGTTGAGTTGGTTTGGCCTCTGGAAGACATAGTTTTCATTGGTTTTGTTTTGGTTTATTCCATGAGATGCAACATTCATACTTAGAATATGGTGTGAGGGTGATTGGTTTAAAGAGATATTTGGTTCATCACAATCTATGGTTGCGTGATGTGTGGAATCCCTAACTTGGTTGGTCTTTTCATATGCTAATATGGAACATTTCGTTATTGTGATCTATGAGCATTGTAGTGATTATGTTGGTGATATTACGGCTGGGTTACCATGGTTTCTATGTTGTTTGTTTACTTGATCCAGGTGGATATTGGTGGCCACCTGCCTATTCCACTTGGACTTCCAACGCAGTCTCTTTCAATTTTTTAGTTTCCTTAATTGTAGCATAGTTTACTATTTTTAGCAGTTTTTTCAGGTCCTAAACTTTTGGAGCCATTTTGAGGCCCTAAACGACATGTTTAGGGAAACCAGAGGGACCAAAAAAGTCCTAATCTAGATTATATACTTTCTCCATCCTCTTCTTTGAGATCTTGAAAAATAGGTATTATGATAGCCAAACAGAGATTGTATGGCAAATTTATGACCCCCAAAAGTTGATGTACCAATTTACCCAAATGGGGCCCACAATTTTGGCACTTCATCTCCTAGGGTTAGGTTTTGGATGTTTAGGGTTTTCCCTTGTTTCTCAATAATAAATAGGCCTTTGAGCCTCATTGTAACACAGTTCAGAGGCATGTAGCTGCCACATCTCTTCTCAGAGATAAGCTACCATCACTAGAGCTAGTTTATTTCCATTTTGTTTGTAAGCATATATCAGTATTATGATATTAATTAAATGAAGTGTTATTTATTCTACATTTATGTATTTATGGATATATCTGTAATTTGTTGCATTCTTGTTTAAGTTCATATTAGTGGTATCATAGTGGTCTTCTCTTTCTCTCTTTTTCTTTGCATGTCCCCAACGAGGTCAAGATATAAGGATTTAGGACTTGATCTGGTTGACCCTTTGCAAGACCAACCTCACAAACTATGACAACCTCCCATGGTGGAAGAAAAGAAAGATGAGGGGCTAGGAGATCCTTTCAAAATATTGCTTGAGGAAGCCCTTAAGAAACAAAGGAACATGATGATGGATAACATTGCCCAAATCCTTTGACGACTACCCACAAGCGACGCATCTTCATCCTACAACCACTCTGGAGGCGTCACTCCTTTTAGGTACAATTTAACTTCAATATTCCCATATTTCAGGGCTAGATAGATACAGATGTCGTAAATAAATGGTTGAATCTATTGGAAGGATATTTTTTAGTTCATAAATTTTCCAATGGGAAAAGATTAGTTTTTCACTTCTCAAAACTATGCCTCACATCAAATACTGGTGGGAAACTTACTATGAAAAAAGGATGAGAGGGAATCCTCACTATTTTCAACCGCACCCATTTGGGATTCTTTCTAAGTTTCCATTAAGGAACAACACTACCTTGTTGCGATCTATGAAGATAAATACATAAAGTGGACCATGCTACCATAGCGAAGGGATCAAGATGTGCCGAAGTTCACAAATGTTTTCCATACCCTCTGCACTAAGTTGGGTATCAAGGATTCTGAGCGGCATTTGGTACTCAAGTACCGTGACTATCTACACAAGTACATCCAAGATGAGATGGAGTTTCTAGACATCTCAATCGACATGGCATATGGATATGCTATCAAGATTGAGAAGAAGTTTAAACATAAGAAGTGAGACTTTGGATCTGCAAATCTGAGGTAAGGAAAAGGTGCCCCCAAACCACAGAGAAAAGGCCAAATCTAAGGCGAGGTGACCCAAGACAACCCATCGAGGCTGCAAGAAAAGAAAAACACCATGAAGAAAAAGAAAGACATGTAAAAATGGTGTGAGTTCCATAAGAGCTCCACTAACAACACAAGTGAGTGTCGGGCCAAGCAGTCACTATTGGTCGAGTTGAAGGCTTTCGAATCAGATGCATGTTCTCACTATGAGTCAGATCCCAACAAGGGGAATGACAGAGGGAAGTAGATCATTGACACAGAGCCCAGTGCCACTAAGGGCACCATCAAGACCCAGAAGTATGAGCCTGGAGATCCAAAGGAGGGGGAACACCACTTCCACTCACAGATGTGGGTGAAAGTTTCTCCACTGCAGTTCATTGTCGATAGTGGGAGCCAAAAGAACAAGTGAAGTGGTTGGGCCTAATGACGACAACACATCCACAGTCATACAACATCAAGTGGCTTCACCAAGGATGACATCTTCACGTCAGCCAACAGTGTCGCCTTCACCTACAACATCAAGCCCTTCACAAATGAGGTATTGTGTGATGTTTCTCCTCTTGAAGTTTGTGATGTATTATTAGGACAACCATACTTGTGGAAGTGGCATGTTGTATATGAGTCTAGACCTCACTCTATGATTATTACTTTGGGCAATAAGTTGTATAGGATAACATAGGTAACCCGGCCTACTGCCATCTCTTTGATCACTACAAAGAAATGCAGTAAGATCATTTCCCAGACCAGGAAATTTATCTTCCTTATGATTTTTCCTTAAGGAAAGAAGAATGTTATTCCCATGGCTTCAAGACAGGGCTACTCCATGGCACCAGTAGATGGAAAAGGTCATGGAGGAGCACAGGGACATTTTCACCTCACCTACAAGGGTTCCTCTACACTGTCAGGTCAAGCACTCCATTGACCTAACCATGGGCATGCCACTACCCAATGGACCGATCTATTGACGCTTTGTTTTGGAGAATGATGAGATCAAGAGGTAGATTCAGGAGTTGTTACAGAAATGACACATTAGGCCAAGCTCATCACCCAGTGGGAGCTCAATTATATTGGTACAAAAGAAGGACAAGACCTGGAGACTTTGTATTGACTATTAGACACTAAAAAATATCACTATTCGGAATAGGCACACAATCCCACTGATTGATGACCTTCTGGAAAATCTGAAGGGGGCCAAATATTTCAGCAAGATTGACTTGAAGTTCAGTTATCAATATGGGCCTATCGAACCCTCCGATGTGTGGAATATTTCCTTCAAATCCAAGGAGGGCCTTTTTGAATGGTTGGTCATGCCTTTTGGCTTGACGAATGGCCCCACAACCTTCATGAGATTGATGGATGACATCTTGTAAACCTTCACCAATGCATTCTTCGTGGTGTATTTAAATGACGTATTGATCTTTAGCCATATTTTGGAAGAGAACCTCCACCTTATTCGACAGGTCCTTCAAACCCTGCGAAAACACAAGTTGTGTGCCAATTTGGAGAAATGCACTTTTGGTATGACCCAAGTGAAATATTTGGGGTACATCATTGATGAGAAAGGTGTGATTTTGGACCGAACCAAGATACAACTCATTAGGGATTGGCTAGCCCCAACCACTATAATAGAGCTCCACAAATTTCTAGGTCTTTCCAATTTCTACCATAGGTTTGTGTTGGTGTTCTCTCATATCACTTGGTGTTTAAGTCAAGTCACCAAGGGTGGAGTGAAAGAAAAGTATTTTTGGTTTGAAACCAAACATAAGGTGCTTGATGAGTTGAGGCATATCCTCTTCTCTGCACCAATACTCACATTACCAAACTTGCAACAACCATTTAAGATTGAGACAAACACCTTTGACTATGTTATTGGTGTAGTTCTTACTCTGCAAGGACATCTAGTAGCTTACCACAGTGAGACACTTTCATAAAAAGTTCTAAAGTGTCCCACTTATGAAGAAGAAATGTATTCCATTGTGCAGGCCTGTCGTCAATGGAAGCATTACATTCCAGGGAAGGAAATGGTCATCCACATAGACCACTGACCAGTGTAGTTTATATAGACACAAGGGAAGTTGTAGAATGATCGCCATTAGAAATGGTCCACATACCTGCAACAATTCCATTTGAACATTAAGTACAAGGAGGGAAACACCAATAATGTTGCATACTGCCTTAGCCGACCACTAGGCATTACACTGATAATTGTGATAAACTCTTCTGGGCATGAGACTTTAGGGTGGCTGCATCTTTACGAGATCGACCTAGAATTCGGCAACACATACTAGACACTCCTAGAAGATAAGAAAGTTCCAAATTTTCACCTCTAGGATGCATTTTTATGCCACATGGGACATATTTTTTTCCTTAAAGCGAGCATGCCAAGATGATTTGGGAGGCGAACTACAGTCGGATCGCTGGAAATTTCAGAGTAGAGAAAACAGTGGCAGTATTGCAAAAGTATTTTTATTAGCTGAACCTTCGTTAGGATGTTGAGAGGTACATTAAATCCTGCAATGTCCGTGTCATTACCAAACCAACCATCAAGAAGCAAGGCCTATATACTCCTCTGCCTAGTCCTAATCAACCTTAGGAATCCATATCCATGGATTACATGTCGGGCCATCCTTCTACTAATCATGGCAATGACAACATTTTTGTGGTCATCGACAAATTCTCTAAGATGGCCATTATGGCGACCTGCAAGAAGAGTATCATAGTAGCAACCACTACTAAGCTCTTATTTGAGTGAGTATGGGTACACTTTGGGATCACATATTCCATTGTATTTGATTGGAACAATAGATTCCTAAGTGGATTTTGGTCAAGTCTCTAGTCAGTGACGGATACCAAACTCACTAAGTCCATAGCCTTCCATCCCAAAATTGATGGCCAAAAAAAAGTTGTCAACATGACGATTGTACACATTCTGCGCATGTACAACTCAAAGCATCCATGCACATGGGATGAAATCCCCCCGTATGTCCAACACAACTACAACAGAGCTCTCCATAACTTAATGGGCCACAACCCCTTTCAGGTAGGGTTGGGATTTCAGCCATTATGTCCCATTGATGTGGCCATGCCATTTGGAGCTACACAGGTAGATTCAACTCATGTCCAATCAAAAGTCAACAGGGCTAACAAATTCATTAAGTGCATTCAACACATCTGCCAATAGGTCCATGATATATTGGACAAAGCCAATGCTAAGTACAGGTAGCGTCATGATCAACATCGAGTGTCACATAAGTTCCATGTGGGCGACAAAGTTTGGCTACATTTGTAGAAGGAGCGCCTCGCTGGACCCCATCGCAAGCTTTGCCTCCTCTGATATGGGCCATACACCATCACCAAGGTTGCAGGGAACAATGCTTGCAAGCTCATAATTCCATTGTTCCTTGGTATGCACCCAACATTCAATGTAGATCGTCTTCAACCATACTTTCTACCATTGCTAAACACATCCGACATTGCAGAACAACTCACACCAACAAAGATAAACCTAGACTCCATGGAACATGCCACAAATGGTGAGATCATGGACACACAGATCAAGAAATAATGCTAGCAAAAGATACAACTATATCGGGTTGTCAAAGCTGGACAACTCTTGCACCAAGGCAAGTGGCTCACAAGGGACCAAGTTCAACAGAAGTTTTCCCATCTCATAGAGGAACTCAACACAATGGGGACCATTTCTTCCTAAGAGGGGAGGATTGATCCAAGTATATATTGGTGGCCACCTGCCTATTCCACTTCGACCCGCAACACTGTCTCTTTCAGTCTTTCAATTTCCTTAATTGTAGCACAGTTTACTATTTTTTGCAGTTTTTCAGGTCCTGAACTTTCAGAGCCCTTTTGAGGCCCTAAATGACATTTCTAAGTAAAATAGAGAGACCAAAAATGTTCCATACTTACATTTGCATTATGCTTTGGCCTCCTCTTTTAGATCTTTGAAATGAGGTATTATAGTAGAAAAATGGAGATCACATGCAAAAGTTACAATCCCAAGAATTTGATTAACCAATTTACCCAAACGGGGCCCACAATTTTGGCGCTTCATCTCCTAGAGTTAGGTTTTGGATTTTTAGGTTTTTCCATTATTTCTCAATAATAAATAGGCCTTTGGGCCTCATTGTAACACAGTTCAAAGGCATGTAGCAGCCACATATCTTCTCAGAGGTAAGCTATCATCGCCTAAGATATTTTAGTATTTTGATATTAATAAAATGAAGTGTTATTTCTTCTGCATTTATATATTTATGGCTATATCTATAATTTGTTTCATTCCTGTTTAAGTTCGGATCATTACTGGTTCTATTTTTGTTATATGATGTGTATTATCTATGGCTCTTGTCATAAATTATTTAGCTATTGAGTGGTTGATGAATGTATGGACTAATAACATTATTGCAGCTGTGTGGAAAGGGCTTAGGGCCTTCTTAGTGATTCACAGATGAATCTAGGACTATTATGATCGAATGTGCAATTATGACCTATAGCTTTTAGGTTTTCCATGTGTTTGACGAAATGCCTTATGAGTTCTAGGAAGTCTAGGCAAAGTTTTTTATTTGAGTTTGAATACTTAGCTTTGTTGTCATGTCAAATATGATTCTAAGAATTCTTAAGTAGTTTTTGGCATTGGTTTGGAGGTTGGCATGGAATTATGGCTCAGATCTCAAGATTTCACCCTCTAAACTAGGCAACTTGGGTCACAATCGCATGGAGGCATTGTTTTTCATGTGGTTGGAGGCCTATAACCACACCCTAGCCTTGTCATGCATGTAGTTAGGGGTCCATGTTAGTGAAAAAGAGCCCCATCTTAGGGTTTGGTCACCTGCAGTGGTACTTCGGCCTCAATTGTCCTATAGCCCTGAGGGATGTTGTGAGTTGTCAGTTTGTGGTGAGTTTATAGGCCCCACTTCCTTAACTAGAGCTTGGAGATTTGGTCATGTCATAATAAGTCTTCATCTCATGTTTACCCTAGTAGCCTGGTGAAATAAGGTAAATGTGGGAAGGGGTGATTACATTCTTATTGGATTCATGCCCAATTATTTATCCTATGTTGTTTATCTGAGGATGAATGATTCACTATTTAATCATAATTAACAAGCTAACCTGTGTATCTGTGATGAATATGTCTTACTTGGGTTATATGGAAGCACACTTTCTATTCTATTCTAGGCTACCTTATATGATCCTAACTAGTGACATGATATCACTTAGGACTAACCAATGTTCTCATGAGTTCCCAAAATCTATATATGTTTATCAGTTTCAGAAACTCACTTCCATAGCCATAATGTGGGCTACCTCATTTAGAGTGTAATTTATATGTTAAGTGCATGGAATAAATTTGTCGCAATAAATTTCTAAGATATATGCATGATGTTGTTCTATGTGCTTCTTTAGATGCCTACATGATGATGGTTTAACTTATGGATCTATGTGTCTGTTGATATTCTCATTATTTACATAGTTACTTACAAGAATATTATGCATGATTGACTAATATGCTTGGTTCATTGCTTTGTTGGAGGTGACAGAGTCCCTCTTGAGAGGAGGAAGTAGTTTGGCGCATGGACACTTGAGCTTGCTTGGTTGATATGATATAACATGAGATTTTATTCATCTGATGTGTTTATGAATTTTATGATTATTTTCCTTGTTTTGGACTATAAGTTATCCAATATATTGAAGGTTATACATGTCATGTATGTTATTCATGATAAAATAGAGCTTATTCTTATTGATCATTAATAAAAACATTCATGGATATTGTACACATCTATATAATGTTGCATTTTTTTTTGTGAGAGGTCCACTTACATGGATGTTTATGATTAATAATGGGATAAGTTAATTGATTTTAATCAATAAATTTATGATTGTTTATCATGTCTTGGATATTATGGATTTCTGACTATTTTGGACAGTTGAGTGTCTTGTGGATTTGGAAGAGTATGTTAGGATACATTTTATGGTTTCATATATTCTAGTGTGTTTACAAGTATTGAGTATTGCCTACAAGGGCTTGAGTTTTTTCAATGTTAGTTGGTAGGCATGGGGTTAGCCTGACCTAAATATCAAGGCCATGTATACATCAGGATCATTGGCATTGGAATCAAGGTTTCACTCCTACCATGTTCATGGTTATGAGTATTGATTGACACCAAGGAAGGATTTGCAAAGTCCTTGAAGTCTGTAAAATTTCTAATCCTATGCATCTTGGAGCAACAAGCTTGCATACATGCCAAAAAACCTTGTTGGAACCAAAAAATAATGAAGTCTTTTATGAAGATTGGAGGAATAATGAAATCACATCTTAATTAAATGGATTGTGGTTTAATGACTAGGAATAACACTAATTTGCGCCATGTCATCCCCACCAAGTGATATGTATTGACTGGTATGGGGATGGGGTGATAATGATGGAATCCATGGAATGATAATATCCCCATTACATGACATGAATATTTTGGTTGCATCACCTCCTTCCACCTTAGGTGGGTAGTGTTTCATGTCCCTAACGCTATTGACAAAAGGCGTGAGATGAAACCTTCCCTATGTCACTTATCATGGAATTTTTCTATGTGTTGTGCCTGGTTGGCTTAAGGCCTAGTTGTGCATCTATAGGGTTATGGCACGAAGACGGAATGACAATATATTTTTCCCAAGGAACAAATAAATGAATTTGGTAGTTAACAATGAACTCGTGTCTAATAGAAACTAGGAAGATACTGAGAGGGAGTGTGAATCAATATTGTAGGAATGTTAAAAATTACCTTTCGCTTTTAATGATATTAGGACACCATGAAATACTTCAGTAATTAACTCATATGAGCATGACAAGAAATAATATAAGTAACACAAAGGAACACACAAATTCTTCAAACTTTTATTCAATTCCTTCATAAATAAAACTACAACTTCTTGTTACAAAATTCTCTAGCTACAACTAACAGGAAGCTACTTCTCCATGACTTATCAGATACAACTAGAAGGATCTAAAACCCCTAAATCTTTATTGACAACTATTGGAAGGAGATAGAACCCATCATATGAAATCTACAACTTGATTGACCTCAATGATTCATTTTTCATATAATTTTCATACTCATATAAAAAGGCCAATTATTTTACAAGATAAAAATAAGTTTTCACTATCACCAACACCTTCAACAATATATGATTATTATTAAATCCCCCATCACCTCCTGTAGCATTAGTCCAAAACAAATCACACACTCTACAATTCTCACTAATTTTCTCAATTGATTCTGCTTATAAACAATTTTGACTAATATTTATAGCTTCTTTTCTTTCTAGTTCACATTCACGTAAATCCTTACATGAATATATTATTTGGTATTTATCTATCTTTTGTCAAATTATCTGAACATCTTCTCCGAGTTTCCATTCACTGGTTTGTTTTTCTAAGTTCAATTTCTTAGTTTTTCTATCAATTCTTCCTATTCTAACACTTTACAGATTTTAGCTATCATTTACTAAATCTGGCACATCTCCAAGTTTGGCTTAATTTCCAAATATGACTCTTAACTTGTCCATGCAACCAATTTGTCACTTAAGCTCGTGCCACTTCGTACATTGGATATTTTTCATCATAATATCAAGGTTTGTGACCTCGGCCTTAGTTCCTGAGTGCTTAGCGATGAAATTTATGCTCTCGATCACTATGCCGCATAGAACCTCATCCAAGCATTAAATCTTGGCCCCCGACTCCATTATCCTGATGCTCCTCTATTGCACCTTCACATTATTTTCGGGGTCTACCTTGTGGGGTTACATGTCCAATGGGGCCACCTTTCCTCTTCTATCATTGGTCATTTCTGCCAAATTATCATTCTCCAAATGTCCTCCACCAAATTTAACTCTACAACCTTTCACATTTTGGGGTCCTGCCTTTGACTAGCCATCTCTTTTGATCCAGGAGGCCATTTTATGACTTGCACATACCACTAGAGATATGTTTCATATCTCTTTCAATATAAGTGGGCTCCACTTGACTTTGAGGTGTCCTTCTTTACTAGAAATTCCTTCAAATTCACTGCACCTTCTCCATCCTTGTTGATGTTCATTCTTCTTCTTGTGCCTAAATATTGATTACACGTGCCATCATCATTAACACCTTTAACACCTTTGCAATATTTTTCCATAAATGAAAACATATCTCTAATATTCTCCCTCATTTTTCACTTACCTTGAAGGATCTTTGGCTTGAGGACAGGGGATCTTCATTGTCCTCTTCTGAAAGTGGCTCATGGTCCTCCTCATCATTGTTGACTAGTTCATTAGAGATGGCATTCACTAGTTGTTTATCTTTAGGTTCACTATAATCATTCACTTTGACATCAATACAATAAAAAATACTCTTTGTGTTCTTATTATCGCATCTATAACCTATTTCACTTTGATAATATCCAAGAAAAATACCTTCATCATCCCTTGCATCAAACTTACCAAGATTGTCATCATTCCTCTTAATGTGTCACTTGCTACCAAACACTCCAAAATGCTTGGCTGTTGCAAGTATAGTATAGCAAATCTCATACTGATTTTTGTCATTGTTTGGTATGAAATGAGCTTTGTTGAGAATGATCACTTTGGTGTGAATGGCTTCTGTTAGGGTCCTATAATTTATAGGATCTCAAAGTAATTAAGCATTTCAAAGTTTGTAGGTTTTGAATTAGTCATAGATTTCAATTTTCGATTAATGTCATAAAAAAGAGAGTAAAAACAAATGAAACGAGGGCATATAAAAAAAAGAGAAAAATAAGAAGAAAAAGAAAGCCCCAAATATTGCTCAAATCATACAGTTTAAGCATGATTAGACAAATTTCAATTTATGTTGATAGGTTAGAAAATAAAGAGTTGCCAAATAGTTAAATCTTGGCAAATCAGTAGCTAGGTAGAAATGGAATTTGGTCCAAATCTTTAATCTAGACCAAAGAGGAGAAATAAGTGATAGAGTAGGTTAGATCTTAAAAGAAAAGAGATGAAAAAGAACAAAACAATGAAAGAACACAAAATTCTAGGATAGAGAATAAGGGTAGGTAGAATTAGAGAATAAAGAAGGGGTATCAAAGGAACTTCTTAAAAATTGGAAGACATTTCCTAAGGTTTGAAGAAAATTCTATCTTCCTAAGATCAGATAGCAAGATATGTAAGGAGAAGGGGCTTATGAAACATTAATAATTATCCCCCCCTTTAAACCTTATTTATTTGCCTTCTCACATTCCTATAGTCTTCCCCCATTCATAACCCGACCCCACCACACACTCACCTATCACGTCATCATTAACCTACCATCATATTTCCCCTCATCTTTGCTCACTCTCCCTGATTGAATGGCCCACATCTTTTTTTGTTACCCCCTCACCATTCGAAAGTTAATCTCGGGGGGGTGGGGAGGGGGTTCAAAGTCATCAATTTCTGTTCCCTTACATGTCATGCTCTCGTAAGTTCACACCCCCCCTCTCATACCGCCTACCACTTCATAGGCCCCCCAAAACGTTGTATCTAGTATCGCTAAACCACTCACCCAAGCAACTGTTGAACACTTGCCACCTCACCACGCCAACCCGTCCCATCCATCCAATCATCCCAATTCCCACTATTGAGCCATAAATTAGGTCGAGTTGTTAGCCAATGGACTCGCGCCAAATTAATCCAATCCAACGGCCTGATTTCAAATCATAAAACCACCAAAGTCACGCTGTGTTCAAACTTTAAATGTTATTATTCACTTGCAGGCATGATCTGGGTGGATATTGGTGGCCACCTACCAATTCCACTTGGATCCACACCATTGCTTATTTCAATTTTTCAGTTTCCTTAATTACAGCACAGTTTACTATTTTTAGCATTTTTTCGAGTCCTAAACTTCTGGAGCCGTTTTGAGGCCCTAAACGACGTTTTTTGGGAAATCTTCCGTGAGTCATTTTCTATCTAAAATTACATTTTTTGTCATAGTCCTCAGAGAGATCTTTCCAACAGGCTATCATGCGCATCAAACGGAGACAATATTACCAAGTCGCAACCCTGGTAAGTTGGCTATCCAACTCACCCCAACAGGGCCCATAAAATCTTGGTGTTACATCTCCTCGGGTTAGGGTTTTGGTTGTTTAGGGTTTGTTCTTATTTTTCAATAATAAAATGGCCCTTGAGCCTCATTGTAAGATAGTTTAGAGGCATGTAGCCGCCACATCTCTTCTCATATATAAGCTACCATCACCCTAGCTGGTTTATTTCCATTCCTGTTTGTAAGCATATTTTAGTACTTTACATTAACGAAATGAAGTATTATTTCTGTTGCATCTCTGTGTTTATGATTATCTGTAATATTTGTTGCATTCCTATTTAAATCTGGATCAGTGGTATCAAAGCAGTTTACTTTTCTTCTTTGTTTTTCTTTGCATGTCCCCAACGAGGTGAGGATATAAGTAGTTAGGGCTTGAACTGGTCGAACCTTTGCAAGAGCAGCCTCGCAAATCCTTACGACCTCCCATGGTGGATGAAAATAAAGATGAGTGAACAAGAGATCCCATCAAAATCTTACTTGAAGAAGCCCTTGAGCGACAAAGGAACGCGATGATGGACAACTTTACCAAGATCCTTCAGCAGCTACCCAGGGGCAATACATTGGCTTCCAATAAGAACTCTGGAAATGCCACACCGTTTAAGGTACAAGTTAATTTTGAGATCCCAATATTCAAGGGTCAGATGGACATAGATGCCATCGATAAATGGTTACATGTGCTAGAGGGTTATTTTTCTATTCATGATTTTTCTAGTCGAGAAAAGATTATTTTTGCTCTTCTTAAAGTAGCCCCCCATGTCAAGGATTGGTGGGAAACCTACTGCGAGAAGAAGGATGAAAGTACAGGCTCACTATTTTTAGTCGCACCCACTTGGAATTCATTTTGGGATGCCATCAAGGAGTAGTATTACCTTGTCGGAAGCTATGAGGATCAATCCATAAAGTGGACTGTGCTGCAGCAGGGAAGGGACCAAGACGTACTGAAGTTTACCAATATTTTCCATACCCTTGAAAAAAAGTTGGGTATCAAGGATACAGAGCAGCATTTGGTATTCAAATATCATGGCCGCCTGCACAAGTACATCCAGGAAGAAATAGAATTCCTGAACATCTCCTTGCTTGGCACGGCATACCAATATGCCCTCAAGGTCAAGAAAAAGTTTAAATAGAAGAAGCGAGACTTTGGGTCTGCGAATCTGAAACAAGGGAAAGGTGCCCCCAAACCACATAAAAAATGACAAGTCCAAGATGGGGTGGGCCAAGACAACCCACCAAAGCTACAAGCAAAGAACAATGCCGTGAAGCCAAAAAATGACACAGGAAAGTGGTGTGAGTTCCATAAGAGCTCCACTCACAACACAAGTGAGTGTCAGGCCAAGCAGTCACTGGTGGTTGAGCTAAAGGATTCAAAATTAGATGCATGTTCTGACTCTAAGTCAAAACTCGATAAGGGGAATGACAAATAGAATCATATTATCGATGCGAAGCCCGATGCCACCATTGCCACCATGAAGATCCAGAAGGAGGAACCTAAAGATCGAGAGGAGGAGGAGTGTCTCTTCCACTCCCAAATGTGGGTAAAGGGCTCCCCACTATAGTTCATTTTTGACAGTAAAAGCCAAAAGAACCTCATTTCGACAGAGATCGTGAAGCGAATGGACTTACTGACCACAACATATCCACAACCATACACCATCAGGTGGCTTCACCAACGATGGGATCTTCGTGTGAGCCAACAATGTTGCTTCCATACAACATCAAGCCCTTCACTGACGAGGTATTATGTGACATTGCTCCCCTTGAATTTTGTGATGTATTATTAGGACAACCATACTTGTGGAAGCTACATGCTGTGTATGAAACAAGTCCCTGTGTTGTTATTATTACTTTAGGAAATATGTTGTACAGGATACCAGAGGTAGCATCGCTTACTGCCATCTCTTTGGTTACTGCAAAACAATGCAGTAAGCTTATTTCCAAAACTGGGAAATTTGTTTTCCTCATGATACACCCTCAAGAAAAGAAGAAGACGGTGGCCACAACCTCCAGACAGGGCCCCTCCGCATGACAACTATAGATGGACAAGGTCATGGAGTAGTACAAGGACATATTCACCTCCCCCGTAGGGGTTCCTCTACACTATCAGGTGAAGCACTCCATTGATCTGAACCCAGGTGCACCATTGCCCAATGGACCAATCTATCAGTGCTCTATTCTGGAGAACAATGAAATCAAGAGGTAGATTCAAGAGTTGTTGCAAAAGTTTCACATCTGTCTAAGTTCATCACCTTGTGGGAGCACAATTGTGTTGGTACAAAAGAAGGATGGGACTTGGAGACTCTGTATTGACTATCGGGCACTAAAAATGATCACTGTCCATAATAGATACCTAATCCCATGGATTGATGACCTCCTGGACCAACTAAAGGGGGAAAAATATTTTAGCAAGATCAATTTGAAGTCAAGATATCACTAGGTACCAATCAAACCCTCTGATGTGTGGAAGACTGCCTTCAAAGCCAAGGAGGGCCTTTTTGAATTGTTGGTTATGCCTTTTGGATTGACAAATGATCCTGCAACCTTCATAAGGCTAATGGATGACATCTTGCAGTCATTCACCAACTCATTTGTAGTGGTATACTTGGATGACATCCGGATCTTCAACCAGAGTTGGGAAGATCACCTCCACCACATCTGACAGGTTCTCCAAACACTACGACAACACAAGTTATGTGCCAATTTGGAGAAATGAAGTTTTGGAATGACCCAAGTTTAGTATCTGGGATACATTATTGATGAACAAGGGGTGCATGTGGATGCAACCAAGATCCAATTCATCTGGGATTGGCCATCTCCAACCACTCTGACAGAGCTTTGCAGCTTTCTAGGCCTTGCCAACTTCTACCGCAGCATCGTGTTGGGATTTTATCATATCACTTGGCCCTTGAGTGAAGTCACCAAGGGAGGAGCGAAAGAAAAATTCTTTTGGTCCGAATCTCAATAGAAGGCACTCACAGAGTTGAAAGATCGCCTCTACTCGGCACCAGTTCTTACATTACCATACTTGCAACAACCATTTGAGGTTGAGACAGATGCCTTTGACTATGCTATTGGGGCAGTCCTTACTCAACATGGGCATCCAGTGGCATATCACAGTGAGACAGTTTCAGACACAATCCAGAAGTATCCCACTTATGAAAAAGAGATGTATTCTATTGTGGAGGCTTGCTGACAATGGAAGCATTACATTTTGGGGAAGGAAACGGTCATCCACATAGACCGCATACCCCTGCAGTTCATACAAACCCAAGGGAAATCGCAGAATGATCACCATCAGAAGTGGTCCACATACCTACAACAGTTCCATTTGGATATCAAGTATAAGAAGGGAAACACCAATAATGTTGCATATTGCCTCAGTCGACCATCGATCATGGCGTTAACCACCATGCTCAACTCTTGTGGGCACGAGACTTCTAATTGGCCACTTCTCTACAAAAGTGACCTAGAATTCAGCCACGCATACCAGACACTCTTAGAGGGTCAGCATGCTCCAGATTTTCGCCTCTGGGATGACCTGTTATGCCACATGGGTCACCTTTGTGTTCCTTCAAGTGAACGTGCCAAGATGATTTGGGAAGCACACTATAGTCAGGTTTCTGGGCATTTCAGGCTCGAAAAAATGGTGGCAGTACTGCAGAAGTATTTCTATTGGCCGAATCTTCAATAGGATATCAGGAAGTACATTAGATCATGTACTACCTGCATCATTTCCAAACCAACCATCAAGAAGCAAGGCCTCTATACCCTGCTACCTGCCCCTAGTCGACCTTGGGAATCCATCTCCATGGATTACATGTCAGGCCTTCCTTCCACTAAGCATGGAAATGACTGTGTTTTTGTGGTCGTCGATAGGTTCTTAAAGATGGTCGTTATGGTGGCCTGCAAGAAGAATATCATAGCAGAAGCCACTACTAAACTCTTCTTTGAATGAGTGTATGTACACTTTGGGATCCCATAGTGTATCATCTCAGATTGGGAAAACAAGTTCCTCAGTACATTTTGGTCTAGTCTGTGGTCGATGATGGACACCAAACTCACTAAGTCCACAGCTTTCCATCCTAAAACTAATAGCGAGACAGAGATTGTCAACAGGATGATCGTACACATTCTATGCATGTACAACTCAAAGCATCCACACACATGGGATGAGAGCCTCCCCTATGTTCAAAACAGCTGGAACTGGGCTCTCCACAGTTTGATTGGCCACAACCCTTTTCAAGTGGGCTTGGGATTCTAGCCACTATGTCCCATTGATGTGGCCATGCCATTTGCAGCTACTCACGTAGATTCGGCTCATGTCCAGTCTGAAACAGATAAGGCAAACAACTTCATTGAGCACATCCAACATATTCACCAGTAGGTCCATGAAATTCTATAGATATCAAAGCCAAGTACAAGTAGCGACATGATCAACATCGGGTGCCACACAAGTTTTAGGTGTGCAACAAAATTTGGTTGCATTTGCAAAAGGAATGCCTTACTGGAGCCTATCGAAAACTCAAACCACTCCGATATGGGCCTTACACCATTACGAAGGCTATGGGAGACAATACATTTGAGCTTAGCATTCCCCCATTCCTTGGCCTACACCCAGTGTTCAATGTGGACCGCCTTCGGCCACACTTTCCACCATTACTAGACACATTCGACATTGCAGAACACCTCACACCCATAGAGTTAAATCCAGATCACATGGAACAAGATGAAACTAATCAGATCATGGACACATAGATCAATCACACTCGCTAGCAGAATATCCAACTGTATCGAGTTGTTAAAGTAGGCCAACTTCTTCACTAGGGCAAGTGGCTCACCAGGGACGAAGTTCAAAAAAAGTTCCCTCATCCCATGGAGGAACTAAATGCAATGGGGACCATTGCTTCCTAAGAGGGGAGGAATGATCCAGGTGTATATTGGTGGCCACCTGCTAACTCCACTTGGATCCCCACCATTTCTTGTTTCAGTTTTTCAGTTTCCTTAATCATAGCACAGTTTACTATTTTAGCAGTTTTTCGGGTCCTAAACTTCTGAAGCCATTTTGAGGCCCTAAGAAACGTTTTTGGTAAATCTTCCACCTGTGATTTTCTATATAAAATCATCTTTTCCATCGTAGTCCTTGGAGATATTTCCAATGGGCTATCATGCACGTCAAACAGAGATAATATGACCAAGTCGCGACCCCAGGAAGTTGGCTATCCAACTCACCCAACGAGGCCCATAAACTCTTGGTGTTACATCTCCTTGGGTTAGGGTTTTGGTTGTTGATGATTTGCTCTTATTTTTCAATAATATAAAGGCCCTTGAGCCTCATTGTAAGATAGTTCAGAGGCATGTAGTTCCGATGCATCTCTGTGGTTATGGTTATCTCTGTAATTTGTTGCATTCCTATTTAAATCTGGATCAAGGTGTTTCTTCCCACTCCATTCATTTATTGCAGATATTGCAAAGCAAAGCAGGAGAACAACAACATAGTCCAAGATTACTAATTTTAAAGTAGTGATTATCAGTTCCTACAGTGATCATCAATTCCTATTTATGAATCCCATTTTTGTCTGAATCCCTTTCTTTCTCCCTCACTAAAAATCCCCCTTCTTTCATACTTTTCTATTATAGAGTAGACAACAATGACACCTAAGCAAAAAGAACAAGAAATCTTCAACCTAATGGTGCACCCACCACTGGATTTAGATCATTTACCATTGGCTTACAGGGATTTCAAGGTCCATGAAACCCTCTCAGAATTTGATCTGTTTAATTTATATTGCTTGTGGGAGGACAAATTCATGGAGGGAACGAATGAAATAGGCCTCTGGGACATAAACCTGCCTTTCTATATCTTCCTCGAAACAAAAAGTTGTCTAGAACTGATCAGGAAGTGCCATTCATGTTACAACCCACAACAAAGAGTAGTGACGGCCCCAACAGGACATATTTTATTCACAATTGATGCTCAATCAATCATGCAGATGATGGAGGCCCTAGTTATTGAAGGAGTTGTTCCCTTTTCACATTAATTTTTGATTGAAATGTACTAAAAGATTGATTTCTCCAAAAGAACTAAAACATTAGAGCTTTTCATAGCCGAGAACACACCTCTGCTAGGAAAAAACCCTCCTTATTTCTCCTTTGTTTTTGCTGACCAAACCAAACATATTGCCTCAGTTCTCTCCTACCTACTTGGTTATTATTTTGATCAATGGCTTGATGAAGCTATTATAGCTTTCTTATCTATCCTCTCCACCGAATCCAAGCCCTCAATAATTTTCAACTTCACCCAGTTTCTAGCAGAAGTAATTCATGAACAACTTGTCAGCCTTTTCACAAAAGAAGTTTTTCATTATTCCTCAGTGTTGGTTTACATGTTTGTGTATTTTTAGGCAGACATGTTTCAGTTTTCATTGAGAAAAATGAATGATGAAGGTGAGCCTCAATCAGTGATATTTTGGACAACCTTGGTTATGAAAGATCAAAAGGATTTCAATTACAAGACATTTGTGGAAATGTTTGTACACCCAACAATGATCCTCCTCAGTGGAACTGCAAAACCAAGGATAAGTGAAGACATAAAAAGAATTATGTAGTTTTATGATCAAGCCAGAACCGTGATTGGTACTTGTACCAAAACTACACTAAAATAAGAGTGTATCGTGGTGAATTGGTCCCCTGCAAGCTGCCGAAGTTCCTCACCATGAGGATCTTTGCATTAGAGTATATTAGAAAAATGATCAATGCATATGAGATGCATTTCGTAGTAGCCAAGAAGAAATCCCAATTCAGGATCAAGTCCCAAATTGGTCCCTTCATTTCCAATAGTAGATCTGCAGGAGAGGAGGCAGATAGAAAACTAAGAGAGAAGAATTTCACCCATAGCTTCACTTGGTCTTATGACCCTTTGGGTATTATTTCTAAGAAGAGGGTGGAAAATAAATCCATGACCTACATCCACACTCAAAGACCTGAAATAAAAAAATTGATGAATCAAATAGAGTGGGTGCTAGATACATTATAGGAGGCTGAGGAGTAGGTGATCTCCTCATCTAGTGCACAAACCCCAAGGCCACAGGAGAAACAAACTAGTGAAGAAAGGTTCGAAAAGGGAAAAGAGCTGGAGAAATGAATAACAGGGAAAATATCTAGAGAAGAGAAGTCACCGGGAAATCATATGTCCATAAAAGAGTCCAGATTGAAGTACAGAAAGAAAGCTAGAAAACAACACATGGATATAGATAAAGGATCATCACCATAGATAGTGATCAAAATAATTGTATTCTAGATTCTTCACCAGCTGGAGGACAATCATTTCCTTCTACTCCAACTTCAAAAAGGCAGAAAACTCTACAAGTTTCCTCATCTACAAAGGTGACTACAGAGAAAGAAGAAAGTGTATTTGATACCTTTAGGGAAATATAATTTAGGAATGAAATGCTAAAAAATAGTACTTATGCTCAATTTTGGAAGTAGAGTGCTCCTGCACAAGGCAGACTTCTCTCTGCCTTTGACTCAAAGAAGGGAAATATGCATATGACATTCTTGGAGGCACAAACATCAGAGCCTAAAACTTCAGCAGACTACAGGCATAATTCATTTGAGTTTGATGTTAAAAATGTGCATCCAATTGATCAGTTGGAGATGCACAAGAAAACAGGTGAAATGGCTTCATCTACTTTGACCAACACTTCCATGAATTTGTTCAAAATGCAAGTAGCTCTTTCAAATGCTCAGTCTCAATCGAAGATGGAGAAAATTTCATCATTATCAAAGGACACCAAGATTAAGTCTTTAGAAGACTTAATAATAAAAATTGGGTATGACCCCTCAGATACCAAGTCAGCTAAAGAAGCGATAAAGAAGAAAGAGCTAGACATCACAGCTCTGAAGAAGCAGCTCAAGTTTCCTACTACACATGACCCACTGACTAGTGAAATATAGGAACTAGAGACCATAAAAGACGACATGATGAAACTTATAGTATATCAATCCATCCAAATCAAACAGATGGAGACAGAGATGGAAACGGTGGTGTAGGAAAAAGAAAAATCAACACATATGGCTATCACCACAATGGATACCCTTCCTCTAATGACCCTTCCCATAAATACTCCAACAGGTACAACAATAGGAGTAGGAAGCAGTATAGAAGAGTTGGAAAAATCTATGGAGGGAATGAATCTACAAAATGAAGAAATTAAAAGGTTGGAATCCCAAGTTAGTGTGTTACAATGTGTTACAATATCATATTAAAAGGGTTGAAGATAACCACTTGGTAGAGATGCAGAGATAAGAGGCTTAAGAAGTTAGAAAGATAATCCTTCATTGGAAATACTCTAGGGAGGGTTAAGTAAATCATTTGGCATAATATCATAGATCGGATGAATGAAATTTGGCCTAGCATCTAAATTATTTTGAGCAGAAATAGTTGCTAGAAAAAGCCAAAGAAGCCATTTCAGCCACCAACACAGAGTTGGGAGATATGCTAGAGACAACAAACATAATTATCAAGTTCCTAAATGCAAGAAACAAATATGAGCGGGAATACTTGGGAGTGGTAAGGATAAAGACCATACTACAAGTCAAGAAGGTCCTGACAAAGAAGAGTTTTGATGTGCAGCTGAAGGAAAAGTGCCAAGTTTTAGAATTGATAGTAGACAAGTTTTTTAATAGAATGCATCCTCTATATCAAAAGGGTCTTCCCTCTCTATTTGTTATAAATGACAAACTCAGGGACAGAGGGGATTATGTCTAGAAGATTCAAGACATAGCCACATATGCTGCAAATATATCAAACATAAAAGGTATCGTAACAGGGAAAGGTTTACTAGAAGCAATCAACAATCAAATTTACATCCAACATGAGCTAAATCATGTATTTTTTTCAAGCCATCATTTTGCAAATACACTGATGTTGATGAGGTATACCGAAGGTTAATCAAAATCAAGACCCCTAAAGGGGAATCATGGAGTGACTTATGTGACTACTAGTAAGAACGAGGCAAGGATTACTAGAGTAGTCATACAGGTTTGAATCAGCCCAACCACATCAGCAAAACCACTCCAGTCTAACTAACACTTCAGTCAACAACATTCCAGAAAATGAGGGACACATGTCCCTCTCTTCTCAGCATGGCTACTGTTTAGCTACATTAGTCAATTTTTCCCTCATTGTAATAAATAATAGATTGCCAAGTGTACAAGGCAAATTGTTGTAGTTTTTGTTTAAATAATCCATGCATTGGGAGTATTATGGGTTGGACCCTAGTCATATGAAGTATTTTTCTATTTGAGGCATTGTAATTTTGAGTTGGGGCATCAATAAAAGGATAGTTTACAAGATAATTGATCTGTTTTGACCTGGTGACGTTTTTCTCTCTGTGTTTAATGTATTTTTATTTAATTATCAATGCATTTTCACTTCTCATTGTAAAACATAAATTATAGTTTATGATATGTTGTTGGAGCACCTTATTGCTATCTATATTTACAATCTTTGTGTTTTCTTCTGAAGTATGATTACAAAATACTTAAATTCTTTATAATCTTAACTAATATCATTATCTGTCATTCCATTTATCATTCTTCTTTAAAAGATCTAGTGAGGACAATCAGATTTCCCTGAAAACCCTCTGTAAGATTGATGCTACCAACAAGCCTGTGACTCCATAGCCCAATGGAAAATATTGAGAAAATGACCTTCTCCCCAACCAAATGAACAAACAAACAAACAAATCTTTGATTCTTAATTCTAGCCTAAAACACTATAGCACTAAAAACAAATTTAAATCATAATTACATAGAGAAAGCCCTCTCTTAGTCCAGGAAGGCTAGGTCCTAGACTTATAAGTGGTTTGATGTATCTTTCATGACTTTTGTCTTGCCAATCGTCAAAATCAAAGAACGATAACATAGTGGTGACTCCGTTGGGGACATTAAAAAAGCATCCTTTCATTCGAATTTAGATTACCCAGTTAAATAGCTTTATATGATAGAATAACTCCCAAGATTGGTTTTTCATGTTTTTGTATGTAATCAGTTTTCCTATGATTCAAATCTAAGTTGTTGATCCCAAAAGAATATCTACTAGATCTCACCCAGATCTAAATCCTCCTACTATAGTGGATAAAACTGAGAAGATTTTGAGAAAAACCCCAAGAACTGAGAGTCAAACTAGAAACAGGGTTATTCATAGAGCAAAACTCATCCCTCAAAATTTTGTTACATTACAAGATATCCAATTTGATTCTCACTTTGCACAAGGTTTATTCAGGACTAAATCAAAGAATTGGAAATATCGCACTATCTTTGATCCATCAGCTTGGCAAGGAAGTCCTATAAGAGTATCTCTCTCCTAGACTGAATTAGATCTTCAACTCTTACAACATTTTGGTACACTTCAAGATCTAGTGACAGACCTCACCTCAAAAATTGATGATGCTTACCTTCGACAACCAGTAGAGTTTAGTGATTTAAACCTCGAAGCTTCCTCCTTCAGATCTCCACCTACATATATTGGGTCACCAAGTCCTACTGCCTCCATAATTCCCACCCATTCTTTCATCCTTCAACATAAGGTTGCTCAGATTCCCATATTGTCATTCCCACCTAGCACTAGTCCAACTCCATCCACTTTTCAACTTCCTTCAAGTGGCCCTCCACCACCACCATGTTGTTGGGAAAAGTATCTATTCAGAAAGCCCCTATCCCACTCTAAGGTGTGATAGTGCCTTAGCAACAAACAAGAAAAAACTACTTGAGTATTCTTCTTTATGAAATGTAAATGAGGAGAAAGGATGTAACTAACCTGTGTCTTTCGCTAGTTTGTTGATCCAATCGCTCCTCTCTTCAATAGCTCCCAGCTCCCGGCTCCCTTACCGGCCCAGCTTCACCGAATTCCTGCAAGATCACCAGAGAGAGAAAATACATGAAGATATAGATATACATTCATAAAAAGCTCAAGATCAGATTAAGCTAAACATGCAAATATAAAAAACATCATTGATACACAGCATGTAGGAGAAACTCAAATAATTTTATTGATATGATAAGAAAGTCCAAGAGGAGATACAACCAAGTGAGTCCTGATCCAGCATCTACCTCCCAGCAAAGGAATCCCTTCCTCTCCTCCAACAAAGCATAAATCACCCAATGTACTAATCTCAATATCAAACCAACAGCAATTCTCTGTAAAGTACAAAATTCCAGCCTCTGGATCTCTGGGATGAGGGATCCATATATAGATGTAAGCAGAGAGGATGAGTCAGCTTATGTTTTGACTTGTGGATTCTCTCTGTCAGTTCTTGCTTCCACTTGGAGACTGAGAGCCTCTTACTCATCACTTGGTCGAATTCAGTGAGGCAAGTGTCATTGGAGAAGATTCTGGAAGCTTCCATGGTCTTTCCACCTCGTTGAATGACTCTGCCACTTGTCATTTCCCGCTCAACATACCTAGGTAGGGCATTCAAGTGCGTTGCAATGCACCTAGCCAGTGTATTTGGGTGCTTTGCAACGCAGGCAACTAGTGGAGCTTCTGAACTGATCCTGATTTGACTAGTTCTGAGTGGTTTTTGGTGGAGAACTTCTGGGAGAAGCTGTCATTGGTTGACCTTGTTCCTTTAGGAGCTGTAACAACATCTTTAGGGACTTTGGATCCCTTGGATTATGGACATTTCATGCTCAAAGCTGTAAGGCACAAAAATGTCTATAACAGTTTCCCCCTAAAGTATGAGGCCGTTTATCGGGTGAAATGGTTTATTAGGAGGATCCGAAGTTCATTCAATGCTGGGAGGAGACGTGTAATAAGATACAATACAATACATTATTTTTCATATTGTTTTCATGATCTAGCTGAGGCGGGCATTCCCATGCTCAGCTTTATAAATTCATTTTTATGTACATAGGACAGACAATCGTCTGATGGTAGACTGATGATTCTGATGAAATCATCATGCTTTTGGTAGGACGATCATCTGTTTTGCAATGCTGTACATGTCAATGTCTTTATTTTTCCTGAATATATATCGCAGCCCAGATGGATGAAACTAGATCCGAGGTCTTCAATCTCGTCCGATCTTTACTCTAAGTACAAGTCGATCCATGTGAGAAATGTTTTGAAGTCGAACATGGAAAGACATCGCTTGATTACCAGTCAATGATGTAAACTGTTAACAAGCGTGAGAGGAATCACCGATAATGATAATGACCCTCAAGGTACTACAGTACAATTCACGTGGTGTGAATAAAGGACTTGGCGTTGAACACCACGCAAAATCTTTCGGTCGAAGGTCATTGATGTATACCTGTCGCCGGAAGTGAGAAACTTGCCATTGAGGCATGCAAGCTTCAAAGTACTGAAGGGGGTGTTCCTAGATCAACTTCTTGGATAATGAGCTGATGTCGACAAGAAGCGATCCGTCAAAGGAGGGCCTTGATGTATCCCACATCAGTGACACGGAACGGAGCAAATGATTTTGATGGAGGTGAAAACGATCTGATGATATATGGTTCAGGGTGGCGGTCATGAAAGAATGAAGTATAATGTATGGTAGTGGATGGGACATGGTTGACTTCTCTGGATGACTTCTCTTGAACATATCGGCGACACTTATATGATGGATTGGTAGAATTTACCCCAAAGGTGGATGGTATGGCGAGACCATGGTGATGTGACCGGTGAATGAAACAACCCAACCCGACTCAGGCATGGAGTGGAAGTGTCATGTTCAAGAGCGACTTGCTACCAATAAAGGTTCTTTGAGTCTCTTCCCAATTTTTCCCCAGTCATTGCTAACCAGTACCTCTTTATTTTTGTCAAGCTTGAGGAGGATAACATATGCTTGTTCTATAATTTGCCCTTCGGGAAAACCCATCGCTATGTTTTAACGAGCCTAGCGATAGTGAAACTCGTTCTCGTCTAAAGACAAGTTTGTCGCTATTAATCTTTTTAACGAGTCTAACGACAAAGATAACTCGGTCCTATTCATTTTTAGAGAGTCTGAAAAGGTACTTAAAGTTAACTCCGGAAGTCCTTTGTCGTCATCTAATCCCTTAAGTCCGAAAATGTATAAAACAATACAGAAGGGATGGATTTTTGATAGTTTTAACGAGCCGAACAAAACAAGCGCTCGATCTTTTTTTGCAATAATCCCTCAGGTCCAAAAAGATTAAAATCTAGAGGAGGGATAGCTCTTCTTGTCGCTTTAACGAGCTGGAAGGCCAAAACTCGACAATCTTTTCATATTTTACGAGTCAGATGAAAAGAGCTTAAAGAAGACTCGTCTTTTGAGGAACGAGTGATAAAATGGGTAGCAGATGATTCCAGGTAAGGGTTGGAATTTTCCAAGCACGGCAGTGTCACAAGGATGGCTAGTGAAATCACTCTTCGCAGTTATTCCTCAAAATGGGTAAACAATCATATGGAGGTGAATGATCGGCCAATGGAAAAGTGGAGGTGACGGTGCAAACACGACCAAGGCTTTAATGGTTGATAATGTTACATTCACGGTGGTTATTTACCGGAAGATAATTCATTTTTTAACGAGCTTAAACGCGGATTGAAACACTCTCTCGTTCTTATGTTTATTTTTTAACGAGCATGAACTATGCGCTAAAACTGCTCGATGATAAGTTTGTATGCCCCCAGCATAATAGCGCAAAACGAGGTGCATGCCCCCCAAGCTTCATTGCATTCAACTCGGTGGTTGGAATGAAGGTTTACCTTTGAGATTTGAAAAGGGGATTTGTTTCATTTTTTAATGAGTTGACACAGTAAAAGAACTATCCTCATGACTCCTTGTTTCATTTTTTAACGAGGTTGACACGAGATAAGAACCATCCTCGGAGTCCAAATCCATCAGATATAGAAGGTTTCATATTCCGCTGTGGCCACTTCCGCCAGATTACTCGGAAGCGGTAGGGCAAAAGTACCCATTAAGGCAGGGTCTTTTAGGAGACCTACTCCAATATTTTGGAGTGAATGATTGCTTCCATGGATCATTGGAATGCTTCCAGTAACTTGAGAACCATTGGGGAGGAAGTTTTGCTGATCGACGATTGTAATCCCTCCTTGAGAGGGAAATGCAATATTTCTGAAATAGGTCGACACAACAGCTACCATGGCATATATCCATGGTCTTCCTAGTAGGATGTTGTAATCAAGATTCCCATCTATGACTTCAACATCTATTTCTACTGTTTTTCCTCCTAGTTCAACTTTCAAGTTATTTAGGATACCATATGGGGTATATGTCCTTCCATCGAATGCTTTTAATGTCGTCGCAGACCGCGACAAGGTTGGAGATCCTAAAGTTTTCCAGCAACTCATCGACATAATACATGTAGATGCCCCCTCATCAATAATTGTTCGATGAACAGTTTTGTTGAGGGCTTTCACTTGAATAAGGAAAGCTAGTTGAGCTGGTAACTGAGGGTCATATCCTTTATGATTAAAGGCCACAGGATTGGAATCCATTGGGTCAATCCCACCTATTGCTGATAATGAAGCTTGCTCTTGGGAGAGGCAATTTTGCGGTACCTCAAGTGTCGACATAGCAGACGGCGATTGGGCCATGTCCTCTATTATATTATAATTTTGTGCTATTTTTGCACGAGGATTAAATGCCGATTTGTGCACTACTCCCTTTGGCGACTTTATCATTTGTTCAGGAATGATGGGTGGAACAACTTTGGTCAAAGTTGTTGTCGAACTACTAGGTTGTTCATTAGCATTGTTATTCGACACCTGTGGATTCTCGTAATCTTTATTCCTTTCCAAAGCATCATTTTGCTGCTTTGAGATAGACAACATAAGCACTTGGGATCGGGAAGCATTTTGATTAGCAACCAGTTTGGTTCCCGGGCTTGGAAACAGATCAATCAATATTGCTGAGGTTTTTGAACTCTTAAATAGTTTCTTAACTTCAGCTATATGTGGACAATCTCTCGTCCAATGATCCTCATCGCATATATGACACCCCGCAGGGGGTTTCCTTTTTCTCCCTTTCTTTTTCTTCTTGCCCCCCGGTTGCTTCAGTTGTTTGCCCTTGTCGGTCGACACGCCATTTACTTCCGAGGGAAGAAGTTCCTCATTTGCATTTTGACTAGAAATCTTACGGGCCTTTTTAGATGTAGCCTTTGTCGATTTCGTGTCTGTCGCGCCAAACACGCCATCGCTAGCGTGAGAGTCATTGTTCAATTTAGGAGGAGGAGGAATTGAGAATTCCAGTCTAGGGGCGTCGGGTATTTTGTCATAGAGCGTGCCGGACTGAGTATAGATTAAGTCCAGATATTGCGCACGAGCTATAACTTGCTCTTCCGTTACGACTCCCCCCTTTGCCACATTTTTCGTGATGGAAGGCAATAACGACTTCATAAACCATTCAGCTAATAGCTGATCAGGAATGTACGTTTTTACCATCCTGCGACGATGTCGCCACTCATGTATATGATCAGATATGTGAGTGGCCGTTGTCTATTTGAAGTTGGTAAGGAGTTATGTTCCCGTTTCATACCTTATCGGTAACTGAAAATGGGTTTAAAAGGTTGTGGCTAGGGTACTGAAGTTGTCGAATGAAGCTCTAGGCAATTCGATATACCATTTTGCCGTTGGACCCGTTAACGTCCTCTGGAAGAGGCGAAGCCTTATCGAATCATCGTTGAGGGTGTTTGATGAACACCACAGATGAAATGTCATCACATGATTCGACGGATCTTCACCTGAATTTCCATTAAATTTACGAATATCTGACGGAAGTTTATGCGGAATCGCTGGCCACCAAGGGGCATAAGCAATTGGATCATTCGTCAACCGGTTTAGATCTGGTAATTCTAGAGTTGCTACAAAGGGCAACTGTTGATTCAGGTTAGGCGAAGCATACCCAGGATAAGATGGAATCGCCTGAGCAATGGGTCTTTGCATACCAGCATAATGTATTTGATGTTGGAAACTTTGACAAGGTTGATGGGCATAACCATTATAGTATGGTTGTTGATAACCACTATGGAAATGCAGTTGCCCATTACTTACAAAGACTTTTTTCTCAGGTCCTTGATATGATTGCTGGAATTGCGGTTGTTGAGATTGAACCAGTCCTGGTTGTTGGACCATTTGTTGTTGTCCAATACTGGATGATTGACCAAGATGAGGAGTCGTAGTACTTGTTTGAGCCTGAGTCGCTCCAGATAAGGAGGCACTAACCTGAGGTTGTGATTGAGTTGTCGAGACAAGAGGTTGTTGTATTGTAACCTGAGAAACTTGGGGTTGACATACAACAGGTAGCGCTTGTACTTGCGACGCAATCACCATACGAGGTATAGTGGGAATATTCGACACAGGGTGGACTGGTTGCATTGAATATGAAACCCTTGGTTGCTGAGGCAGTATTGGTACCCAACCGCTGGATGTAATTCCAGTTTGACATGAACTTTGTTGTAAACTCCCATATGGTTGTTCTCTGGGAGGGAACAATGAAAAGGCGTACTGCCCTCCATATGGTGGAAATCCAGTACTTAAAGGGTAAACTGGCCTTTGAAGACACATTGGATAGATTTGTTGAGTTTCAACATAAGAAATACCAGATGATAATCCGGATGAAGGAACAGGAACTAACCACGTCGTCTTCCCTGATTGGACTCCGGCTTGTTGTTGATAACTTGCCGGGACAGATGGTATACCGGCGAACATTGTTGGAATAGCAGCAGGAGGTTCTGCTGCTGCTGTGTTGGATGACACAGTCCTAGATGTCGACGGTTGTTCAGACATATCTAGTCTATCCGAAAGATTTCTTAGCGATTATACAAGAATTTGTGATGAAGGGAGACTATCTTCGAAGATCAACGAGGGAAAGGTGATGATCATTCCATTTAAAAATACATTTTAGACGCTTTGACACAACCTGTTTTTTCAATTTTAAAGAGTCGAGAAAAAACAAAAGATGACTCTAGTCTCCTTTGATTTTTAATGAGCCTGAAGTGACAAGTGCTCAGATGGACCTTTTTCGTTAATGAGTCTCAAAAGGAACGAAAGGGACTTCTCTGGAGATCTAGGTAGAGGGTGTGCCAAACCAATCACAAAACTATAGAATATGTTTTACGGTACGACATTCAATCTTCCCGAATGCTGTGTTCGGTACATTGCGATCAGTAGGGCGGCCGACACGGCTTCCTATGGATAAAATGTTTTAAGCCTATAGGGGTCTCCCAATATATACTCGACGGTACGTGGGAGCACAATCGGTACTGGCACTTATCGTCTCTCAGGAGGAATCACCCAACCATCAGTGAGGCCGACAGTCACCAGGTTTTACGACGCCGGAACACGTCTCTAGCCTAGACCTCTATGTTGTGCGTTAAGTTACAAAGCGTTGTTAAGTTCATTCAATTTATTTTAGGTTGATATTTCTTAGAAGTTTTCCTTTTTGGATCACCACGAGATGTATATGAAATTCCTAAACGCAATCTAAAGATGATAAGCAAGCATTTATCTCTTTTCAACAATGGAAATCCTAGCTACAAGGGGAAAAGAAAGACACAATCTTTTCTCAAAGAGCAAAGAGCACACTGTAAGTGCACCTTTCCTAAATCAAACCATACAAACTATCAATATGCAAATGCACAAATGCATGTATTTGTTTTCACTTTCTTAATATTGATGCCTAAAAAAAAATTTGTTGTACAAATTTGAATTCGATTTCAAGTGAAAACACAAACAAGTTTCTTTTTGAAATCAAAAAGATGATTACGACACTTTATGATTTTGAAGTAAACACTTGTTTCGACACTAGAAATTCACAAATTCTAACCAAAAGACAAAAGTAAAAGCACAATCAACTGTCAACAGCAAACACATTTACTCCTAAGATCAAAACGACACTTATGACAGGTCTAGATCTCAGGGCAACAATATGACTAGTTTACTTTTGTAATGGGAAACTGCAAATGATGTAAAAAATACACAAAAACAAATACAGTTTCTTCTATACAACTGAGGCGGAATTAAGGCAGAGAAAAGGGGTTTTCATATAGGTACACACACTGATAACAGGCTGCAAAAAAAAGAGATAAAATTGAACACAAGGATGCAAAGAACCATAGTTTCATAGGGCAAAGGCTGATCAGCACACCCGTTGCATAGAGAAACTGAATTGCAGCGCAGGTAGCCCTCTCGGGACCTGCGTTGAAATGCAGAGTCTCTTCACAAAGCCTACGCTGAAGAAGAAACGAGAATTGTCTCCGGGTTCTGGGTCACGGTTTGCAGTTTGATCTGAGGTTTTTGGCCGGACAAAAGCTATCAATAAGGTACAATTAGAAGGATGATTTAAAGGAGGACTAAGAGCTATCACAAAGCGCAGTTAGAGCATTTGTGGATCTGCTTGTTCAGATCATAAACAGGCCCAGTGAGTGGACTAGAGTGGTAGATCTCTACTTTGCATTTGTAAATGGCAAATGTAGTTCGATTCGCCACTCCTAAGTTTATGAGAAGAACAACAATAGAAACACAAATAAACTAACTAGATACGTTCCCCAGTGGAGTCGCCAATTTGTTATTGGGAAAAGTATCTATTCAGAATGCCCCTATCCCACTCTGAGGTGTGATAGTGCCTTAGCAACAAACAAGGAAAAACTACTTGAGTATTCTTCTCTATGAAATGTAAATGAGGAGAAAGGATGTAACTAACCTGTGTCTTTCGCTAGTTTGTTGATCCAATCGCTCCTCTCTTCAATAGCTCCTAGCTCCCTGCTCCCTTACCGGCCCAGCTTCACCGAATTCCTGCAATATCACCAGAGAGAGAAACTACACGAAGATATAGATATACATTCATAAAAAGCTCAGGATCAGATTAAGCTAAACATGCAAATATAACAAAACATCATTGATACACAACATGTAGGAGAAACTCAAATAGTTTTATTGATATGATAATAAAGTCCAAGAGGAGATACAACCAAGTGAGTCCCGATCCAGCATCTACCTCCCAGCAAAGGAATCCCTTCCTCTCCTCCAACAAAGCATAAATCACCCAATGTACTAATCTCAATCTCAAACCAACAGCAATTCTCTGTAAAGTACAAAATTCCAGCCTCTGGATCTCTGGGATGAGGGATCCATATATAGATGTAAGTAGAGAGGATGAGTCAGCTTATGTTTTGACTTGTGGCTTCTCTCTGTCAGTTCTTTCTTCCACTTGGAGACTGAGAGCCTCTTACTCATCACTTGGTCGAATTCAGTGAGGCAAGTGTCATTGGAGAAGATTTTGGAAGCTTCCATGGTCTTTCCACCTCGTTGAATGACTCTGCCACTTGTCATTTCCCGCTCAACGCACCTGGGTAGTGCATTCAAGTGCGTTGCAACACACCTAGCCAGTGTATTTGGGTGCTTTGCAACGCAGGCAACTAGTGGAGCTTCTGAATTGATCCTGATTTGACTAGTTCTGAGTGGTTTCTGGTGGAGAACTTCTGGGAGAAGCTGTCGTTGGTTGACCTTATTCCTTTAGGAGCTATAACAACATATTTAGGGACTTTGGATCCCTTGGATTATGGACATTTCATGCTCAAAGCTGTAAGGCACAAAAATGTCTATAACACACCACCAATCATGGCTTCCAAATATGCTCCTTTGGTGCTACTTGCACCATTGACCAATATGCCACAAGATCACCAATCCAAAATTGTATTGTCTGATGGGACAGGTCCTTTAATAGCTCAACAACATGTGGAAAAAATGAATAACTGTTTTGACCTACAAGAGGTAGATGATGGAAGTATTAATCTTAGAATGTTCACTCAAATTTTATGAGGAGAAGTTAGAAAATGTTTCAAATCTTTACCTGCAAATAGTATAACTAATCTCCCTACATTTCACCAAACGTTTCTCAATATATGTGATATCAAGAATAACCCTTTACAAATTATTTCAGAATATGAAAATATTAAATGTGAGGTAGGTGAAAATGTATAGGATTATTGTGCTAGATTCAAAACTACCTATAATGCAATAGCTGTAAATGTCAAGGCACCCCTGGATTTATCCTTGATAAACTTCCAAGGTGATTTTGATGCAAATATGTCATACCATCTTAGGGAAAGAAATTATCCAACATTAGAATCAATTCAAAGAGACGATGTGAGTGTAGAGGCCAATTTACAAGCTAAAAGACCTAGGATGAAAATTGAAAGACAAGTGACTTTTAAAGAAGAATGTTCAACTTCTGCTGCAGAAGCCAAAATTGATTCCTTGGTAAGGACTATGGAAAGGATGATGTAGAGAATCAATATAAATGATAAGAATGTTCCTAGGGAAAATATACTTACCCAAGAGAATCGAAATTCAAGCCCTAGGAGAAGCAATCCACAAATCAGACAAAGAGATCAAAGAGGCCCATATCAACAAATTAGGCCTCTATTTCATAGAATTATGCAAAGGAATCCAAGGAGTTGATAGAAGAAGTTGAGGAAGATCAAATAAATGTGATGGGAACTAATGAATATGATTCTATTTTTCTTACACAAGAAGAACAAGAATTATTTTTATTGACTCAAATGGAATTAGAATCTAAAGAATCTGATGATTATAAACATGGTTTTGAAAATGCTATATTAGAAGTCCACAGATAATATAATCTTAGGAGCAAGAAAAACAATGATAATTCGAACAAAAAATATCTAAACAATTATGGAAAGAAAACTTTAGAATCTGATCCTAAGAAAACAGCTGAAAGCTCAAAAAGAAGTGACAACGATGCAAAAAAGAGAAATACAGAAAATATTACCAAGAAAATGATTCATGTCTCAACAAAGGTTGTCCAAACTGAAATACCTACTACAAGTAAACAAGCTGAACTAATAACAAGGACCATAACTGATAAAACAAATTTCTCAAACTTGCTAAAAAGTTAGGCACCCTTCAGTATTGAGAAAGAAATTGCAAAACTCAAGATCTCTATTCCCCTTACTGAATTGGTGAATAAGAATGTCTATAGGTCTCAAGTTTTAAAAGCACCCAATGTAGGAGAAAACACAGATACAATGAATTTATGTGATGACTAGCCTGAACTCTTGTTTGGACCAGAGGTGGATGGCAAGCCTCAAGAAGGAGGTATTCCTCCATTTTATGTCAGTCTTAATATTCATGATAAGATTCTTCATAATGCCAGGTTAGACTCAGGTGCATCACATAATCTCATGCCAAAATTTGTTATGGAGAAACTTGGATTGGAAATCACTAGACCATATAAAGATCTATATTCCTTTGACTCCAGAAAGGTTAGATGTCTAGGCCTAATTAAGGACCTTTGTGTCACACTAGCCCAGATACCAGCCAAAGTTTTAGTGATGGACATTGTAGCAACAAATACCCCTCCTAAGTATGCTATGTTGTTATCACGGTCTTGGGGGGATAAGTTGCAGGGAACACTTCAAATGTATATGACATATGCCACAATACCAGTATTTGGTCAATCAAGGAGGTACATGGTGAGTAGTCAAGAAAGGCCAGAAAATTATCCCCTCTACTCAGTCCACACTGATCTTGATTCCTTAATTTTGTATAATGACAATACCAGAGACATAGATACTCAGGTAAAACAGGCAGAAAATGAATTAGATGGAAAACATAACACTTAAGAACTCACTATGCAGCAAAACTCTGAAACAAACCCTCTATGGAATATGAAATTTGATGGCTCATGTGGTAAAATAGGATCAGGGGCAGGAATCTGGTTATATAATCTGACAACTAATCAGGCTCAAGGTTACTCTTATAAACTGAATTTTCTATGTACAAACAACATAGCAGACTATGAGGCATTATTATTAGGCTTAAATTTGCTTAAAAAGATAGGTTCCAAAAGTATTTCTATCCAGGGAGACTCTGAGCTTATTATTAGACAAATCAAAGGACAATACTCGGCGAAACACCATAGATTGAGAGAATATCGAAATGATGTTATTGATTTCCTCAAAAAAATTGAAGAGTATGACCTTGTTCTTATCCCTAGGCTCCAGAATGCTTTGCCCAATGGACTAGCTTTTTCAGCCAGCACTTGCAAAGTACCCGTTATAGACATTTTTGTGCCTTACAGCTCTAAGCATGAAATTTCCATAAACCAAGGGATCCTAAGTCCCTAAAAGTGTTGTTCCGACCCCTAGAGGAACAAGGTCAACAAATTACAGCTTCTCCCAGAAGTTCTCCACCAGAAACTGCTAAGAATCAGTCAAATCATGATCATTTCAGCTGCTCCACTAGCTAGCTGCATTGCATAGCACCCAAGTACACTAGCTAGGTGCGTTGCAATGCACCTAAATGCACTACCAGGGTGCGCTGAGCAGGAAATGACAAATGACAGTGTCATTCCGCGAGGTGGACAGACAATGGAAGCTTCCAGAATCTTCCCCAATGACACTTGCCTCACTGAGTTTGACCAAGGATGAGTAAGAGGCTCTCAGTCTCCAAGTGAAAGAAAGAACTGAAAAAGAGAAGCCACTAGTCAAATCATAAGCTGACTCATCCTCTTTGCATACATCTATATATGGATCCCTCATCCCAGAGATCCGAAGGCGGGAATTTTGTACATTGCAGAGAATTACTATTGGTTTTGAGATAGAGATCAGAGTATTGGGTGATTTATGCTTTGTTGGAGGTAAAGAGGGGATTCCTTTGCTGGGGGGTTGATGCTGGATCAGGAATCATCGGTTGTAACTCCTCCTAGATCTTCTTGTTATATCAATAAAACTATTTGAGTTTCTCCTACATGCTTCTGTATGAATGATGTTTTGTTATATTTGCATCTTTAGCTTAAATCTGATCCTAAGCTATTTATGAATATAAATCCATGTCTTTGTGTAGTTTTCCTCTTCTGTGATCTTGCAGGAACTTGGTGAAGCTGGGCAAGTAAGGGAGCAGGTAGTTGGAAGCTATCAAAGAGGAGAGAGATTGGATCAGAGGACTAGTGCAAGACACAGGTTGGTTCATCCTATTCCTCTTCATTTATAGTTCATAAAGAAGAATACGAAAGTAGTTTTCTTTGTTTATTTCTAAGGTACTGTCACACCTTAGTGGGATAGGGGCGTTCTGAGTAGACACTTTTCCCATTAACAAAATGGTGACTCCACTGGGGATCATGTCTAGTTAGTTTGCTTGTGTTTCTCTTGTTGTTTGTTTCATAAACACAGAAGTAGCAATCGAACTGCATTTGCCATTATCAAATGCAAAGTAGACACCTGCTACTTCAATCCATTCACTGGATTTTTTTATGATTTGAACACCTGATTCACAAATGATCTGATTACCCTTTGTGATAGCTCTTAGACCTCCTTTAAATCCACCCTCTGATTGTGCATTACTGATTGCTTTTACTCGGCCAAAAACCATAGATTAAACTGCAAACCGTGACCCAGAACCCGGATAGAATTCTCGTTTCTGCCCCAGCGCAGGCTCTGTGAAGAGATTCTACATTTCAACGCAGTTCCTGAGAGGGCTACCTGCGCTGCAATTCAGTTTCTCTGTGTAACAGGTGCGCTAATCAGCCTAGCCCTGTGCAGCTGAGGTTCTTTGCTTCTTTTTTTCAGTTTTGTCTCCGATTTTTACAGCCTGTGATCAGTGTGTGTCTGTTTAAAAACCCCTTTTCTTTGCCTTAATTCCACCTCCTTTGTACAAAAAGACTGTAGGTGTTCTTTGTGTGTTTGTTACATCATTTACAGTTTTCCATTGAAAGAGTAGAATAGTCACACTGTCGTCCTTGGATTTAGATCTGTCGTAAGTGTCGATTTTGATCTTAGGAGAAAGATTATTTGCTGTTTACAGTCGATTATACTTTTACTTTTGCCTTTAGTTTGAATTTGTCACTTTCTAGTGTCAAAACGAGTGTTTATTTCAAAATCATAAAGTGTCGTAATCTTCTCTACCTTTTGATTTCGAAAAGAAGCTTGTTTGTGTTTGTCATTTGAAAGCAAATTCAGATTTGTACATCAACTTTCTTTTTAGGCATCAATATTAAGAAAGTGAAAACAAATACATGCATATGTGCATTTGCATATTGATAGTCTGTTTGTCTTGATTTAGGAAAAGTGCATTTACAGTGTGCTCTTTTCTCTTTGAGAAAAGATTGTGTCTTTCTTTTCCCTTTGTAGCTAGGATTTTTATTGCTGAAAAGAGATAAAAGTTTGCTTATCATATTTAGATTGCATTTTAGGAATTACATCTACATCTCGTGGTGATCCCAAAAGGAAAAATTCTAAGAAAGATCAACTTAAAATAAATTGAATGAATCTAACAATGCATTGGAACTTAACGCACAACATTTAGAGGTCTAGGCTAGAGACGTGTTCCTGCGTCGTAAAGCCTGGTAACTGTTGTCCTCACTGATGGTTGGGTGATTCCTCCACTTCGAAACGATAAGTGCCAGTACGGATTTTTTCTCCCACGTACCTCGAGTATATATTGGGAGACCCCTATAGGCTTAAAACCTTTTATCCATAGGAAGCCATGTCAGCCGCCCTACTGATCGCAATGCTCCGAACACAGCATTCGGGAAGATTGACTGTCGTACCGTAAAAAGTATTTTGCAGTTTTGCGATTGGTTTGGTACTCCCTCTACCTAGATCTCCAGAGCAGTCCCTTTCGTTCCTTTTCAGACTCCTTAACGGAAAAGGTCCATCTGAGCACTTGTCACTTTAGGCTCATTAAAAATCGAAGGAGACTAGAGTCATATTTTGTTTTTTCTCGACTCTTTAAAATTGAAAAAACAAGTTGTGTCAAAAGCGTCTAAAATTCATTTAATTCGGAAACAGACTTCCCCTTTTTATTTTAGTTGATCGAGTAATCCGTAATCATGGAAGAAAGTCAATTGAAACCCCGTCGTTCGTGGAGGCTTACGAGTCAACTGTCTTTGTCTCCAGAATCGAAACCAGTACGGACAAAGAGAACTCGTTTAACTGGTTCAAAATCTCCTATCAAAGTTAGAACAAGTGTTCCAACGACATCCGAGATTCCGGTTACTCCAAACATTTCTAGAAACCCTGCCTCTACAGAAGAAGTTCAACAGCCACAGAGGGACAGTGATACTGATCCTAGTCTGAGAGTAAACACTTGTGTTACTGAACCAATTCCATCTACAACTGGTTCAGAGAGTCTTGCTCTTCAAACATCTGTCACTGTCGGTTCCACCCCTTCTTTGGCACTAGAAATATTTTACGGACCTGACTGTCCTCCCCTTCCACCTGGTCTGATTGCAATTGAAGAAATTGTAGAAGATCCTCAAACAAGTACTCCAACGCACATTGGAGTCGGGATCACTCTATATCCTTCTTCATCAGAAGTTAGTCTACCACCAGTGGAAGTTCCTGTAGAATCGCTAGGTAATCTTTTGGATAGACTCCAAATGTCTGAACAACCGTCAACATCTAGGACTGTGTCGTCTGACACAGCGATGGCATAACTCTCTGTCGTCACTCTGACAATGTTCGCCGGCATACCATCTGTCCCAACTAGCTCTCAACCGCTAGAAGGAGCCCACTCAGGGGCTATTTCGACAGTCTGGTTCGTTCCTGTTTGTTCATCTGAAATAATATCCGGAAACTCTTGTGTTGACTCTCAACAAATTGATCCATTTGGAGGTCAATTTGGGCAGTCTGGTCCCCAAGGGCAAACAATCCCCTTGAGTTCTGGATTACCACCGTATGGGGGGTAGTATGCCCTTTCATTATCCCCTCCGGGAGGATATCCATACGGGAGTTCACAGTAATATTCGGGTTATACTGGAATTACCTCAAGTGGTTGGGTACCTATACTACCTCAACAACCAAGGGTTGTCTATTCGATGCAACAATGTGTACCTATGTCAAATATCCCGACTACACCAACTATTGTGACGGTGTCACAAGTTCAAACCCTGCCTGGTGTATGTCAACCTCATATTTCTCAGGTTGTAATGCAACAGCCCCTTGACCCTATGACTCAACCACAATCGCCAACTGGTGGGGCGACACAGGTCCAGATGGGTACAATTACCCCACACCTTGGTCCAACGGTTAGTATAGCGCAACAACACATGGCTTCTCAACCATGGCGGGTGCAATACCAGCAACCACAATTCCAACAAGTATACCAAGGTTCTGAGCAGAAAATATTTGCGAACAGTGGACAGCCGTACATTCAAAACGGTCAAAATCAACCATTTTACAATGGACATGTCCACCAACCTTATCAGTCATACTAGCATCAAATGCATTATGCTGGCATGCAAAGACCAACTGCTCAGGTAATCCCATGTTACCCTGGGTATGCTTCACCTAATCTAAATCAGCAGTTACCATTCGTGGCAACTTTAGAGTTACCTGATTTAAACCGGTTAACAAATGATCCAATTGCTTACGCCCCTTGGTGGCCAGTGATTCCACATAAACTTCCATTAGATATTCCTAAATTTAATGGGAATCCGGGTGAAGATCCATCGAATCACGTGATGAAATTTCATCTATGGTGTTCATCAAACACCCTAAATGATGATTCGATAAGGCTTCGCCTCTTTCAGAGGACGTTAATGGGTCCAACAGCAAAATGGTACATTGAATTGCCTAGAGCTTCGTTCGACAACTTCAGTACGTTAGCCACAACCTTTTTAACCCATTTTCAATTACCGATAAGGTATGAAACGGGAACAGAACTCCTTACCAACTTCAAACAGACAACGGACACTCACATATCTGATCATATACATGAGTGGCGACGTCATCGTAGGATGGTAAAAATGTACGTTCCCGATCAGCTATTAGCTGAATGGTTTATCAAGTCATTATTACCTTCCATCACGGAAGATGTGGCAAAGGGGGGAGTTGTAACGGAAGAGCAAGTTATCGCTCGTGCACAATATCTAGACTTGATTTATACTCAGTCTGGCACGCTCTACGACAAAATACCTGACGCCCCTAGACCGGAATTCTCAATTCCTCCTCCTCCTAAATCGAACAATGACTCTCACGCCGGCGATGGCGTGATTGGCACAACAGACACGAAATCAACAAAGGCTACATCCAAGAAGGCCCGTAAGATTTCAGATCAAAATGCAAAAGACGAACTTCTTGCTTCGGAAGTAAATGTCGTATCGACAGATAAGGGCAAAGAAACCAAACAACCAGGAAGCAAGAAGAAAGGCAAAGGGAAGAAGAAGAAACATGATGAATCATCACCTGAAAAATCTTCTTCAAACCCTCCTGGAAATAGGAAACCCCCTGCAGGGTGTCACATATGTGATGAGGATCATTGGACAAAAGAATGTCCATACAAAGCTAAGCTTAAGAGATTCTTTAAAAGTTTGAAAACCTCAGCTGTGTTAATTGATCCGTTTCCAAATCCAGGAGAAAATCTGGTTGAAAGTGGAAATGCTTCCCCGTCTTAAGTGCTAATGTCGTCGATTTCGAAATAGCAGAATGATGCTTTGATTTCGACAAGGAACAAAGATTACGGGAATCTGCAGCTGTCGAACGCAAGGATAAAGATCAACCAAGTAGTTCGACAACAACTTCGACAGAAGTTGTACCACCTACCATTCCTGAATTAACAATAAAACCACCGAAGGGAGTAGTACACAAGTCGACATTTAATCCCCGTGCTAGAGCGGCACAGCATTATAACATAGTGGAAGATTTGGCCCAATCACCATTCGCTATGTCGACTCTTGAAGTACTACAAAATTGCCCATCCCAAAAGGCAGGCTTTGTTATTAGCCATTGGTGGGATTGATCCTAAGGATTCAATTCTTGTATCCTTCGACCACAAAGGATATGATCCTCAGTTACCGGCTCAACTAGCTTTCCTTGTTCAAGTGAAAGCCCTCAACAAAACTGTTCATCGAACAATTACTGATGAGGGGGCATCTACATGTATTATGTCGATGAGTTGCTGGAAAACTTTAGGATCTCCAACCTTGTCGTGATCTGCGACGAAGTTAAAAACATTTGACAGAAGGACATATACCCCATACGGTATCCTAAATAACTTGAAAGTTAAACTAGGAGGAAAAACGGTAGAGATAGATGTTGAAGTCATCGATGGGAATCTTGATTACAACATCCTACTAGGAAGACCATGGATATATGCATGGCAGCTGTTGTGTCGACCTATTTTAGAAAGATTGCATTTCCCTTTCAAGGAGGGATTACAATCATCGATCAACAAAACTTCCTCCCCAATGGACAGGAAACATTCCCATGATCCATGGAAGCCCCCATTCGCTTCAGAATATCGGAGTAGGCCTAGTAAAAGATCCTATACTAATGGGAACTTTCGCTCTTCCACCTCCAATCAATCTGGCAGAAGTAGCATCGATAGGGACCTGCAATATGATATCTTCTACAAAGATCTCTGAAAACGATATCAATATGGATCATGCAATGGTTTTGCCCCCAAGCCCAATAGAAATATTATAGCAATCAATGTTTCTAGCATGGGAGGCGAACCCAAATCAACGCTCATCAAGCGTTTGGATATATAGGTCTAGAGAATATGGTACTCCTTCAGATCCTTGGTCACAAGTGCATGTCATCGACGAAGGAATTCTCCAAGCTATGATAATTGAAGGAGCACCATGGAATGATTCCCACCATCGTTCCCTTCTTCCGAATTGTGAAGAAGAGACTCAACATGACCTTTATCATCCCTCAGTATTTGATTTTCTTTCAAATACTGTAAATGCGGTGGATTCCGAGTGAAACTTATCCAACATTGAAGAGACTATAGCCATAAATATCTCGACTAAAACAGATGTTGTAGAGAATATTTATGTTGGCAAATGTTGTTCTCCTTCAGAACTGGAAATATATAACGCTCTTTTTCACGAATTCAGAGATGTCTGTGCTTGTTCATATAGTGAAATGCCAGGCATCGACTCGAGTATCGTTGAACACGAAATTAAGATGTATCCAGATGTCAAACCAGTACGACAACGGTTAAGGCAGGTGCACCCCAAGAAGCCGCTACCATTAAGGCAGAAGTTGAAAAACTTCTCCATGCTGGTTTCATCTACCCGGTTCCTCTAACCGATTGGGTATCGAATATTGTCCCTGTTATGAAGAAACAGGGGACGATTAGAGTGTGTGTTGATTATAGGGATGTAAATCAAGCTTGTCCAAAAGACAACTACCCTACACCCTTCATCGACCAGATAATTGATGAATGCGCCGGATGCGAAATCTTTTCATTCATGGATGGATTTTCCGGGTATAATCAAATAAATATCCGCCCACAGGACCAGTCAAAGACTGCATTCATTTGTCCGTGGGGCACATGCACGTATCGAAAATTACCCTTTGGTTTAAAGAACGCAGGGGCGACGTTTCAGAGGGCAATGAATTATGCCTTCCATGACATCAAAAACATCGTTCAACCATACCTCGACGACCTTCCGGCTCATTCGCGAAAGCAGACTGATCATCTGCAGCATTTAAGAGCGATGTTTCTATGTTGCTGACACTACAAGATACGACTCAATCCACACAAATGTGTATTTTGCATCAGTTCTGGTCGTTTACTTGGCTTTGTAGTCTCCAAGGATGGGATTCATCTCGACCCGTGCAAGGTCCAGGCAATCATAAATTTGCCTCCACCTTCAAATTTGCTTCAGATTCAGAAACTCCAAGGGAAAGCAAACTTTTTGAGGAGGTTCATTCCAAATTACGCCGAACTTGCTAAAGGTACCCTTTGTCTGGGATCAGGTCGCGCAAGCTTCCTTTGATGCTTTGAAAGATTCCCTAGTGAAAGCATCATTAATGTATGCCCCCAATTATCAAAGAGATTTTAACCTGTATCTGGATACAACAGATACAACCATCGCAATGGTTTTAGTTCAAGAAGTCGATGGAATTGAACATCCTATATATTATTTAAGTAAAAACTTAAATGATACAGAAAGAAAATATTCTTATGTTGAAAAACTAGCGCTAGCAGCTGTTCAAGCGATACAAAGATTTCGACACTATGTCCTCTTTCGGAAAACTACCATTCTGTCAGATTGCAACCCCATGACTTATATATTGTCACGACAGTTGCTGGGGGGCAAATATTCAAAATGGATAGCGATCCTTCAAGAGTTTGATCTGGAATTTGTAAAATCCAAATCAAAGAAAGCTCTAGTTTTTGCAGAACTATTATGCGATCTCCCATCGTCGTCCAATGATGAAACATCTGAAGAATCAATCGTGGATGAGAATTTGTTTCTGATATCTACAAGCAATGAGTGGTATGGAGATATAATAATTTATCTCCAAACCCAAAAATTTAGGCCAAACACCTCACACTCTGAACAAAAACGTATTCGATACCAAGAAAAAGACTACATGATCGTCGGTGATACACTTTACCGTCGTGGTATCGATAGAGTTCTGAGAAGGTGCCTCACCCATGAGGAGGCCGAAAAAGCCCTGAATGAGTGTCATTCAGGAGCCTGTGGGGGGCATCAATCTGGATATGCTACAACACAAAAAATCTTACGAGCAGGATACTTCTAGCCAACAATGTTCAAAGATTGCATAACCGTAGTCAGAAGTTGCCATGCTTGTCAAATTTTTGATAGCAAAACCAGAAGACCACTCGCGCCTCTACAGCCAATAGTTGTTGTTGGGTCGTTCGCCAAATGGGGCATCGATTTCATGACATGTAACCCCATCTCGACCGGGGGGCATGGGTATATCATAGTCACAGTTGACTATTTTACCAAATGGGCCGAGGTGATGCCTACATTAGATAATACTGGTGAAACAGCTGCCCTTTTCTTTTTCAATCATGTAGTCACCAGATTCGGCGTACCACAGGCTATAGTCACATATCATGGATCACATTTTCGCAATCACATGATGCTCGAATTAGCTGCCAAACTAGGATTGTCTCACGACAACTCTACTCTGTATTATCTGCAAGCCAACTGACAAGTTGAAGCGATCAACAAGGTCCTGAAGTGCATGTTGCAAAGGATGATCGAAGTTCACAAAAGAAGGTGGCACCTAATCCTGTACTCAGCCTTGTGGGCTTACTGAACATCGGTAAGGAATGCAACCGGGTTCACACCCTTCCAACTGGTATATGGCCTGGAAGCAGTCTTACCAGTCCAGTGTGAAATCTCGTCTCTTAAACTCGCAATCGTCTCCTCCCCGAAACTTCATAAGAAGAGGCTCGTTTCTTGGAATTAATCCAATTGGATGAAACCTGTTGTGATGCCGCTTTGGCTAACGAAGCCCATAAGAAACGAGTCAAGGCGCAGTTCGACAAAAATGTCAAACCCCGTGTCTTCTCAGAAGGTGACTTGGTCTTGCTTTACGACCAAGAATCCGATAAATTGGGAGCAGGTAAATTTAAGTCTTCATCGATGGGCCCCTATATTGTTAAACGAGTGTTAGCAAAAGGATCCTACGAGTTAATGGATTATGACGGAGTTCCACTGGCGCAACCTCGTAATGGGTTGTACCTCAAGCGTTACTATGCTTAAATAGTAACCAATATGCTTTTGTTATATTTTGTTTTCGCTAAAGTGGTTGTTTTGGTTGAATAATCCACCTTTTTACATTTATTGCAGATGTCAAACCTTTTAGAGCCATGTGTTGGATATGCCGACGGAGCAAGTCGTAGTTCGCGGAACATGTCCTCCGCAGCCTGGGCCATTTTTGATCCAAGCGGCGAGTTAGTAAGTTTCAGAGGTGTATGTATTGGTCAATCAACGAATAACATCGCTGAGTATAGCGCATTGATAGAGCTTCTCTCTGATGCCATCACCCATGGTATACGCCGACTAATTGTCAGGCTAGACTCACAACTCGTAATACTACAACTCAATGGTATATATTCCGTTTGAAACCCAGCTATTTATCGCATGTTCCTAAGGGTTAAGATTTTGGAAAGACAATTTGATCTTATTTAATACCAACATATTTCCAGAAACTTAAACACATTAACCGAATCATTAGCAAACTATGTGTTAGATAGACATTTGCAACATTTATAAAAAGAAACACATCATCAATGTTTTACATGTGGATCATATAGCTCAACCAAAATAAAACCCCGAAAATCAAAATATATATAGCTGTTTATGGTTTACATATAATGTTCTGTAACCAAGACAAAATCGGTCACATGACCCAAAAACTCAAAATGCTAGGGGGCACCCTAGTCTAATGATGCTCGTGATAGCAAGTCACAGCTTGTGCGATCATGCGTAAGAGACGAGTCCATTGTCTAGGCACACCAGTAGTATGCCGTTGTAACTGCAAAGGTAGCTCGTCGATCCTCACATCTGGAATACCGAGAGTAAGGCTCTCAACCTGCTCATGCACAGCTGTGAGAGTCTCGGCCACATCGAGGTGACGAAGAATAACTCTCACGGCGGCCTCTCCTGCCAGGGCAACAACTGGTACTCTTAGGCGAACTACTGGACGAATAGGACCAACATCTACATGTACACATGAGTTTGATTAAAGTCTTGATAGATTAAAGCACAACGACATTATAAATGAAAACAGTAAACAACGATATGGTCAAAGATTTTACCAATATCACCCCACTGCTCGCCATCCGGCAGTACTAAATCTGGATCACCCCGGAAGTCCATGCCAGCATATGGATACTCGGCATAAACCATCTCCTGACGATCGAACCACTTGAAGAAGGTATCAGAAAATGAAATCTGAGACTGGCTAGCATGCCTAGACATATGGTCAACCCATCTCTGCATACGTGGTTCAGTAGGAGAAGGTAAGTCGAGTGCAATTTACTGCGGCTGCATCAGTGGTATATTCTCCAAGGCAAAGGTGGTCAAAATATAACCGAACCCAAAGTTCTTCAACCTCCCATTCTTTATCTTGGTCAGCTGATCTTTCATCACAAGAAGTACTACGTCGCACCAGTTGAATACCTTCGGTTGGAGACATTCCAAGGCATGCTGCATATAGGATCTGTTGGCTACATGAAGAGACACACTACCAACCATCCTACCAAAAGTAAACAGGAGAGTCCTAAGGGACCTGTCAGTGACATCACAGATAATGATCTTGCCATCTTTTCTCGGTTGAGATCCTTCCCTGCAATACTGGCGGACATAATCTCTCACAGAGTCGCCTCCTCGGGCCGAACCTGACAAAAAGATGGGGGCACCCCGCCTCGATAAGCCAGTCAAGAAGTAGATGTCTACTACATTCAAGGGGATATATTTGCCCCTAATCTAGAAAAATTGACTGATAGGATCCCAAGCATCGAGAAAATACTGTAGTAAGTTGATCTACTGTCTCATGCTAGAGATGCAGAAGAACTTCAGCAAGCCACAATTTCGCAGCGCGTTCACTGTAACTGGATCATGTAGGGCAATCATGTCCTCTTCTTCATGTTCTCATTCTCGCCATGTAAGGGCCTTCTTGCTCCGAGATCTTTGAAAAACAAACAAGAGAAGAGTTAAATCCTGATTTTGATGAGAAACAGGAAAAAATTTCATCAAAAATTGTGCAACAAATTCCCTTTCTGCGCCCAACGCACCTGTAGCATTCGATGTACTAAGGGTGCGTTGATGGCAGAATGAACCCCTCAAACCCCAGGGGCTCAGAAAAGCAGGGAATGAAGCACAGAATGCAAAAAGGAAACCATGAAATGAAAGAGCTCGGGTCTAGCTCCTACCTGGTCCAGACGGCACCGAGAATCGTCCACAGAATCTCTCGAAATCCGCTGATGAAAATCGAGGGGGAAAAGGCACCTCCAAAGCTCCAACAAACCAATTTCAAATGAAATGGTAAAATGATAGGTAAAAAACACTTTTTGATTGCTTTTACGTAGTTCAAAGTAAAATATTAGCGTTTTAATCTCATTTTCAAGCAAATATTGTTCATTTCTAACTAGTTTGATGAAGCAGTTGAAAATACAGTGCTATCTTTGGAAAGACGAAGCTATTTATGGTAAAAATTAAAACAAGACCATCTAATCGAGCAGTTTTAGCACATAGTTCAAGCTCGTTAAAAAATAAACATAAGACATGAGCAAATGTTTCCACCTGCGTTTAAGCTCGTTAAAAAATGAACTATTCCCCGGTAAATAACCACCGTGAATGAAGCATTTCAGCCATTAAAGCCTTGGTCGTGTTTGCACCGTCACCTCCACTTTTCCATTGGCCGATCATTCACCTCCATTTGATTGTTTACCCATTTTGAGGAACAGCTGCGAAGAGTGATTTCACTAGCCATCCTTGTGACACTGCCGTGATTGGAAAATGCCAACCCTTACCTGGAATCAGCTGCTACCCATTTTATCACTCGTTCCTCAAAAGACGAGTCTTCTTTAAGCTCTTTTCAACTGACTTGTAAAATATGAAAAGATTGCCAAGTTTTGGCCTTCCAGCTCGTTAAAACGATCGGAAGCGCTATCCCTCCTCTAGATTTTAATCTTTTTGGACCTGGGGGATTATTGCACAAAAAGATCGAGCGCTTGTTTTGTTTGGCTCGTTAAAACTATCAAAAATTCATCCCTTCTGTATTGTTTTATACTTTTTTGGACTTAAGGGATTAGATGACGAAAAAGGAATTTCGGAGTTACCTTTATGTACCTTTTTAGACTCTCTAAAAATGAAAAGGACCGAGTTATCTTTGTCGTTAAACTCGTTAAAAAGATTAATAGCGACAAACTTGTCTTCAGACGAGAACGAGTTTCACTATCGCTAGGCTCGTTAAAACATAGCGATAGGTTTGCCCGAAGGGCAAATTATAGAACAAGCATATGTTATCCTCCTCAAGCTTGACAAAAATAAAGAGGTACTAGTCAGCAATGACTGGGTAAAAATTGGGAAGAAACTCAAAGAATCTTTATTGGTAGCAAGTCGCTCTTGAACATGACACTTCCACTCGTGCCTGAGTCGGGTTGGGTTGTTTCATTCATCGGTCACATCACCATGGTCACGCCATACCATCCACATTTGGGGTAAATGCTACCAATCCATCACATAAGTGTCGCCGACATGTTCAAGAGAAGTCATCCAGAGAGGTCATCCGTGTCCCATCCACTACCATACATTACACTTCATTCTTTCATGACCGCCATCCTGAACCATATATCATCAGATCGTTTTCACCTCCATCAAAATAATTTGCTCCGTTCCATGTCATTGATCTGGGATTCATCAAGGCCCTCCTTTGACGGATCGCTTCTTGTCGACATCAGCTCATTATCCAAGAAGTTGATCTAGGAACACCCCATTCAGTACTTTGAAGCTTGCATGCCTCAATGGCAAGTTTCTCACTTCTGGCGACAGGTATACATCAATGACCTTCGACTGAAAGATTTTGTGTGGTGTTCGACGCCAAGTCCTTTATTCACACCACGTGAATTGTACTGCAGTACCTTGAGGGTCATCATCATTATCAGTGATTCCTCTCGCGCTTGTTAACAGTTTACATCATTGACTGGTAATCAAGCGATGTCTTTTCATGTTCGACTTCAAAACATTTCTCACATGGATCGACTTGTACTTCGAGTGAAGATCAGACGAGATTGAAGACCCTAGATCAAGTTTCATCCATCCGGGCTGCGATATATATTCAGGATAATAAAGACATTGAAATGTACAGCGTTGCAGCACAGATAATCATCCTACCAAAAGGATGATGGCTCTATCAGAATCATCAGTCTACCATCAGACGATTGTCTGTCCTATGTACATGAAAATGAATTTATAAAGCTGAGCATGGGAATGCCTGCCTCAGCTAGATCATGAAAACAGTATGAATATAATGTATTGTATTGTATCTTATTACAGGTCTCCTCCCAGCATTGAAAGAACTTCGGATCCTCCTAATAAAGCATTTCACCCGATAAACGGCCTCATACTTTAGGGGGCAACTGTTATAGACATTTTTGTGCCTTACAACTCTAAGCATGAAATATCCATAAACCAAGGGATCCTAAGTCCCTAAAAGTGTTGTTCCGACCCCTATAGGAACAAGGTCAACAAATTACAGCTTCTCCCAGAAGTTCTCCACCAGAAACTGCTCAAAATCAGTCAAATCAGGATCATTTCAGCTGCTCCACTAGCTAGCTGCGTTGCATAGCACCCATGTACACTAGCTAGGTGCGTTACAATGCACCTAAATGCACTACCAGGGTGCGCTGAGCGGGAAATGACAAATGGCAGTGTCATTCCGCGAGGTGGACAGATAATGGAAGCTTCTAGAATCTTCCCCAATGACACTTGCCTCACTGAGTTCGACCAAGGATGAGTAAGAGGCTCTCAGTCTCCAAGTGGAAGCAAGAACTGACAGAGAGAAGTCACTAGTCAAATCATAAGCTGACTCATCCTCTTTGCATACATCTATATATGGATCCCTCATCCTAGAGATCCGGAGGCGGGAATTTTGTACATTGCAGAGAATTGTTGTTGGTTTTGAGATAGAGATCATAGTATTGTGTGATTTATGCTTTGTTGGAGGTAAAGAGGGGATTCCTTTGCTGGGGGGTTGATGTTGGATCAGGAATCATCGGTTGTAACTCCTCCTGGATCTTCTTGTTATATCAATAAGACTATTTGAGTTTCTCCTACATGCTTGTGTATCAATGATGTTTTGTTATATTTGCATGTTTAGCTTAAATCTGATCCTAAGCTATTTATGAATATAAATCCATGTCTTTGTGTAGTTTTCCTCTTCTGTGATCTTGCAGGAACTTGGTGAAGCTGGGCAAGTAAGGGAGCAGGTAGCTGGAAGCTGTCAAAGAGGAGAGAGATTGGATCAAAGGACTAGCGCAAGGCACAGGTTGGTTCATCCTATTCCTCTTCATTTATAGTTCATAAAGAAGAATACGAAAGTAGTTTTCTCTGTTTGTTTCTAAGGTACTGTCACACCTTAGTGGGATATGGGCGTTCTGAGTAGACACTTTTCCCGTTAACAGTACCTCATCAAAATAAACAATACATAGTTGAAGTAAAGCATCGCCTTGCAGTGCTTGATAACATGAGTTACCGGCAAGTTTTTTGGAATGACAAACAAATTGAAAGCTTTTTGCAATCAAAAGATGAATTTGAAGACTGCAACATAGATTTGGAAATTGAAATAGACAATCAAACTGATGTACATAGTGATTTAGAACAAATTGTTGTCTATGAGGAGTAATTTCCTTTGAATAAAACTGTACAAAAAACTGAAATACATAAGGACCTAGAAAAAGAAGAATTTAAAGTACTGCAACTTAAAGATAATGTTCTCCCTAGAGGACTTTCTTCTTTAGAATAACTATTTGATTTTAATGATGTTGCTAGAAAACCAAAAATAGAACCCCCATGAAGAACAATGAAATATAGGTAGTGAATTGAACCCCAAAATCATAAAACTGTCAAAATCACTACCCCTCATGGCTAAAAGAAAATATATAGCTCTATTCCAAGAATTCATAGATGTGTTTGCCTGGAGTTATGAATATTTGAAAGCTTATGGTACTAGCATTATACAACACAAAATTCCACTCAAAGAAGATCAAAATCCATTTAAACAGAAGTTACACAGGATAAACCCTGTTTTAATACCTTTGGTTGAAAAATAAATCAAGAAGATGTATGATGCTAAGATCATAGTCCCAATAAGATATTCTAAATGGTCATCCAACATAGTGCCTACAAGAAAGAAAAGTGGTGAAATAAGACTGTGCATTGACTTTAGAAATTTAAACAAGGTTTCTCTCAAGGACAACTATCCCTTACCAAAGATGGATCATATATTGCAAAGGGTAGTGGGTTCTAGCAGGATTTCCCTATTAGATGGTTTCTCAAGATACAATCAAGTCTTAGTACATCCTGATGATCAAGATAAAACTCCTTTCACTAACCCTTGGGGAACTTTCATGTATATTAAAATTCCTTTTGGATTAATGAATGCGGGTGCCACTTTTTAGAGAGCAATGGACATTGGTTTCTCAGAAGAGATTGGATATTTCATTGTAATTTATCTCGATGACATCACAGTATTTTCAAAAAGTGATGAAGAACACTTAGCACATCTAAGAAAGGTATTTGAAAAGTGCAGAAAGTTTTTATTTCACTTAATCCTAAGAATTCATTGTTTGGCCTTGAAGAGGGAAATATTTTAGGCCATATCATATCCAAAGATGGAATCAGGATTGACCCTAGTAGGATTGAAGGCATCCTAAAAATCAGTCATCCAAGAAACATGAAAGAACTTCAGTCTTTTATTGGGAAAATATTTTTTTTGAGAATATTTATACCAAATCTGGTTGAACTACTCAGGAATATAACAAACATGATTAAAAAGGATACATAAATCAAATGGAATGTGGAATCTAAGCAATATTTTGACCTAGTTAAATATGCATTAACACAAGCCCTAGGTTTAATCAACCCCGATTTCACCAAGGATTTTAGAATATTTTCTTTTGCATCTGAATATACTATTTTTGCTAGGTTATTACCAGAAAAATAGCGATGGACATGAACAACCAATAGCATTCTTTAGAAAAGCTCTGAGAGATGCTTCTTTGAAGTACAATATCGTGGAAAAACAAGCATTTGCTTTAGTCAAAGCAATAAAATAATTCAGGGTTTATGTCTTACATTCTCATATCATTTCTTATGTGCCCAATGTAGTGGTCAAAGACGTTCTCACTCAAAGTGGACCAGATGGGAAGACAGGCAAATGGATAGCTGTGATATTGCAATATGATATAGAAATCAAGCCCACCAAGTTGATAAAAGGATAGGGATTAGCCAAATTAATGGCTGAATCAAATTTCAATGCTTTAGAAATCAAAATGGTGTTTTCTTTGGACTATCTTGAGGAACTGGCGACTCCACCCATAGATGAGGCATATTTAAATTCTGTAGAATTCCTGTAGAAACTCCGATAGATCTAGAATTCTAGTTAAATTAAACACAAGTAATTTTCTGATATTCAAGAGAGGAGAGAAAGAATTTGCTCCATAAAATCAATGTATTGAATTAATGAACAATAGTAATACATGAGAAACCAAACCTCTAATCCCAAAGGGAGGTGGTTATACAGAAATTGTTGAATCTAGAAAACTAGGGAAAAACTAGTAAAAAACTAGAAAAGGCTAAGAAAAGCTAAAGGGAGGCCTAAAATAGCAACAATGACTCAAGAAAACCTATGCCAACTATCAGTCACTAGGAAAGCATGACGAGGGGTGCATTTCCCAAGGAAGGCAACTTTAAAACATGCTAAAATGGTTTGGGGGACCAAATCCCTTGATTTAAGGGGGAATCTTCATGTGGGGCGCCAATCCTCAAATAACTCAAGTGGATGAGGTGTGGTTAGGTGTGAACATGCACTTAGATGTATAAATGGTTTAGGAAAGTGGCTGGACCAATATTTCCATAATATTAATCCTTTAAAGGCAAAAAACAAGGGAAAGTTGGTCCACCAAGCTAGTTTACCAAAAACCAAGTTGAACATGATTTTTAGTGCATGTAGCTAAGTCAAGGATACTTAGGCTAAAAAGTAAATGTAGATGTTAGGATTATATTCCAACAAATTATACCTGGTATGCAGACCTTTTATATGTTCTTTTCAATTTAAATTATCCTCCTGGATTATCCAAAACAAAAGCTAGATTTCTCAAATTGAAAGTTGTCAAATTTTGTATTGTTGATGGTATATTGTATTGGAAATATGCTGGAGGTGTTTTACTTAGATGCTTGTTAAAGGATGAGGCTGACAAAGTTATGCAGGAATTCCATGAATGTGACTATGGAAGCCATCTTTATTGGAAGGAAACTACAAATAAAATCCTTATAGCTGGTTATTATTGACCTACACTATTCCCAGATATCCATAGGATGGTAACCGCTTGCCACAAATGCCAACTTTTTGAAGGAAAGAGAAAATTGTCACCCCTGCCTTTGAAACCCATCTCTGTTAAAAGCCCTTTCTAGCAATGGGGACTAGATTTCATTTGTGAAATTCATCCTCCATCCTCTGCCCAACATAAATGGATCCTAACTACCACTGATTATTTACCAAATGGATAGAATCCACTCCTTCAGGAGCTGCTAATGACTCTGTCATAATAAAGTTCCTAGAAACCAATATTCTTTCTAGATTTGGTTGTCCTAGGAAAGAAATCACCGATAATGCTGCAACTTTCAAGTAAAAAAAGATTGTGGATTTTTGTCACAAATATCATATCCCCTTGGGACATTCAACAAATTATTACCCTCAAGGTAATGGATTAGCTGAATCTTATAATAAAAGTTTGGTGAACATTATTAAGAAGATTTTGGAGGACAATAAGAATTCATGAAACAAAAAATTGGTCTATGCATTATGGGCTGACAGATTGACTATAAAGAAATCAATTAGCATGTCCTCATTTCAGTTGGTTTATGGTATAGATGCAGTATTTCCTACTTCCATGGGAGTACCAGTTATGAAGATCATCCAGGAGATACAAAGTGAACCTAATGATATCCAAAGGAGGATATATCATGTTAGAAAATTATATATTACAGAGAAATGGAACACATAAAATATTGTAGTAATATAAACACATAAAACACATAAAACAAGAGAGACACAGATATACGTGGTCCACCCAGTTTGGGCTACGTCCACGGGAAACAACCAGTCCTTCCTTTTATATTATCCATCAAACTAAAGACATACAACCTACAACATATTCGTTGTAATTCCCTCTTCACTCTCAATCTCCTCTCTCTTCCTCACTCATAATACAAATCTACATAGATGCAATAAAATTCCCTCATATATAGCGAGGGGTTGCCTTCTAGGGAAAAAACCCTAAATTAAACATAACTTCTACCATCAGATCTCTTCCTAATGAACGGCCCAGATTGACTATGAAATTACAATATTTTACAAGGAAATTTTACATCTATTCTTAGCTTCGGGGGCAGTGCCCCCAATCCCCCCCCTTGGGGGGGGGTGCTCCCAAAAGGTCGCAGCTGCCCCCCCGGGACCCCCCTTGCAATGAATACTTTACGGGTGGCATTACCGCCCCATTACAAATTGGGTTCCAATGCGGTGATACCTTTGAATACAGAAGATAATCAGGCTCCACACCCAAAAATCTCCCACTTGGAGACTGATTATAGCAACTCCATCATTGCTTTATTTACTGGAAAATGAATCCACTTTGGACGTGGTTGTTTCTCATATTCTTCATCATACTTGAAGACCAATTGAAACTGAGTAGATTCTTAGTTTCTTCTTGGTTACAACTTTTGTTAACATATTTGCATGATTCTGGCTAGTGTGTATATTTTCCAGCTTCAACTATCCATCCTCCAACACTAACCATATGAAATGGTACTTGAGCTATATATGTTTAGTCTTGGAATGAAATGCAAAGTTCTTTGCAAGATGTATGGCACTTTGGCTGTCACTGTATAACTTTCCCAACTCCTGATTCATACCCAATTCATCTAGAAACCTTTGTAGCCAAATCATTTCTTTACTAGCCTCTGTAACAACAACATATTCTACTTCTGTTGTTGAGAGTGCAACAACACTTTGTAGTTTTGAGTCCCAACTGATAGCTATTCCACCTACAGTGAACACATAACCTGTTGTGCTTCTCATGTTATCTCTATCGCCCACCATATCTGCATCAACATATCCCTGTAGAGAAATGTTTGAACCACCAAATCATAATGTTTGATTTGTGGTACCTCTCAAATACTTGAGAATCCACTTCACCACCATCCAATGTTCTTTTCCTGGATTTTTCATGTACCTGCTTACAACTCCCATTGCATGTGCAATATCAGGCCTTGTGCAAACCATTGCATACATTAAGCTTCCAACTACTTATGCATATGGAACTTTAAACATATGAGCCATTTCTTCCTGAATCTTGGGACACTCCTCCTTACTTAATTTGAAATGGCTAGCCAAAGGTATACTAACTCGTTTTGCATTATGCATATTAAACATTTTCAACACCTTTTCTATGTACTCACTTTGAGACAATGTTAATTTGTGATTCTTCCTGCCTCTAGTTATTCTCATACCAAGGATTTGTTTTGCAGCACCCAAATCCTTAATTTCAAATGAGTTTGCCAATTTTATTTTGAGCACATTTATTTCCTGCATGTTAGAACCTACAACAAGAATGTCATCTACATACAATAACAATATAATATAGCTGCCATCATTTTTCCTTTTGAGATAAACACAATGGTCAGAGTGACATCTAGTATAACCTTTTTCAGACATAAACCTATCAAATTTTAGATACCACTATCTTAGAGCCTGTTTTAAGCCATACAAGCTCTTCTTCAACCTGCACACTAGTTTCTCCTTCCCTTTCACCTCATATCCTTGTGGCTGTTGCATATATATCTCTTCCTCCAAATACCCATGGAGAAAGGTTGTCTTTACATCTAACTGCTCAAGATGAAAATCTCCAACTGCTACTAGACTAAGTCCCAAGTCTCGTTATGTGCTAAGGAGTCCATTTCTTCTTTCATGGCTTGCTCCCACTTCTTCGTAGTTTCTACCTGTACTACTTCTTCATAACATTTTGGTTCACCACAATTAGTCAACAATACATAATATAATGAAGGAGAGTATCATTTAGGGGTTCTACTTATCCTAGTAGATCTTCTAACACCACTTTAAGGTGTTTGAGGTGCTTGTTGCTATTGTGGTTGTTGTTCTAGTTGTTGATCATTATGTTTTTAGGCACCAGCACTTTTTCTGTGATCTTGTCAAGCACTGCGAATTCTCTGTTTTCTTTTTCTTGTTTCTTTTCCTGCAACCAATCCTTATACAAAACCTTTTCATTGAATATGAAATCTCTGCTCCTAATTATTTTGTGCTTTTCATAATCATAAAAGCAATAACCAAAATCATTAACACCATATCCAATAAAGGTACATTTCTTTGATTTTGCCTCAAGCTTTGTTCTATTTTTGTTATTAATGTGGACAAAGGCTTCACTACCAAAATTATTTAAAAAAGAGTACTTTACCTTTTTACCTGTCCATGCCTCCTCTAGAATACCACCATCTAAGGAATTTGAAGGTCCTCTATTTATTAGATAAACAACAATATTTACAACCTGCCCAAAATTGTAAAGGAAATCCTGCATGCAATCTCATGCACCTTGCACGCTCCATGATTTTCCTATTCATCTTTTCTGACACACCATTTCCTTATGGTTTTCCTGGAACTGTCTTCTCTCTACAAATTCCATTCTCTGAAAAATAGCTATCAAACTCTTTGCTGCAATATTCACCTCCATTGTCTGATCTGAGACACTTCAACCTTTTTCCTATCTCATTTTCAACCAAAGCTTTCCATTTCTTGAAAGTATAAAATACATTAGATTTATTTTGAATACAATAAATCCAGGTTTTTTTGGTTGCATCATCGATAAAAGTAACATAATAATGAGAGCCAGCAAGAGATGATACCTGAGCAGGTCCCCATAAATCTGTATGCATAAGCTCTAATTTTTCGCTCTTCTTTTCTTTCCCAACTCTAAGGAATCTAACTCTCTTCTATTTTCCATAAACACAATTCTCACAAAATTTTAAATCAACATGCTTCAAACTTGGCAACAAATTTCTTGACTGAAGAATTTGCATCCCCTTCTCACTCATGTGCCCAAGCCTATGATGCCACAATGTTGTATCTTCTCCTGTAGAGGTTAAAGCATTAACAGAATTAGAAATACCATTGCATAAATACAATGTACCAACCTTTCCTCCTTTTGCTATTACCAGGGATCCTTTAGTGACCTTCCATGTTTGTAGTTACACAACCTTCACCTCCCAACTTCCCTGTTGAAATTAGATTTGTCTTCAGATCTACAACATGCCTTACCTCCTTCAATAGCCATTGATTTCTATTTTGGTGTTTTATGAAAACTGTACCCATTCCAATGATTTTATAAGGTTTATCATCACCCAATCAAACCTGTCAGAAATCTCCTTGAACATAATCATAAAAATGCTTCCTATCAGGTGTGGCATGGAATGAGGCCCCTGAATCTACCACCCAGGCATCAATAATATTTTCTAATGAAAGAATCAAAGCATATTGCAACACATCACCTATTACATTCACTTCATGATTAGTTTCTTCCTCTTTTTTTCCCTTTCGAGACTTGCAGTCTTTCTTCAGGTGTCCTTTATTCCCGCATTTCCAGCACACTATCCCCGATTTTTACTTATATCTTCTTTTTCTTGACTTACTGCAATATCCTGGGCTCTTTCCTCTTTCCATTTTTCTTCCCCTAGTCCCCTAGTCTCTACAGTCAAAGCATTACCTGATGTCTCATCAGAGCTTTTCCATCGCATTTCCTCGCTAAGGATTGCATCGACAACATCATCAAACTTTAAACTATTAGATCCAGAGACAGAGTTACTAATGGCCATTACTAAGCCATTCCAACCTTCTAGCAATGAGCACAGAAATAACAGAGCCCTAACTTCATCATGAAAAGTTACCCCTACAGAACTTAACTGACTAGTAACTATATTAAATTCATTTAAATGATCAGCAACAGATCCACCTTCTGACATCTTCATATTAAATAAACGCTTCATAAGAAATACCTTATTTGAGGTCGAGGGTTTTTCATATAGTTTGGCCAATGTCGACATGAAACCCTTTGTTGTCGTTTCCTTTCAAATATTAAATGCTACCGACACTGCTAGACATAGACGTATTGTTCCAAGTGCCTTTCTGTCAAGAATATCCCATTCTGTGTCTGTCATACTTGTCAGCTTCTTTGTCCGCTCAATGGTTGGTACAGATCTCTCTAATACAGATAATCTTCCATCTGCATCTTCCACAGCTAGTAGTTTTGGCCGTTGATTTTTTTGACCCTAAACCTACCATCTTCTGCCATTGCTCCCACTTGAACTAGGAATCCTTCTCTCCTGCAAGTTTATCAGCCAAATAGACCTTCGGCTTAGATACCAGTTGTTAGAAAATTATATATTATAGAGAAATGGAACACATAAAATATTGCAGTAATATAAACACAGAAAACTTATAAAACAAGAGAGACACAAATATACGTGGTTCACCCAGTTTGGGCTACATCTATGGAGAAACAACCAGTCCTTCCTTTTATATTATCCAGCAAACTGAAGAGATACAACCTACAACATATCCACTGTAATTACCTCTTCGCTCTCAATCTCCTATCTCTTCCTCACTCAGAATATAGATCTACATAGATGCAATACAATTCCCTCATATATAGCGAGGGGTTACCTTCTAGGGAAAAAAACCCTAAATTAAACATAACTTCTACCATTAGATCTCTGCCTAATGAATGACCCAAATTGACTACGAAATTACAACATTTTACAAGGCAATTTTACATTTATTCTTAGCTTTGGGGGCGCTGCCCTTGATCCCCCCGCTAGGGGGGGGGGTCTCCCAAAAGATCGCAGCTGCCCCCCCTGGACCCTCCTTGCAACGAATATTTTACGGGCGGCATTGCCGCCCCATTACGAAATGGGGTCCAATGTGGCAATACCTTTGATTACAAAAGATAATCAGGCTCCACACCCAACATATAAGACCATTCAATTACAACAAATCTGATGAAAAAGTTTACAACATAACTTACATTGTCCAAGAAAATATAAAGACAATTTCTAACAAAAGAACCAAGGCTGATGATTTCAACATGGGGGAAAAAGTGTTAAAGTGGGACTCAAGAAGAGAAGACAAAGGAAAACATGGTAAATTTGAGAATCTTTGGAAGGGTCCATATATCATTTCAGCTTTCAAAGGAAATAATGCATTTTTTCTCAAAGAATTGGATGGAACAGAATTATCAAGAGGTCCTGTCAATGGTAGGATGCTGAAACATTATTTCTCATAAGCACAGGAATATCCTCACTCCATTGTACATATCACAAGTTTAAGAATTTTTTTATTAGTTTATTTGATAACAGAAATCAAATTGAAGACAAAACAGATTTGAAAGACTCAAGGCCACTAGTCATGTGTTCTTGAAACTTCAAGTTGAGAAGTGCCATCCCCAGCTGGAGCCACTGTTAGGGTCCTATAATTTATAGGATCTCATGGTGATTAAGCATTTCACAGTTTTCAGGTTTCAAATTATTCATAGATTTCAATTTTCAATTCATTTCATAGAAAAAAAAGAGAAAAAATAAATGAAAAGAGGGTATATAAAAAAAAGGAGAAAAAGAAAGCCCCAAAGATTGTTCAAATCATACAGTTTAAGCATGATTGAACAAATTTCAATTAATGTTGATAAGCTAGTAAATAAAGAGTTGCCAAATAGTTAAATCTTGGCAAATTAGTAGCTAGGTAGAAATGGAATTTGGTCCAACTATTTAATCTGGACCAAAGAGGAGAAATAAGTGATATAGTAGGTTAGATCTTAAAAGAAAAGAGATGAAAAAGAAAAAAAAAATTAAAGAACAAAAAATGCTAGGATAGAGAATAAGGGTAGGTAGAATCAGAGAATAAAGAAGGGGTATCAAAGGACCTTCTTAAAATTGGAAGACATTTCCTAAGGTTCGAAGAAAATTCGATCTTTCTAAGGTCAGATAGCAGGATTTGTAAGGAAAAGGGGCTTACGACACATCAATAATTATCCCCCCTTTAAACCTTATTTATTTCCCTTTTCACATTCCTATAGTCTGCCCCCATTCATAACCTGACCCCACCACACACTCACCCATCATGTCATCATTAACATACCCACCATATTTCCCCTCATCTCTGCTTACTTTGCCCGATCAAATGGCCCACGTCTTTTTTTGGCCCCCCCTCACCGCACAAAAGTTAATCCCATGGCCGGGGGGGTGCGCAGGGTGGGTCCGAAGTCAGTAGATTTCGCTCCCTTACGTGTCATGTTCTCGTGAGTTCTCACCCCCCCTCTCATACCGCCTACCGCTCCTCAGGTCCCCGAAAAGTTGTATCCCATATTGGCTAAACCACTCACCAAAGCGACCGTTGAACACTCACCACCTCACCACGCCAACCCGTCTAATCATCCCCATCCCTACTGTTGAGACATAAATGAGGTCAGGCTGTTAGCCAACAAACCCGCTGTCTAGTCAATTTAATGTCTTAAATTGATCTACATAAATTATCAATCTGGGTATCGTAAACTGATGAAGTGTGGTGCACCATATGTGCTTAGTTAACCTTTCGCTTACTTCGTTGTTTTATAGTTTATGTTGTTTTTTGGGTTTTGTTCTTGTTGGTTTTCTAAAGTGTTTAATGCAAATGGAAATCCTATTCTAAGGTCTTAAGAATAATTTTAAAGGACAAGTATGGATAAAGATTTCAAGACAAGGCCTATGTCCCTAATGGTAACTTCCAAAACTTAGCACTTCAAAAGAACTTAAAACATGTTATTGATGGAATTAGTATTTAAACAAAAGTGTAAATATACAGCTAATTCAATCAAAATAAAATGCAATAACCAAACAATGAGCTAGTGACTATGAGACCCAGTATCCTTGTTGCTTCAGCCGAAGGACAAGATGATTCTATCATGTCATTAGTCATTAAAAAGCTATGTGCATCACTAATCTACAATCAAAATAGAATGCAACAACCAAATAATGAGCTAGTGACTATGAGACCCAGTATCCTTGCTGCGTCAGCAAAAGGACAAGATGATTCTATCATGTCATTAGTCATTAAAAGGTTATGTGCATCACTAATCTACAATCAAAATAGAATGCAATTTATGTACAGCTAATATACAGAAGCATAACAAAATTAAATGCAGAATTAAATGACAACTATACAAGGCTTTAGTGTGCAGGGGCCCTCTACCACTTACATGAATTAAAATTGCATGAATGAAAAATCTAATCTATCAAACTTGAAAGAAATTAAATAACATAATGAAATCAAAGCAATATTTACAAAATGAAATCTACTCTACCTTACATTCTACAAAGCAATATTTACAAAATGAAATCTACTCTACCTTACATTCTAATATGCTCCATGACATCTACTTCACATCTCCTTCCATGTTGAGAACATCAAAGCTTTATTCAAATTCTTCAAAAATAAAAAGTACAACAAAGTGCTCCAAAGCTTTCAAAAGCCATCAAGGAAGAACTACAAACTTAAGAACTAGGGACTAAAAGACTAGCAAATGAAGGAGAGAGATCTCCTATTTATACAAAAAGATGAGAGCCATCTCATTAATGATAGTCCATGAATCTCTCCCTCTACCTCTAGAGTCCTAATCAAAATAGGAACTGATAAGACACATGTCTTCTTAGAGTTACAATACAATTAGGAGATGTGACACATATCCTCATGATCCCATGATTCTTTCCAACCAAATTCGAATTTGGCCTTAGAGTGCCACATAAGGGTCTTCTAGAAGTCTCCTTTCAACCTACACATGTCAACAACCTCAACCCATTTGTTAGGTATAAGCATATGCACATTATTTTCTAATTTTTAACCACAAATTCACTTAAAAGCCTTAGAATTAATAAAGATTGGAAAAACATAAATGTGGCCCAATGATAATGAAAGTGGGATGAATGTGGTGACATAGTAGTAAAATGGAGGTGAAATGGAGGTGATATAATGTACATAATAGTGAAAGTGTAATGGAAATGAATGACATTTTCAAGACTCAACATACCCCCCAACTGAAGCTGTTGCATGTCCTCATGCAATATATATTACATTAACTCTTTTGATCCTTGAGCTTTGGCTTAACTTTGCATGATATTATTTGATAACTTCATATGTCTGCAAAGTGTTTCACTTGAATTGCAACATGGTTGGTTCTTGTGTTACAACCATTTTTTTTTTTTTTGCCTTCTATTTTGATCTTTGAACTTTGCATAATGATATTTTTATTATTGTTGCAAAGTATATCTTTATTGGATTGCATGATGGTTGGTTCTTGTGTGACAACCATGATTTTGTTTGTATCCAATTTATCCTTTAAGCAGTTTTTCAAAAGCCATTGTATGCTCATAATAGCAATGTAATAATTAATATATGTTGGAAGTATGTGAGCTCCTGAATATGATATGGACATGGCAAGATATGAATATGAATGTATTCCCCCCCCCCCCCAATTGATGGTATTGTCAATTTTATGAAATGAGGAAGAGAAATGTTTTTCCAACAATTATCATTCTAGCTTTTTATGGAATTCTATGGTCAAAAGTTAGAAAATGTCGTACCTTCACTTACCCTTTGGAATGGATGAGTTGTATGTGTAGTGGCTGAAAATTTCTGAATTCTTCTTCAAGTGGCTGAACAAGAGGAGTCATGGATAGAGAGATAAGATGACTTTTTATTGCTTCTACTAAAACTTGCTAAATCTGCTCCAAAATGCTGAAAATAATAGTCTTCATGTCTTCAAAACTCATTGGCACAATTCCTACTATGTGAAAAGATGTTCTGATGTTGAACATAGTAGGAAATTGTTGGCTTAGTGGCCATTAATGGATGCCACTAGTCAACACGAGAACTCTCACCATTGATGACAATGAGAGTCAAGATGCCCAAACACATCTTGCTAGGTACGAATGAATTTGCTGAAGTCGAGTCACCTAGAAGATCTGACGAACAAGGGACATTAATGTATTCCCATTGTTTGTCAGCATGAGGACTTTCCATTAAGGCATGCAAGCCTTAAGGTGTTTTTACAAAGAAATTAGACTCAAAGGACTATGGATTCAATAATTTGCATTGAAGCAGGGCTTATTTGCGGAATGAAAATGATAAGGAATGGAAGATGAAAATGGAAAATGGCAATGGAGAACATAAATGGCAATGGAAATAAGCATGTGAATGAGCCTCTTGCTTTTATTTGTGGGTCATGAATGAACAAAAAGAGATGGAAAGTGTATGTGAATGTAAATGGAAAATATGGAGTGGAATGAGGTGAATAGTTTATTATGAAGTATGGATGTGATGGATGGATGTGATGGAGACAATAGTATCTGAAAGTTTTTCAAGTGTTTGGATCTGATTTTGAATCATCATATTTCCTCTTTGTTGTTGATCATCCTCTTATGAAACAAATTGGTCTCTTAGAGAGACACCATTCTCTTGTAGTCATTTGTCCTTCCTCCTGGAACCTGCAAAAAAAACTAATACTTCTTCTGCAATGGCATGTAAGATTATCAAAGGAGAGAGATGGCCAATCTCTCTAGTTATGATATTTACACAAAAAACTAATAATTTTTATTAGTGAAACAAGTTCTCAAAGGAAAAATCAAAAGAATTTATACCTGATTTGGAATTAGTGCCTCAAGTTGATGTTGCTTCTTTTTAGCAATTTATTTCATTATTTGCCATTTCAAACCCAAATGATGGATTTCTCATTGTGTAGATCTTGTTGAGATCTTTCCAATGGTACTTAAATCATCAAAATCTGATTTTGTATGAGAAAGTTAGGTTGATTTGAACAATGAGGTTTTTTCTGGCTGCGGAATTGGAGAACAGCTACGGAATCGGACTTTAGCTGCGGAATGTGCACGGTTCTATAGCTAAAAATCTTGAATATAAAGTTAGCCATTCATCTTTCATCATCAATCCAAAATTAATCAATACCTTCAGAAAAGTGAGCAAATAACTTATTCATTTCATTGATTCAAAATTATTATTTTTTTCTTGACATGCAGTGACTCAGTGTGGCCACTCAGTGTGGCGACTTAGTGATAACACACAATTTGAATTCCTTTTGACCGGGGTCTTTTTCATCAAATTTGACCAAATGAATAGGAAACCATCCATGTATCGACATTCCCCTAGCTACACATGTGGCTTGTTTTGCTTGATGACACCTGCAACCTAGAGTTTAACAAAACAGCTGCGGAAAGTTGAGCCCGCTGCGGAAAGTTAGCTAGCTGCGGAAAGTTAAGCTAGCTGCGGAAAGTTGAATCACCTGCGGAAAATGGCTACAACAGTCAACCATCAGTTTCAAGTTATTTTCTTCATTGTTTGCATGTAGGAACTCTGTGAATTGCAGTGGCATATGGAGCAAACCATGGTACTTACTCTTTTGCTGCATTTTTTCGTGTGCTGACGGATTTTGTATCATCGCATGCCTTTTGATATTCATATAATACAAATCACTTGAATACAGATTCAGATTGTTTGTGTGTGACATTTATAGTTTATACCATCAGCCAAAAGAAAGTTAAGGTGTTGACGAATTGACTTTTTCAACAAAAGCACGTGAAGTGATAACAGTAGTGTTAGCGGGAAATGGAGAAGGTTTGACACAGCGTAACATGAAACTGCCTGAAGAAACCATTCACGGATTCAACCAAACAAACAACGGAATCAGCCTTGGCATAATGAAGTATGAGTAAAAGACGGAAGTTGTGAGGCATGGTGGGAGACGTGGACGAGTTTGAGTTAAAAATGGAAGACGGGTGGCAGAAGACGTGTTATCTCAAACAACCACAACATTCCGTGTATGAATTGTTCTTTGTTTATTTAATAAAAACCTTCTTTTTTTCCTCATATTCAGTGACACCGTGGATGACTTGGCTGCCAAGAAAAACGGATCTGAGCAGATTTCTCAAGGAAAACGAAATATGGTCACAATTGTTAAAAAAAAACACTGATTTTTTTCACACGCGGCAGACAAAAATGGGCTCCAAAGAACCAAAGGTTTCTCCTAGACCGCCACAAATTTCTTCAAACGGTTTCTGGGTTATCTAATTAACCCACCTGGAAAAAACACCCATGTTTTAGTTTCTTGAAATTCATCTCTGTTTGGGCAAATCAAACGTTTGAAGTTAGACGTTTTTTCAGCTATTACGTTTTTCTGAGTTTTATTGTTCCCACTGTTCTGCCTTTTATGAATTTGCATTCGGCCTTAAGATAAATCTCAGAGGGGGAAAAATTGTTTTCAAATGCAGTCAATAACTAATGAATCAGTCAGGGAAGGAGATGCTAAAAAAAATTCTTCACAAGCCTTCCAATCGCAGAATTTGTACAGTATACGCCTGACTGCAACAATCTACTTCTTTTTATTGTGTTACCAAAATGCCTTTTAAATCTTAAGGACAACGATCACTTCAGAAGTTTCTTCTTTGGTTAGACAATTTCCGGCTGATTCAAATGTCTTTACTCTTAATTTAAATGAGTTTTCTTGAAATGCAACTTGAATCTTGCTCCTGCCTCAGTAGTAATGCGAACAGCAGCAAGAGAATCTCTCATACAGAGTTCATCTTCTCTTAGATTCTCAAAAATTTCAAACTCATTAAAATTAATCATTTTCCTTGGCTCATTGTTATTATATTCTACAAGATATCCAGTTAATCCTTCATATCCTTTCTTTGAAAGCCATATCAGCAAGAGTCCAACCAAATCCCAAAAACAAAGAGTTTTTATTTTAACACAACAGTCCATGCAATTTGACCTATTTTTTCTTAAATGTTCTTTCAGGTTTGTTTCAGGCCAAAGCTTGAACAGGGAGGCAGATTTTCTTGTTGAAGCCACAATGAAAAGCTAGGATTGAGGATAACCATAGATTATTTTTCTTCTCTTTTCTTCTCTGAAATTGTAAAATTTTATGAAAATGATTAATGCTTTTCAATTTCAGGCAGCAAATACTTCAAGAAAAACATGTTAAAAACATGACTTTGACTGAGGTCTTATGTCGGTTTTTCATCGATCTGAGCTAGGTGACTAGGATAGGATCCATGTCGGGAAAATTCTTAAGATGCCCATGTGGTCAGTTTTTTCATTGGATGCCTGTAACCTGCTAAACCTTGAAACAGCTACGGAATTCTCAGCTAGCTCCGGAATCAGGGCAGTTTCCGCAACTAAGTTGCAAAACCTTATTAAAACAGGATACAGTGTTTTGAAGACCACTACAAAGCATAACCAGACAATTTTGGACAATTTGAACCTATCAAAGCAGTTGAGTTTCATTTTTTTCATCATTTATTTTTTATTGAATCAATTGAAATGTTGAAGTTTATTTTGTCTCATTTTTTTTTTTTTTTTACATAATAATTTTTTTTCTGATCCTCCAGATCACACAAAGTGCAAGAGGAGAGCATAATCAAGAATTATTAATTTTTTTTTCATATGTAAGAAATAAGGTCTCCTAATTACACTTCCCCGGCAACGGCGTCAAAATGTCTAGTCAATTTAATGTCTTAAATTGCTCTACATAAATTATCAATCTGGGTATCGTAAACTGATGAAGTGTGGTGCACCATATGTGCTTAGTTAACCTTTCTCTTACTTCATTGTTTTATAGTTTATGTTGTTTTTGGGGTTTTGTTCTTGTTGGTTTTCTAAAGTGTTTAATGCAAATGGAAATCCTATTCTAAGGTCTTAAGAATAATTTTAAAGGACAAGTATGGATAAAGATTTCAAGACAAGTCCTATGTCCCTAATGGTAACTTCCAAAACTTAGCACTTCAAAATAACTTAAAACATGTTATTGATGGAATTAGTATTTAAACAAAAGTGTAAATATACAGCTAATTCAATCAAAATAAAATGCAATAACCAAACAATGAGCTAGTGACGATGAGACCCAATATCCTTGCTGCTTCAGCCGAAGGACAAGATGATTCTATCATGTCATTAGTCATTAAAAGGCTATGTGCATCACTAATCTACAATCAAAATAGAATGCAACAACCAAACAATGAGCTAGTGACTATGAGACCCAGTATCCTTGCTGCTTCAGCAAAAGGACAAGATGATTCTATCATGTCATTAGTCATTAAAAGGTTATGTGCATCACTAATCTACAATCAAAATAGAATGCAATTTATGTACAACGAATATACAGAAGCATAACAAAATTAAATGCAAAATTAAATGACAACTATACAAGGCTTTAGTGTGCAGGGGCCCTCTGCCACTTGCATGAATTAAAATTGCATGAATGAAAAATCTAATCTATTAAACTTGAAAGCAATTAAATAACATAATGAAATCAAAACAATATTTACAAAATGAAATCTACTCTACCTTACATTCTACAAAGCAATATTTACAAAATGAAATCTACTCTACCTTACATTCTAATATGCTCCATGACATCTACTTCACATCTCCTTCCATGTTGAGAACATCAAAGCTTTATTCAAATTCTTCAAAAGTACAAAGTACAACAAAGTTCTCCAAAGCTTTCAAAAGCCATCAAGGAAGAACTACAAACTTAAGAACTGGGGACTAAAAGACTAACAAATGAAGGAGAGAGATATCCTATTTATACAAAACGATGAGAGCCATCTAATTAATGATAGTCCATGAATCTCTCCCTCTACCTCTAGAGTCCTAATCAAAATAGGAACTGATAAGACACATGTCTTCTTAGAGTTACAATACAATTAGGAGATGTGACACATATCCTCATGATCCCATGATTCTTTCCAACCAAATTCGAATTTGGCCTTAGAGTGCCACATAAGGGTCTTCTAGAAGTCTGCTTTCAACTTACACATGTCAACAACCTCAACCCATTTGTTAGGTATAAGCATATGCACATTATTTTCTAATTTTTAACCACAAATTCACTTAAAAGGCTTAGAATTAATAAAGATTGGAAAAACATAAATGTGGCCCAATTATAATGAAAGTGAGATGAATGTGGTTACATAGTAGTAAAATGGAGGTGAAATGGAGGTGATATAATGGACATAATAGTGAAAATGTAATGGAAATGAATGACATTTTCAAGACTCAACACCCACGCCAAATTAAGCCAATCCAATAGCCTAATTTCAAATCATAAAACCACCAAAGCCATGCCAATTTCAAACTTTAAATGTTATTGTTCACTTGTAGGCATTTCCTCCCACTCCATTTGCAGGTGTTTCCTCCCACTCCATTTGCAGGCATTTCCTCCCACTCCATTCATCTATTGTAGAGACCGCAAAACAAACCAAAAGAACATCAACACAGTCTAGGATTACTAATTTTCAAGCAGTGATCATCAATTCCTATAGTGATCATCAATTCCTACTCTTGAATCCCATTTCTATCCAAATCCCTTTCTTTCTCCCTCAGTATAAATCCCACTTATTTCATCCTTTTCTATTACAGAGTAGACAATAACGGAACCTAAGCAAGAAGAACCAGAAATATTCAACCAAATGTTGCACCAACCACTGGATTTAAATCATTTACCATTGGCTGATAGGGATTTCAAGATCCATGAAACCCTCTCGGAATTTGATCTGTTTAATGTATATTGCTTGTGGGAGGACAAATTCATGGAGGAAATGGATGACGTAGGTCTATGGGACACCAGCCTGTCGTTCTATATCTTCCCTAAAACACAGATTTGTATAGAACTGATCAGGAAATGCCATTCATGTTACAACCCACAACAAAGAGTAGTGATGGCCTCAAGAGGACACATTTTATTCACAATTGATGCTCAATCAATCATGTAGATGATGTAGGCCCCAGTTATTGAAAGAGTTGTTCCTTTTTCACATAAATTTTTGATTGAAATATACCAAAAGCTTGATTTCTCCAAAAGAGCTAAAACATTAGAGCTTTTCATGGACGAGAACAAACCTCTTCCAAGAAAAAATCCTCCTTATTCCACCTCTATTTTCCCTGACCGAACCAAACATATTGCCATAGTTCTCTCCTACCTACTTGGCTATTTTTTTTATCAATGGCTTGATGAAGCTATTATATCTTTCTTATCTATTCTCTCCACTAAATCCAAGCCCTCAATCATTTTCAACTTCAGCCAGTTTCTAGCAGATGCAATTCATTAACAGCTTGTCAACTTTTTCACAGAATAAGTTTTTCATTATTCCTCAGTGTTGGTTTACATGTTTGTGTATTTTCAGGTAGACAGGTTTTAGTTTTCATAGAGAAAAATGAATGATGAAGGTGAGCCTTAATCAGTGATATTTTGGACAACCTTGGTTATGAAAGATCCAAAGGATTTCAGTTACAAGACATTTGTGGAAATGTTTGTACACACAACAATGAGCCTCCTCAATGGAACTGCAGAACCAAGGATAAGTGAAGACATAAAAATAATTATGCAGTTGCCTGATCAAGCCATAATAGGTGATTGGTACTTGTACCAAAACTACACTAAAATAAGAGTGTATGGATGTGAATTCCCCCCCTAAAAGCTTCCAACATTCCTCCCCATGAGGATCTTTACATTAGAGTATATTAGATAGATGATCAGTGCAAATGAGATGCATTTTGTAGCAGCCAAGAAGAAATCCCAATTCAGGATCAAGTCTCAAATTGGTCCCTTCATTTGCAATAGCTGAGTTTCAGGAGAGGAGGAAGATATAAGATTAAGAGAGATGAATTTCACCTGTAGCTTCACTTGGTCTTATGACCCTTGGGATATTATTTCTAAGGAGAGGGTGGAAAATAAATCCACGGCCTACATCCACACTCAAAGACCTGAAATTGAAAAATATATGAATCAAACAAAGTGGGTGCCAGATACATTACAGGAGGTTTAGGAGCAGGCAATCTCCTCATCCACTGGACAAACCCCAAGGCCACAGGAGAAACAAACTACTGAAGAAAGGTTCTAAAAGAGAAAAGAGCCACAACAAGGAATAACATGTAAAATATCCATAGAAGAGCAATCATGAGGAACTGATATGTCCAATAAAAGAGTTCAAATTGAAGTACAGAAAGAAAGCCAGAAAGCAACACATGGATATAGATAAAGGATCACCACCACAGACAGTGACCAAAATAATTGATATTCCAGATTCTTCACCAGTTGGAGGACAATAATTTCCTTCTACTCCAACTTTAGAAAGACAATAAACTCTCCAAGTGTCCTCATCTATAAAGGCGACTAAGGAGAAAGAAGAAACTGTATTAGATACCTTCAGGGAAATCAAAATTAGGAATGAAATGCTCAAAAAGAGCACTTATGCTCAGTTTTGGAAGCAGAGTGAAACTGCATAAGGCAGACTTCTCTCTGCCTTTGACTCAGAGAAGGGAAAGATGCATATGTAATTTTTGGAGGCACAAACATCAGAGCCTAAAACTCCAACAGACTACAAGAATACTTCATTTGAGTTTGATGCTAAAAATGTGCATCCAATTGATCATCTAGAGATGCACAAGCAAACAAGTGAAATGATTTCATCTACTTTGACCAACACTTCCATGAACTTGTTCAAAATGCAGGTAGCTCTTTCAAATGCTCAGTCTTAGTTGAAGATGGAGAAAATTGCATCATTATCAAAGGACACCAATATTAAGTCTTTGGATGACTTAATAATAAAAATTGGGTATGACCCCTTAGATACCAAGGCAGCTGAAGAAGTGATAAAGAAGAAATAGCTAGACATCGCAGCTATGAAGAAGCAACTCAAGCTACCTGCTACACATGACCCACTGACCAAGGAAATAGAGGAAACAGAGACCATAAAAGCTGACATGATCAAACTTATAGTAGAAAAATCCATCCAAATCAAACAGATGGAGACAGATATGGAAAATATGGTGCAGGAAAAAGAAAAAGGAGCACAAATCACCACAATGGAGACCCTTCCTCTAACATCCCTCCCCATAACTACTCCAATAAGTACAACAATAGGAGCAGGAAGCAGTAAAAAACAATTGGCAAAATCTATGGAGGGAATGAATATGGAAAATGAAGAAATTAAAATGATGGAATTACAAGTTAGTGTGTTACAAGATCATATTAAAAGGGATGAAGATAACCACTTGGTATAGATGCAGAGAAAAAAGGCATTGATTGAGAGGCTTCAGAAGTCAGAAAAAGAATCCCCCATTGGTGTTATAGACATTTTTGGGCACTGCAACCCCAATAAAACATGTCCATAAACCAAGGGCTCCTAAGTCCCTAAAAGTGTTGTTCCAAACCCTAAAAGAACAAGGTCAGCTGATTACATCATCTCCCGGAAGTTCTCTATGAAAAACTGCTTAGAACTGGTCAAAACTAGACCATATCATCTGCTCCATGGTCAAAGTGCGATGCATCCCACCTAATGCACATGGGAGGTGCAATGCATACTGAAAATCCCTTCTATGGGGTGAATTGGGCAAGAGTGGACAAATGGCAGAGTCAGTTTGCGAGGTGGATGATCATGGAATCTTCCAGAAACTTCTCCTGTGACACTTGCCTCTCTGAATTCGCCCAAGGATGAGTAAGAGATCATCAATCTCCAAGTGGAATCAAGAAATATCAGAGAGAGGACACTAATCAGAATCCCAAAAGCTGACTCACCCCCCTGCAATCATCTATATATAGATCCCTCATCCCAGAGATCCAGGGGATGCAATTTTGTATCTTGTAAGGAAGTGCTATTGGTTTCTTATTGGAATATCATAGTGTTGGGTTATCTAAGCTTTTCATGAGGTGAAAGAAGGGCTTTCATGCTGGAGGATGCTGCTAGGTCAGAAAAATTGGTTGTAATTCTCTTTTCTACTCTTGATATTAATAAAGCTATTCAAGTTTTCCTCCATGTTCTTATATGTTTGATGATATATGCATTTGTGTGGTCAATATATATCTGGTCCTATATTGTTTATGATTGTAGATCTCTGTTCCTCGATAGTATTATGTTTCTTAGATTCCACAGGTTCTCTTTGAAGCTATGTAGATGAAGGAAAAGTGGCAAGGATCTGTCAGAAGGGAGAGGAACCGAGAAAGGAACCAAGCGCAAGACTGAGGTTGGTGTCCTTCATTCCACTCTTATCTACTTCTCATAAAGGAAAACGAAAGTAGTTTTAGTTTGTTTGTTTCTAAGATAGCTACCAGTCTTAGTGGGACTAGCAGCTCCGAGTGGACACTAGATTTCCCAATAAAAATTGGGAATACTCTAGGGAGGGTTAAGGAAATCATTTGGCACAATATCATGGATCGGATGAATGAAATTTGGCCTAGCATCCAAATTTATTTTAGTAGGAGTTGCTAGAAAAAGCCAAAAAAGTCATTTCAGCCACCAACACAGAGTTGGGAGATATACCAGAGATAGCAAACATAATTATCAAGTTCCTAAATGCAAGAAACAAATATGAGTTGGAAGACTTGGGAGTGGAAGATAAGACAGAGACCATACTACAAGTCAAGAAGGTCCTGACAAAGAAGAGTTTAAATGTGCAGCTGAAGGAAGAGTACCAAGTTTTAGAATTGATAGTAAATAGGTTTTTTAACAGAACACATCCTCTGCATCAAGAGGGTGTTCCCTCTCTATTTTTTATAAATGAAAAACTCATGGACATAGGGGATTATGTCCAAAAGCTTCAAGGCATAGCCACAGATACTAGAAATCTATCAAACATTAAAGGCATCATAATAGGGAAAGATTTAATAGAAGCAATAATCAACCAGATTTACATCCAACATGAGCTGAAGCATTTATTTTTGGTCAAGCCATCATTTTCCAAATACAATGATGCTTATGAGGTGTACTGAAGGTTAATCAAAATCAAGATTGCTGAAGGGGAAGCATGGAGTGACTTATGTGACTACCAGGAAGAACGAGACAAGAATGACTAGAGTAGTCATAAAGGTTTGAGTCAGCACCAGCCATGTCAGAAAAATCACTCCATTCTAACTGACACTTTAGAAAACGACATTCCAAAAAAGGAGGGACACATGTCCCAGTCTTCTCAATGTGGCTACTCTTTAGCTACATTAGTCAATTTTTCCTTCATTGTAATAAATAATAGATTTCCAAGTGTACAAGGAAAACCGTTGTAGTTTTGTTTTAAATACTCCGTGTATTGGGAGTATTAGGGGTTGGACCCTAGTCATATGAACTATTTTTCTATCTAGAACATTGTAATTTCGAGTTGGGGCATCAATAACAGGACATTTTACAGAATACTTGATCTGTTTTGACCTGGTGACTTTTTTCTTTCTATGTTTAATGTATTTATGTTTACTTATCCATGCATTTTCACTTCTCATTGTAAAACAAAAATTATATTTTAAGATATGCTGTTGGAGCACCTTAATACTATCTGTATTTACAATCTCTATGTTTTCTTATGAAGTACGATTACAAAATACTTAAATGCTTTGTAATCCTAACTGATATCATTATCTGTCATTCCATTTATCATTATGCTTTAAAAGATCTAGTGAGGAAAATTAGCTTGCCCTGCAAACCCTCTGTAAGATTGATACTACCAACCAACCTGTGACTCCATAGAGCAATGGAAAATATTGAGAAAATGACCTTTTCCCCAACCGAATGAACAAACAAGGAAAAAATCTTTTATTCTTAATATCTAGCCTAAAACATTATAGCACTAAAAACAAATTTAAATAATAATTACATAGAGAGAACCCTCTCTGAATCCAGGAAGGCTAGGTTCTAGATTCATAAGTGGTTTGATGTATCTTTTGTGACTTTTGTCTTTCCAATCTTCAAAAACAAAAAATGATAACATAGTGGCAACTCCACTCGAGACATTGAAAAAATATCCTTTCATTCGAATTCAGAGTACCCAGTTAAATAACTTTGTATGATAGAATAACTCCCAAGGTTGGTTTTCCATGTTTTTTTGTGTCATCAGTTTCCTTGTGATTCAAATCTAAATTCTGGCTCCCAAAGAATATCTACCAGATCTCACCTATATCTAAATCCTCCTGCTATAATGGATAACCTTGAGAAGATTTTTAGAAAAACCCCAAGAACTGAGAGTCAGACTAGCAACAGGGTTCTTCATAGACCAAATTCCCTCCCTCAAAATTTTGTTACATCACAAGATATCAAGTTTGATTCTCACTTTGAACAAGGTTTACTCATGACTAAATTAGAGAATTGGAAAGATCAAACTATCCTTGATCCATCAGCTTGGCAAGGAAGTCCTATAAGAGTATCTCTTTCCCAGACTGAATTAGATCATCAACTCTTACAACATTTTGATACACTACAAGATCTAGTGACAAACCTCACCTTAGAAATTGATGATGCTTACCTTCGATAGTCAGTAGAGTTAAGTGCTTTAAACCTCACAGCTTCCTCCTTCACATCTCCACCTACATATATATAGTCAGCAAGTCCTGCTGCCTCCATAATTCCCACCCCTTATTTCATCCTTCAACATAAGGTTGCTCAGATTCGCATACTCTCATTCTCGCCTAGCACTAGTCCAACTCCATCTACTATTCAACCTACTGCATCCATGTTCAACTTCCTTCAATTAGCCCTCCACCATCACCACCAATCATGGCTACCTGCACCATTGGCCAATATGCCACAAGATTATCAATCCAAAATTGTATTGTTTGATGGGACAGGTCCTTTAACATCCTAACAACATGTGGACAAAATGAATGACTGCTTTGACCTACAAGAGGTAGATGATGAAAGTATTAAGCTCAGAATGTTCGCTCAAAGTTTAGGAGGAGAAGTCAAAAGGTGGTTCAAATATTTACTTGCAAATAGTATAACTGATCTCCCTGCATTTCACCAAACTTTTCTCAATAGATGGGAAGTCAAGAAGAAACCTTTACAAATTCTATCAAAATATGAAAATATTAAAATGGAGGTAGATGAAAGTGTACATGATTATTGTGCTAAATTCAACAATACTATAATGCAATACTTGTAAACCTCAAACCACCCCAGGATTTAGCCTTGATAAAATCCCTAGATGGTTTTGACACAGATATGTCTTACCAACTTAGGGAAAGAAACTCTTCAACATTAGAAGCAATGCAAAGAGACGCTGTGAGTGTAGAGTCCAATTTACAAGCTAAAAGAGCTAGGACAAGAACTGAAAGAAAAGTGAATTTTAAAGAAGAAGCTTCAACTTCTGCTGTGTTGTAATATATTTTGACACACTGAAAATAAAAAAATTTCAGTGTGAAATTGCCTTTTCTTCTGAGTTAAATACTGAGGGCATATATAAATTTTATGCTTTCGGATGATTTTTTTATATAATTTTAATTTTTAAATAAATTATTTTTAATAAAAATATATAAGTTTATATTTTTTATTATAACAATTTATTTTAAACCTTAATTTTATGTTTAAACTGGGCCAAGCCTTAGTTGCCGGCCCCACCAAATCTCGTTGCATTTAAATAATTTGTTACCCATAGTTTTCACCTCTACCTTCGAAATCATGGCCCCACCACCATTTTCACTCATGTGTTAAACACCCATCACCTCACCTCTCATCCCGCACACCCTTCCATCATCTGATGGCCCACGACCATTTTCGGCCCTCATTTTCCGTCCAAACTTTATCGGCGGGGGGCGGGGGGGGGGGGGGGGGTTCCAAAATAGGAAGTTTCCTAAACTTCCGTCATAAACAACCTTTTCCACATTTTAGTGTTTCGGGACTTAAAATTCCAAAACCATCTACTATCTTGACTTACTCCCAAACACAGTTTACATCTATTCCATTACCTCCGATCTCCTATCCGTTGCATTCATTCCACTTCATCCACCACATCATCCATCTGCTACCCTTCATCCGATAAAAATTCAACATGTCAGTTTCCCATTGCACCACAATGCTCTCGTTCCATTGCCTGTCTCATGGTCATTGAAACTATGTTTTTCCTATACACCACATTGATTTAAAACATGGTTTCCAAACCCATGAGAATGTATTTTCAGAAAATGAAAGAGGTTTTTTCTTCCAATATCCTTATTAACAAAAACCTCTCCCATTTTTGTAACAAATTTTATGGTTTGGGATATTTTAAAGAAACTTTGAATACATATGTTCCTGAATTTTGCCTCTTTAGTCATATTTTGGCATAACATATTGTGGCCAATAAAAGATGACTATTGAGAAACTGAAGGAGGTTTATGTTTCAAAGATGCTAAAGTACAATAACCTACTTTATATTTTACAAATCTATTACATAATCAAAGATACAAGTACATATTCATAGCCTATTGTTTGGACTGTGTAAATTCCCTTTTAGACATCTTTTTGTAGAAACAATTGCGAACAGGTGGAGCTAAATTTTGGGAAACTGAGAGACTTTTATCTCAAAAACATATTAATATACAATAACCTCTCTCAATTTTTACAGAACTATCTTGGATTTAGATATACAAAGGCATGACTGGACCCTATTTTACAGGATTTCAGGAGGAAAATGCTCAAAGACAGTTAGGCCACCTCATCAACTAAGAGTTGCAATTCAATTCGAATTTCTCTTCTCTATCAACATATATCCTCAAGGACCCCGGAAGCGGGTGAATAGGGAGGCGATCAACGTGATGGGACAGGGGTGGTGGGAGGCGGCTCGACACCTACCCACCCTGTATGTGAAGTGTAATGTCAGTCGGGGGAGGGTAGCCTGGCATGCATGCCATTAAATTCTCCCATTAAGTGCTACAGGATTCACTGTTATGGCTTCGGCTCTCGCACATTGTGACCTGCAAGCGATGGCGGCCTCCATCAATGAGGCAGTTATGGTGTGGGTTAATCGTGAAAGGGCAGACAATTATAAGGAGGGGGAGGGTAATGCTAGCGCGATGCAGCTAGGTGAGGTGTTAAGCTGGGTCCTCTCTTTCAATTCTGAGCCTGAAGCGGAAACGCTATATCTGGTTTTTGCTAATTCTCTCTAGGGCACTGGCCAGAGTTTGGGCTCTGAGAGGTGGCCACTAATTTCGAGTCTCATTTGTATTGGTCCTGTTTCACGTAAAGAATTTGAAAAGGGGGGGGGGGGGGAATTGAAGGAAACTGCCTCTCCTCTCCCGTTCGGTCCTATTCCATATCTGTTGGCTCTGAGGTTTTTAGTTTCAAGGTTGGCAACATTCCTTCTGTTATGTTATCCAGCTCTGGAAGAAGGCCTCTGTATTTTTCTTCCCTTAGCTCGAACCTCCTGTACATTGGCCATGTTCTATGCTTGGTCCTGGAAAGGGTTGGGTGGAAGATAGGGGAGAACAAGCCATCTTGTCTCGTTCGGTCCTCTCCCATCTCTGTTGGCTTTCAAGGTTTCAGTGTGGTGTTTGGTGAATATCCGTCTGATTCCCCTCCTATTATGGCCCTCCTTTGACAGAGAATGGGTTTCCATCGATGCCAACCCAGGCGTGCCCCCAATGACCCCACTTCGGACTCGCCGGCCACCAACGAGCTGTTCACTGGGCGTTATCTGAGCACCCGTAGTGGGCGAGGAAGGCGCCGTGTCTCCAATCTGCCTCCAGGGCCACCTTCGACAACTGGGTCAACCATTTTTACTTTCAACAGTTCGCTTCATCAGCCATGGGTCACAGCACACATCTCTGTGGTGTTTTACGAAACCACGCAATTGGAAGGCTCTGATAGTCGTACGGGAGGTTTGGGAGCTGTTGATGGTCCTCCCCCTACGTTCCAGCTTAGCATTGGTATGATGACAAAGCCTGCACAAGCGGAACCAGGGAGAGGTATTCAGGACATGGAGATGCAGCCTTCTAATCTCAGTCCCTCTTCTCAGTTCAACGCTCCTTTTGAGGATGAACCAGAATTCTTCTGGTACCGAATTGTGGAGGAACGGCCTGATGAGTAGCATGCTTCTGCTGGAGGTGGTCCTCCTTTTTTTTGATCAAGTTTTTGGTTATCCTCGGCTGCTTCTTAGTCATCTGGGTTATGGGTTTCTTTCGGCTGCTGATGAACAGGTCTCCTGGTTTTGTTTGGGATGTATGGGACTCCATGAGTGGTTTTAGAACATGTTCATGTGTTTCTTCTCCTCTGGAAGGAGGCTTAAGTTGGTTTTTGGAATGATGGCTCTCTTTAGAGCAATGTACTGACTTCGGTCACCCTGTAAATACCTTCTCTCTTTCTTAATAGAATTAAATTTACTTAGAAAAAAAAAACATATATCCTCAAGGATAGTACAAGAAATATTCAAATAGTTTTAGTTACCTTTATTTTTGTTCTATTTTTGTAATACAGTTTTCAGATGTTTATAATAGCTCTTGATATCTTTTTATCAAGATATTTTGTGAGGAAATTGTATAAATACTTCATCAATTGAAGTAATATGTGTGGGCTTTTGATGACAAAACTCTTAACTCTGTAATAAAGCTTCTGTTATAGTATTTCTAATGAAATCCTTATGGCTCTAGTTTTGACAGAATTTTGTGTTTTGAGTATGTTTTTCCAGTTTTTCATATCTTATTTCTACACATGATAAAAGTGTTTATAGGAAGGTCTGCAAAATCATTATCTTTAGAAAGAGATTTTTTTATTGGACTGTTTGTTCATCATAACTCTTTAACTGGATTTTGTTTTGTGCTTTCTGGTAGCCATTACAAGGGATTAGCTTATTAGGCTATTTTTTTGAAATAGATCCTCTTAGAATTGGTTTCAGTCTGGCCATTTTGTTTCCCTTTAAATCTATTTTGTTGGGTTGTAGAAATCTTCTACACGCATCCAAATCTTCCTGGTGGTCAAGTAATTAGCCTAGCTACTTAATTATTAGGAATCTCCTTACATTCTTCTGCCAAATTCTTATACAAATCAAGTCGTTCTGGCAGGCTAGAAGCTGACACTTTCAAAAGGAACCCTGTGAGAGAGCCTTTAAATCATGAGTAGGAATTGTCATTGATCGTCTACCACCCCCATTAAAACCATAAATCTAGCCATTGTGCTTTAAAGGTTGTTGTTTAGTGACATGTGAACAACGTTATACAAAGCCTCGTAACACTGAGGGAACCCCCTCTGGTTCAAGGGCTAGCTTGAACCTAACGGCTGGTTGAGTTGGTTTCCTAGTGTAGTTTTTGCAGCCAAGGACTACCTACGGAAACAGGTACAACATGTTGCAAAAGCTTAAATTGATTCCTTAGTAAGGACTATGGAAAGTATGATGGAGAGAATCAGTATAAATGATAGGAATGTTCCTAGGGAAAATACACCTTCCCAATAGAATCGAAATCCAAACCCTAGGAGAAACAATCCACAAATCAAACAAAGAGATCAAAGAGGCCCAGATCAACAAATTAGGCCTCCATTTCAAGAAAATTATGTAGAGGAAGGAAGGTAGGTGATAGAAGAAGTTGAGGAAAATCAAATAAATTTGATGGGAACTAATGAAGATGATTATGTTTTTCTTACACAAGAAGAATAAGAATTATTTTTATTGACTCAAACAGAAGTGGAATCTGAAGAATCTGATTATTATAAACATGGTTTTGAAAATTATATATTAGAAGTCCACAGACAATGTAATCTCAGGAGCAAGAAAAACAATGATAAGTCCAACAAAACAAATCTAAACAATTCTGGAAAGAAAAATTTAGAATTTGATCCTAAGAAAACAACTGAAAGCTCAAAAAGAAGTGACAACAATGCAGAAAAGAGAAATATAGAAAATATTACCAAGAAAACGTTTGATTTCTCAACAAAAGTTGTCCAAACTGAAAGTCCTACTACAAGTAAAAAAGATAAACTAATAACAAGGACCATAGCTAGTAAAACATATTTGTCACACGGAATCTGTCAAGGGTGCGGACACGACTGACCTTCCTAGAAGTCTAAGACATTCTAATGACAAACAAGACAAAATGGAGTGATCTTTCTCTAAATACACCTTTTACAACATGAAAACTACAAGTGTTTAGGCTTACCTTATTCCAAAACGCTGTTGTTGAAGTCCGTTCTTGACGATCCGGATGAGCTCCTCCTTCAAGTCAATTCCTGCAACCACAAACAATCAAACAATTACCAAGCACTTGCATTTCATATAATAAAACATATATTCAACATGCAGACCAAGGAACACATGAAATAACTCATTAACACAAGCTATTGAGAAAAATAAACCAGTTTGTATTAATAACGAAACAAAGAAACTCTTACAACCTGGCCTTGGTGTTGTGCAAGTTCCTCCCAGGGTCCATCAAGGGTTTTCCTCTACTTTGACAAAGCTCACCCTCTCCCAAGTAGAATCAAGTGAAGACAATCTCTCCTCACAAAGGCTCTAATGGAAGACCTAAATCCTGCAGCATTTACCCAAAGAAAATGTATAGCTCCAACCTCTTCTCCTTCTGGCTCAATGCCTTCATTTATAGTGCTGTAAAGAGGTTATTCAGGTCCACTATCAATGGGATCATCCCCCTTTATGGGTGGGATAGCTCCCTTATTGATGGGATAAGTTCCCTCTTAATAGAGATACATGAACCAACTGGAGGCGCATCCATTTCATCAAACCGACCTCTAGAATGTTCTAGAAGTAACCACAAGTAACTTTTTCAAGATAAAACTCGCGCATTTTGCCTTTTACAGAAGGACGCACCTGTCCTTTAACATACAGAGCGTCCATGGACGCAGTTTTTGTGAACATAGTCAGCGTCCCCGCAGGTAAGGCTAGAGAGAACCTGCGACCCCAGAGATAAACATGATTTTTACAAGACTTTCTCTCTTCTTTGAGTTTGAGATGGATAACAGAGGCATGAGACTTGCCTAAGAGGGTAGCATGACTTGTTGATTTGAGCCATACTAACTGTAAGTAGTCAAGGTGACATTTTTTAGTGTAACAGATTGCCCCCTAAAGTGCGAAGCCTGGAATAGAATAGGGTTTTGTAATTCTAGGAAGGGTGAAGCGCTTTATCATTTCAAGGATTGCCTTGTGGATGGCCTGGTTGGAACCTGCAATTTTCAACACAAAATACATGGATAAGATTATATCATCACTGAGGTAGGCATTCCCATACTCAGATTCAAAACTTTAACTAATGGACTAACTATCCTGATACAGGAATGATCTTGCAGTACATTATTTTTATAGACTTTTGTAGACACAGTATGGACGCAGCCATCTGTTTATGATAAGTCTACATAGACAATGAATACAAAACTCCTCGCAGCCTGGATGGTAGAAACTAGATCCAGGGTCTTCACTTCTACTTCCCGAATTGGTACGATTCTAGTCATGTGATTAAATGATTCGATGTCGAACATGGTAGAAACCACTTGATTACCAGTCAATGATGTAAACTGTTAACAAGTGTGAGAGAAACCACCAGTAATGTCAATGGTTCTCAAAGTACCAAGCACAACCCGTGAAATGTGAATAGATGTTTTGATGTCGAACACTTCACGGAATCCTCTGATCGAAAGTCAATGATGTAAACTGACGTCAAAGGCGAGAAACCTGCCATTGATGCATGCAGACTTCAAGGTACTGTCGATTCCTAAGTCATCTTTCTAGATAATGTGTCGATGTCGATAGAAAGCGACCCGTTGCAGGCAAGCCCGCAACACGAAATCATTGTTCAAGTTGAAGAAATGTTGCTGTAAGGACTGACTCAGGGATGGTCAATGGATGACAAGTATTTTGCAGATGAAAGTTTTGCTTGCAGACCTCTTGAACACATAACGACACAACAGATGGTTTGGTGACGAATAACTCAAAGTTGATCCCTGAACCCGGTTAAAGATTTTCAAAGTGATTTAGTCAACTGTGAGGTAAAAGATTTCCCAACCCAGGTGAATGAAAAGTGTCGTGTTCAAGAGCGGTAATAAAGTTTCTTCTGAGGCAAAAGGTGACAAATAGGTTCATTCTTCTCTTTTTTCCCCCACCATTTCTGGCAAGTACCTCTTTATTTTTAACAAGCTTGAGGAGGATAACATATGCTTGATTATAAGCTCATCCTTCGGACGAGTCCAACCTAGTTTAAATGTGAACCCTAGGAAGGAGTGGTTCGTTCCTGTTTGTAATTGAACAGGTCCTTTACTGTAAAAGTTTAACGAGCCCAGTATAGGAGAAACTCGGCGTTTTTCAATTTTAGAGAGTCTGAAAAACTTAAGGAAACTCCACGTTGAACTTTTTCGTATATTTGTGTCCCTCAAGCCCGAAAAAGTATAAAATAATACCTGGGGGAACCGCTTGATCTTGCGACCAAGGAGTACTTTCATAATAGTATCGTTGACCTGAAAAGTAAAAAGCGATCAAAGACACGTCGTTTTATTTCCTTATCGAGTTTGAAACGACAAAAACCCGGCAATCTTTTCCTGATTTTGCGGTCAGAAAAGAGCTAAAAGGGGACCGTCTTTTAATTCCGTTTTAACGAGTGAAAAAGAAACACTCGGCGATCTTTTCATGTTTTAGGAGTCAGAAAAGGGCTTAAAAGATGACTCTGAAATTTTGTTTGTGAAAAATTACAATTTCCCTTGAAATCCCTTCGTCCTGCACAAAAGCGACACATTACTCATACCTGTTTAAAATAGGCAAAAATACATTTGAAAACATCTTTTCATGGTAAAAAATGAACTAATTCATCCAAAAAACCTATAAAAAGACCTTTTACCATGTCATTTTTACCGTTTCACTGTTGAGGTTGAAAAAGGAGCTTTTGACAAGAAACTTCCCGTGGTTGCTGCGGAAAATCTGACCGTCGGAATCGAACGCCGCTTTCACCGAGGTATTTTACACATCTCACTCTTCATTTTTATCCGTTTAGTTTTTTGTTTTTGGTCTCTGTTTCATTTTTTGGGGGGGTTTTGGGTTCAAAATGCGCCCCTCGGCGGACGCAGGTGCCCTTCGGGTGAGCCGCGTCCCCCGACTTTTTCTCACACGGGAAAAAGGTCTGGGGACGCAGTCCGCCTTCAGGCGAGCTGCGTCCGGACGCCCTGTGCTAAAAAGCCGGGGTGCGTCTTCCGCAAAGGGCGCATTTCAAAACCCTAACTCTCTCAAAAAACCACCAAATTTTCTCAAATTAATTTCTAATTGACTCTTTTGATGTGCAGGGCCCAAAACATGTTAGACTGGAGAGAGAGAGAGCACGTAGAAGACGATGAAGCTGCGATTAACCACCAACCCTCTCTGGATGCCTTAAGAACATGTGGATTGTACAAATATTGGACCATACCGGGCATGAGGGGCCAGGTAAGATTTTTGGAATGGCTAGTTGAGCGATGGAACGTTCAAGATCAATGCTTTTACATTGGAGGGCACCAGCTCGAGATAGAGCCCTCGGATGTATACTTTCTCACTGGCTTGCCAAACAGAGGTGAGCAACTCAACCTTGCGGGGACCAGGCCGGGTGGCCAATCCCTTGATGATCTCCGCGAGGAGTGGTGCAGACCAGGGACTCGCCATAAAAAAGGCGTGGAGATAAAGCACATCGCTCTGGCGGAACTTAGAGTTATTGCATTTACGGTCACTAGGATTTGTGGCGCGGCCGCCTTGCACATTGCTTCCGGATCCCAAATGCGGATGGCAGTTGACTGTTACCAAGGCACCATCTTCAACTGGTGCGAAGCTGTGTCGGCTCATATGAAGAGCCAACTAACCAAGGCAAAGAACGGACGACTAAAGACTTTTGGATATGGGCCTCTAGTCGTGAGCTTTGCCTTGGAGAGAGTTCCTATGCTGATCCCTCAGCAACTCACTGTTGATGACTTGGGTCCTCGGGAGCCAAAGCTTGTTCGATGGGTTGCGGTGATGGCCCGGCATCCTGACGAGGGTGCTGCAGTGGTTCGATTCTCAGACAGTTACTTTGACTGGCTAGAGGGCCAGCTTTTTGTGATACAAGACTTTCCATATGCCGGAATGGATTTCAGAGGTGATCCGGACATGGTTCTTCCACAGGGAGAACAATGGGATGACAGAGGTACTTTCATTTTCACAAGTTTTCTAATTATGTATTTTTTATTTTTCATATATATCGTCTCAAAGTAACAGTAAAATTTTAAAAATGCAGATGTTGGACCACAGCGTCCAGCCAATCTCCGGCCTTACGACAGACGACATCCAGCTGCACCGGCACCGGCCTTACAGGATGCGACAGCAGAAGTACTAGCCGATTTGGAGCATGATCTAGAGCGTCTCACGGCAGATATACCTGAGACTACTATGGACGATATTCCAATGAGGCTTCAGCGCTTCGTGGTTGCAGTCCCTGGACCGTTTAGGAGATTTCTGCGCAAGATAGCCCGCGCAGTGGTGTCGTACAGAGAGCACCACCAGTGATTGACTAGTCACTTTTGTAGTCACATGTGACATTTTTGACTTTTTGCACTATCATTTTGCCGATCATAAGGTGTGTTAAACCTATGATCGAAGACGATGTATATATTTTTGGACACACTTCTATCTATATCTATATATCACTATTATCGGCTTATCTTGTTTAACATGTATGATGAAATGTCTTTAAATTTACTTGCATGATTATTATAAATGTCTGTCCAACACTTGAGAAGCAATTGCATCTGCTAATGTATTCAAAGACCTTGGAATATGTTGATATTCAATGTAATCAAATTCACGTTCCAAGAGACGCACTCTCAAAAACAACCTTAATAACACAGGATTTCTAATGGCATAAACTCTATTAAGCTGTAATACAACAAGTTCAGAATCTAACCTCACTATCAAACGTCGAATTCCAAATGAAATAGATTCGGATAATAATTCAACCACTGCACTGTATTCTGCAATGTTATTCGTTGTTTGACCGAGGCTTACCCCATGCATAGAAACTAACTCGTCAGAGGGCGAATAGATAACCCAAGCTGCGGAAGAGATATTCCGTGTACTACGACAAGCACCATCAGCAAATCCAATGTATGTTTGGAGAGGCGTCGACATCTACAATATCAAGAGTAAAACCAAGATGAGCCAAAATAATGACGAAAAACCACACTTGCTAAGCTAAGCACACTGACTAAACTAACACACTTGCTAGCTAGAAAGGAAATCTAACCTATCTAAAAATTTCTCCATCCATCATTTTAAGCATAATACCTCTTTAGGTAAAGTCCATTTCTGGGTTTTCCCAAAGAGTCCCCATCAAAATCAACTAACTCATAAGCCCCTTTTGCTAGCTTTCGCTTTACAATGTAGGGCCCATGCCACATGGGAACGAATTTTCCAGCACCTAGCTTATCGTTAGCTTGATCATATAATAGTACTAGGTCTCCTTCCGAAAAACTTCGAGGGGTTACATTTTTATCGTACTGAGCTTTCATTCGTTTCGCGTGAGTCTCGATAGCTAAAGTAGCGTCACGTCGAGTCTCATCTAATTTAGCTAAGTATAACAACCGTTTCTCCTCTTCGGAAGTAGCTGGAAGTAATTCGACAGCCATTTGAAGTGATGGGATTTCGCACTCAATAGGTAACACAGCTTCTAAGCCATAAACTAGCTGAAAAGGGGTGAAACCTGTTGAATTTTTCACTGAAGTTCGATATGCCCATAGCGCCGAAAATAACATGTTATGCCAATTCGTTCGATGGATACCAATGATCCGTCGAATCATGACGACTAGAACTTTGTTGATTGACTCAACCAAACCGTTGGCTTGCGGATAATAAGGTGTAGAGCTATCGTGGCGCAAACCAAGCTGGCTTGTAAGTTCAGTCATCATGACATTTCGAAAATGGCTTCCATGGTCCGTAATGATTGCTTGTGGGACACCAAACCTAGTTATGATATGATTGAATACGAAAAGTGCAGCTGTCTTGCCGCTTGCGTCGAATGTAGGCATCGCCTCGGCCCACTTAGTAAAATAATCAACCGCAAGGATGATATACGCATGCCCCCCGGCCGAGTGAGGGTTACAAGTAATAAAGTCAATGCCCCATTTGGCGAATGGACCAGCGGCAATTATAGGGTGGAGAGGAGCAGGTGGAGCGCGCATCTTGCGATCAAACACTTGACAGTTGTGGCATTTTCTGACGGCAAGGATACAATCTTTAAACATAGACGGCCAGAAATAGCCAGCGCGCAACACCTTCTGAGCTGTGGCATACCCAGACATATGACCGCCACATGCTCCAGAGTGACAATCATTCAAAACTCTCTCAGCCTCATCGTGAGTTAAACAACGTCGAAAAACTAAGTCTGCCCCCAGGCGATAAAGTGTATCTCCAATAATTCTGTATTGCTGGGATTGAAACCGAATTTTTCGACGGTTTTCCTTGGAAGCTTCAGGCCGAAAGGTTTGGGTTTGGAGATAGATGATTATATCCCCATACCACGGATCTACAGTGCTAATAAGAAACAAAGATTCGTCCGCAATGGACTCCTCTGCCACAGTCTCTGTGTCAGCACTCGGGAAATCACACATCAATTCCGCGAAGACTAAAGATTTCTTAGACTTGGACTTCTCAAACTCCAAGTCGAACTCTTGCAGGATGACGATCCATTTAGAGTACTTGCCCCCTAGCAGTTGTTTTGTCAAGATATAAATCATAGGGTTGCAATCCGAAATAACAGTAGTTTTGCGGAGAAGAATGTAGTGACGAAAACGCTGGACAGCTTGAACGGCTGCCAGGGCCAATTTCTCCACATGCGAATATTTTAACTCAGTTGGATTTAAGGTTCTGCTAAGGTAATATATCACATGCTCTGCCTTGAATTCATCTTCTTGAACTAACACCATTCCAATGGTGGAATGCGAAGCTGCGAGGTATAAGAAGTAGTCCTGGTTGTAGTTGGGAGGATGCAATAACGGTGCATGGGTCAACGCGTGTTTCAGTGCATCAAAAGATTGTTGAGCAATCTCGTCCCAAAAGAATTGTACGTTCTGTTTCAACAACCGTGTAAAACCTTTAGTGACCTCGGCGTAGTTAGGGATGAATCGGCGTAAAAAGTTTGCTTTCCCTTGCAAACTTTGGAGTTGGCGCAAACTCGAAGGAGGAGGCAATTGGATGATAGCCTCGACTTTCGAGGGATCGACGCGAATGCCGGTTTTGGAAACAACAAATCCCAGCAATCGACCTGTTTCTATACAGAAAACACACTTGTGGGGATTCAACCGAATTCGATAATGCCTACACCTCATAAAGATTGCTCGTAAATGGACAAGGTGATCAGCTCGGTGTAAAGAATGAGCAGGCAAATCATCGAGATAGGGTTGCACAATGTGCTTGATGTCATGAAATGCATAAGACATGGCCCGTTGAAAAGTAGCACCGGCATTCTTAAGGCCAAAAGGTAATTTGCAATAAGCAAATGTCCCCCATGGACAAATGAATGCCGTTTTTGGTTGATCGGCAGGTAGAATATTGATTTGATTATACCCGAGAAACCATCCATGAAGGAAAACATCTCACTTCCGGCACAATCATCAATAATTTGATCGATATAAGGCGTAGGATAGTTGTCTTTTGGACAAGCTCGATTGATATCCCTATAATCGATACAGATTCTTATTGTTCCTTGTTTTTTATTGACGGGAACAATATTCGATACCCAATCCGTTAACGGGATCGGATAAATGAAACCTGCTTTCAACAGCTTTTCGACTTCGGCTTTGATTGCAGCTGCTTTTCGAGGGTGAATCTGACGCAACCGTTGCCGAATGGGTTTAGCATCCGGGTAGGTTTTGATTTCATGAACAACAATGGCAGGATCGATTCCTGGCATTTCTTCGTAGGACCAGGCAAACACGTCGCGGAATTCTTGGAATAGGGCCTTGTAAGTTTCAATTTCTTCGTCAGTACATGCGGCACCTATATGAATGTTCTCCTTGATTCCGGGCTTCACTGAAATATCAATGGGAATAGTACGAGAAATATTCCCTAAATTCAGCTCTGAATCAGAATGTTTCGTTGGATCCTGAGCGTCTTTGACATATTCAGCGGTAAAGATAGATGAAAAATCATTTTCAAAGGCATCATCCTTAGGTAAAAACGAAGATCTGTGATGGAGATCTTCCCATGGTAGATCATCTACACTTAGGATTTCGCGAAGTTGTTCGTCAGATGACACTTCTTCGGGAAACGTTATCCGTTCTAAGGGTGAGGTGAAAAGTGACTCTTCACTGACCACATTCATTTGGTCGGTTGAATGAAAGTCGGTAAAAGACATAAGAGCTTCATAAGCAATCTCATACGGACTCAACGGCATAACATCACCGAGTGAGTCTAGCTCAGAGTCAGAGGGAACATACCAAGGATCATCATAAATAATGTTTTCTGACGTGATCATATGAATTGTTGCGAACGAAGGGTCTGCATTGAGTGGAGGGAGAGGAAAAGTTCCCAGTAAACCGGAATCCTTAACTAAACCTACACCAATGTCCCTATAAGGGATTGTCGTTTTACCAACATGCTGGATAGTTTCTAAAGAGGTTGGGTCGGATGAAAAGTATGTCAGCTGATCAATAGTCACGATCTTACCGTTATGTGGAAACTTAATGACTCTGAAGACCGATGAAACGACCGCTGTCATAGCATATGACCAACTTCGACCCAAAAGAAGGTTGTAGTCTAGAGGGGCATCAACCACTTCCACATCCAGACTAACGGTTTTACCTTCGACCCCTATAGGCAATTCTTGTAGAATACCAAACGGACGGAACCCACGGCCATCAAAGGCCTTAAGGATGGTGGGGGATTGGTTCAACGAAGGAGAACCAAGCGATCTCCAACATTGAATCGACATAATACACGTAGAAGCTCCCTCATCAATCACAGTCCGATGAATAGGCCTGTTTTTGACTATCACTGGAATTTGGAAAGCCATTTGATGGGGGAGACGCGGTGTACTACTTTCTAGATCAAAGATCATTAGGTTCGGGTCCTGAACATCGACAGCTCCAATAGCCGACAAAAGCAATTTTCGTTGCGCTGGACATGATTGCAGCACTTCGAGTGCCGACATTGCTGAAGGTGAAACAGCTAAGTCTTCAACAATGTTGTAATTCTGGGCTGCTCTCGCATGTGGATTGAAAGCAGACCTTCGAAGTACACCCTTGGCGGGCGGCTTAATCACTAAGTCTGGGTTAGGTTTTTCGATCTGTAGTGGATCGGAACCAGGAGCTGAGGTTGATGGGTTAGAGTTAGAAGATTCTGCTTCTTTACCATCAACAGGAGCCTTACTACCATAATCTTGCGATCGAGTCGCAATCCTGACATGAGACATCATCAAAATGGGTTCTTCACTGGCATTCGAAGAAGAACCTATCATCTTATTTTCCTGCTCGGGGAATGGATTCTTTAACACAGCAGGAGTCGGAGAACCTTTAACTATTTTCACTACCTCGGCCCGATGAGGGCAGTCTCTCGTAAAATGATCTTCTTCACAAATGAGACAAGGATAACGAGGTTTGCGCTTTTCGTCATTAGTTTCCGACTTTTCCGTTTTCTCCTTTGGAGCCTTGTCTGCTTTAGCCTTCTTCTTTCCTTTCTTCTTTCCACCGTTTTTGGATTTGGCCGTAGATGACTCTACAGCGTGAATGTCGGCGGTAAGTTCAGGAGGAGAAGACTCTCCTGTCGGAGAATCAGGCAAAGTGATAATTGGAGTATTGGAGGTCTTGGAAGACTTCTTCTTACTCTTCGTAGTCACGATACCGATCATACCATCAGCGGCATGAGATCCCGAAGGAGCAGCAGCGATTTGGTTTGACTTTGGAAGATCCGGAATTTTCTCGTGTAACGTACCCGACTGAGTGTAAACTAAGTCAAGGTATTGTGCCTGAGCAATGACTTGCTCCTCAGTAACTACGCCGGCCTTAGCTACATCTTCAGTAATTCTTGGTAATAATGATTTTACAAACCATTCAGCTAAAATTTGGTCCGGGATAAAAACTTTCACTAATCTCCTTCGACGTCTCCACTCATGGATGTGATCAGAAATGTACGTGGATGTCGATTGTTTTAGCGAAGTTAATAATTCCGTACCATTATCGTATCTGACTGGTAACTGAAAATGAGTTAAGAATGAAGTAGCTAACTGGCTAAAGTTGTAAAAAGAAGCCCGTGGCAACTCAATGTACCACTTGGCTGCGAGACCAATGAGTGTACGCTGGAAAAGACGTAAGCGGATAGAATCATCTGAGATGGAATTTGATGCACACCAGAGGTGGTAAGTCATCACGTGATTAGACGGATCCTCTCCAGACTTACCTTCGAACTTGGGTATATCGCTGGGCAACTTATTTGGCATTGGCGGCCAGAACGGAAGATATTGAATTGGATCGTTCGTTAGGCGCGTCAAGTCGGGTAAATCTAAAGTCGCAATAAATGGTAACTGCCGGTTAGGATCTCTGAAACTCTGAGTCACAATACCAGCCCCAGGAGGAGGATATCCAGGATAACTAGGAACAGGATTCGCATTGGGGATATTATATCCTCCTGGAAAACCAGGATTAACCGGACCGTACTGGGGTTGTTGAGGTGGTTGATAATTGTACCCAGGATACGGTTGATACTGGTAAACCGGTTGTTGGGCAGCTTGACCAGGTTGATACTGTCCCTGGTACGGAGGTTGAACAAATTGAGGTTGAGTAGTAACAACCGTACTTGTACCAGGTTGACCTGCAGGCATCTGGACTGTGGTTTGAACCGTGGGTCCAGACAACGGTACAGATGTCTGAGGAGCGGTTACAGGGACAGTAGAAACCGGAGCTGCCGATACTCCAGATGTAAGCATGGTAGATGAAGCGGTAGCTGCTGCAGCCGTGTGAGGTGGAGTACTCGGTGCAATTGGCGGCTGAGTAACTACAGAAGTTACAGGGGTCTGAACACTTGACTGGACAGGTTGCGGTTGCTGGGGTGGACCAGGAACTGCAGGTTGTCCTGCTTGAGGTACCGACTGTATACTTGGTTGCGACATCTGTTGACCCTGTGACGGATCCCATGTTAACATTCCAGGGTATTGACTCGTAACAGGTTGAGGATACTGAGATCCATAGCCGTATTGAGGATAGGGTTGATAACTGTAAGGTGTAGTCCCATATGATTGCCCTTGAGGTGGTTGATAACCTTGACCAGGGTATTGACCCGTAGGTTGATAACCTTGAGGTAAATACGAATACTGGGGTTGACCTTGACCTTGAGGTTGGTATCCTTGAGGTTGATACCCTTGGGGTTGATACCCTTGGGGTTGCCATCCTTGAGGTTGCCATCCTTGAGGTTGATACTGATACTGAGGTTGACTTTGGGGTACGTATTGAGGCTGGGGTTGATACCCTTGGGGTTGATACCCTTGAGGTTGCCCCCCAGTCACAAATGAAGTACCTTGAGGTTGCCCCCCAGGCATTAACGAAGGTTGCCCCCCAGGCGGTAATTGGCCACCTTGAGGTTGGTTAATGGGAGTTGAACCTGACATCATATAAACTTCACCTATACTCAATGGTACATTACCACTGTTTCCAACTAATAACCCATGATCAACAGGTTGAGGAGATGCTCCCGCAAAGGTACCAGAAAGTGACTGATACCCAGTAGGAACAGAAGGACCGCCATGTAAAAATGATTCAGGACTTTGTGAAAACACAGACGACTGACCAGACATATTTACAGGAGAATGAATTCCTCTAGGTGGAACCGGAGTACGAGGTGTAGAAAAACCTACTGAGTTGTCTAAAAAATTGGTTAATGCAAGGTACCAAGACTCACTTCTAGGAGGACTGTAAAAGATGGATTCACGCTCCCTTAGATCAAGGGTAATTAGATCTTCAGAATCAGAAACGCCTATTTCTTCCTCTGGAACAAGTTCTTCTATAGCAATTAATCCAACAGGAAGATTTTCGGTGATAATTCTTTCTATTCTTGGTGAATCAGGAACACTAGGAGTTGGAGTAACAGGTTCTGAAATTTCAGGTTCTTCGCCTGTTTCACTGGCAGATGAAAAACTACCAGCAAGCTCGGAAACTGTAACAGCTTCGGGATTGTAACCTGTTTCTAATCTTTGGTAATCTGGATGGACTACCAAAGAAGATTCTCCTTCTTCAGGTGAACCTACTCTACTGCCACTAGGAGGAGTTACAAGGACCTTTAACCCTTCTAAATGACCCGGAATGTTTTCAGGAGATTCACCCCGCGATTTACGGAGTTTTCTTAACAAATCTATCCCGGTAACAATCTCAGGAGACTTGCCCGAAGTCTACGGGACTGTCTCGGTAATTCCGCCACAATTAAAGATTTTAACTACAACACACGAAATCAAAGTAAAAAATTTCAAATCAAACCACCTAAAGTCTTCTAAAGAACCAATCAAATTTGAAGCACACGCCTAAATAATCTAGAGCGTCAAACCACACACAAACAGTAGTCTTCCGGACCAAAAGCGCTAGTTGGTGATTAGGCCCAACCTCGCAGGATTCAGTACAGAAATAGTGGGTGGAACAGTTACCCCGGCAACCTGCTTAATGAATAGACTGGACCAAGTTCCTCCACTTTAACCGTCTCGAAGTGAAGCGAACCCCCCAGAAAATCCAAGTGAGTATAACCGACGTCTGCTCCAGGTACAGTGGGACCTTCCCTCCACCGTCACCTTGGGTAGAATCCTAGATATTATGGCCACTAAGGTTACCAATCACAACAATTACACCTGGGGGAACAGTCTAAACTCCGACAGCACGCAAGGGCAGAGTAGCAAGCTCCAATCCCCTTACCGGCTCCTTGACAACAATCCAAGGTTTACCGATAAGTGACCCCTGGCTCCTCGACAATGGTTAATCCGAGGTTTACCGTTTGTAATACGTACTGCCTGGCGTCGTTCCCAACGAGGGAGGAATGATCCCCTCACTGGTTCGGACACGAGCTCGTGTTTCTCCTTTAAGAGGAGCTTTCCCAGAATGTAACTGAAACAATTGGATTTGTTCTACTCAAGATAGACTATCTGTTTGGTTTTGTAGTCTTGGAGAGTTAAGTACTCACCTACTCCAAGACCCTAGCCTAAGCTATGTTGGTGCTTCAGAGCCCTAGAAAAATAAAGATTACTAGATTGATTTTAATTTAAGCGTTACTTTTAAGGTTGTTTCTTAAGTCAAAAGGTGATGGAAGTGAAACTAGTGGTATGTTGACTCGACTCGAAACCACTACAAAATGCACCTAAAATGATTTATCCACTACTTTACTTTTTCGATGAATTGCTTAACTAAAAAGTTGAGAGAATGCAATCCTTATAAAAGCAACTTCTTAATTGAAGACAATCAAAGAAACAATTCGTTTTTCTTTTCCAAGCATAAAAACATAACTTCTCTTTACATGCACGAAAAAACTCTTTTCTTCTTTTGAAAACAAAAAGCTACTTGAAACAAGACTTTTAAGAAGATGTTTTTGTATTTTTCTTTTAATAAAGCAAATAAATCTAATATAACCAAAAAACAATCTTAAAAACTCTTAAAATCTATGAAAATGCACTCATAAGCAAACTAAAGGCAAATTTACTCTAAGCAATCTTAACGAGGCCAAAACTAACAATGATTATTTCTAAGGTGTTTTACTTGATCACAATCAAATCAAGGACTAGCTTATTGCAGAACCAAAAACTAGTCAAAACAAAATTCTAATCTTTTTGTCCTTTTTGAAAATGGAAATCAATACTTTAAAAACAAGCAATTCGAAATTTGACCCAAAACAACTCAAATGACAAGTTGCTCAAACAAGGAGACTTTACGGCAGGCTCAACTTCTAAGAAGGTTGACTAACCAGAGATATCTAAGGCTGGACAACTTTCTAAGCTCAAAGTCACTACAAAGCCTTACCAAAAATCAAACCCTAGGTCTAAACTTCGTTGAAAACCACTAAAACACTCAAAGCTCACAAAACGAGTTCAGGTGAGAATTCTTGACAGGGTACTAAAGGATCTGGGCAGAAAACACTAAGAAAAAACAAAATCTAAAAGTAATTTAATGCAAAAATGGAATTTTCTTAACTTTTACAGGAAGACGCAGGCCAGCCGTTTTCACAGGTGCGGCCCCGCACTGTGCAGTCGACAACAGCGCGTCCACGGACGCACTGTGCAGCACACAGAGACTGCGTCTTTCTGGAAAAAGGAAGAAAAACTAAAGCCAACTAAAGCTACAGCTAAGCCACCCAAATACTAATTCTCACAGTCAAAAACCAGAAAATAAAAATGATTTTCTCAAAGCAAAGTTCATATAAAGGAAAAGACTCTCTCATTAATGGATTCCCCAGTGGAGTCGCCAATTTGTCACACGGAATCTGTCAAGGGTGCGGACACGACTGACCTTCCTAGAAGTCTAAGACATTCTAATGACAAACAAGACAAAATGGAGTGATCTTTCTCTAAATACACCTTTTACAACATGAAAACTACAAGTGTTTAGGCTTACCTTATTCCAAAACGCTGTTGTTGAAGTCCGTTCTTGACGATCCGGATGAGCTCCTCCTTCAAGTCAATTCCTGCAACCACAAACAATCAAACAATTACCAAGCACTTGCATTTCATATAATAAAACATATATTCAACATGCAGACCAAGGAACACATGAAATAACTCATTAACACAAGCTATTGAGAAAAATAAACCAGTTTGTATTAATAACGAAACAAAGAAACTCTTACAACCTGGCCTTGGTGTTGTGCAAGTTCCTCCCAGGGTCCATCAAGGGTTTTCCTCTACTTTGACAAAGCTCACCCTCTCCCAAGTAGAATCAAGTGAAGACAATCTCTCCTCACAAAGGCTCTAATGGAAGACCTAAATCCTGCAGCATTTACCCAAAGAAAATGTATAGCTCCAACCTCTTCTCCTTCTGGCTCAATGCCTTCATTTATAGTGCTGTAAAGAGGTTATTCAGGTCCACTATCAATGGGATCATCCCCCTTTATGGGTGGGATAGCTCCCTTATTGATGGGATAAGCTCCCTCTTAATAGAGATAGATGAACCAACTGGAGGCGCATCCATTTCATCAAACCGACCTCTAGAATGTTCTAGAAGTAACCACAAGTAACTTTTTCAAGATAAAACTTGCGCATTTTGCCTTTTACAGAAGGACGCACCTGTCCTTTAACATACAGAGCGTCCATGGACGCAGTTTTTGTGAACATAGTCAGCGTCCCCGCAGGTAAGGCTAGAGAGAACCTGCGACCCCAGAGATAAACATGATTTTTACAAGACTTTCTCTCTTCTTTGAGTTTGAGATGGATAACAGAGGCATGAGACTTGCCTAAGAGGGTAGCATGACTTGTTGATTTGAGCCATACTAACTGTAAGTAGTCAAGGTGACATTTTTTAGTGTAACAATATTTCTCAAACTTGCTAAAAATTCAAGCACCCTTCAGTATTGAGAATGAAATTGCAAAACTCAATATCTCTATTTCCCTTACTGAATTTGTGAATAAGAATGTTTATAGGTCTCAAGTTTTAAAAGCACTCAATGTAGGAGAAAACACAGATATAGTGAACTTAACTGATGACCAACCTAAACTCTTGTTTGGACCAAAGGTGGATGGCAAGCCTCAAAAGGAGGTGTTCCTCCATTTTATGTGAGTCTTAATATTCATGATAAGATCCTTCATAATTCCATGTTAGACTCAGGTGCATCACATAATCTCATGCCAAAAATTGTTATGGAGAAACTTGGATTGGAAATCACTCAACCATATAAAGATTTGTATTCTCTCAACTCTAGCAAGGTTAGATGTCTAGGTCTAGTTAAGGACCTTTGTGTCATGCTAGCCTAGATACGAGCCAAAAGTTTAGTGATGGACATTGTAGTAGCAGATATCCCTCCTAAGTATGGTATGTTTTTATCATAGTATTGGGGGGCTATGTTGTAGGGAACACTTCAAATGGAAATGACATATTCCACAATACCAATATTTGGTCAATCAAGGAGACTATATAGAGAAACATTAATGAAGTACATGGTGAGTAGTCAAGAAAGGCCAGACAATTATCCCCTCTATTCATTCCACACTGATCTTGATTCCTTCATTTTGTATAATGACAATACTAGAGATATAGATGCTCAAGTAAAACAGGCAGAAAATGAATCGAATGAAAAACATAATAGTCAAGTACCCACTATGCAGCAAAACTTGGAAATAGAACCTCTATGGAATATGACATTCGCTGGCTCATGTGGTAAAATAGGATCAGGGGCAGGAATCTTGTTATATAATCCGACAACTAATCAGGCTCAAGGTTACTCTTATAAACTGAATTTTTTGTGTACAAACAACATAGTAGAATATGAGGCATTATTATTAGGCTTAAAGTTGCTTAAAAAGATAGGTGCCAAAAGGATTTCTGTTTAAGGAGACTCTGATCTTATTATTAGACAATCAAAGGGCAATACTCAGCTAAACACCCTAAATTGAGAGAATATCAAAATGTTGTTATTGATTTCCTCAAAAAAATTGAAATGTATGACCTTGTTGTTATCCCTAGGTTCCAAAATGCTTTGGCCAATGGACTAGATTTTTCAGCCAGCAATTGCAAATTACCTCATCCAAACAAACAATACATAGTTGAAGTGAAGCATCACCCTAAAGTGCCTGATAACATGAGATACTGGCAAGTTTTTGGGAATGACAAACAGATTGAAATTTTTTTGCAATCAAAAGATGAATTTGAAGGCTGCAACATAGATTTGGAAAGTGAAATATACAATCAAACTAATTTACATAGTGATTTTGAAAAAATTGCTATCTATGAGGAGAAATTTCCTATGAATAAAACTGTACAAAAAAACTGAAATACATAAGGACCCAGAAAAAGAAGAATTTAAAGTACTCCAACCTAAAGGTAATGTTCTCCCTAGAGGACTTTCTCCTTTAGAAGAACTATTTGATTTTAATGATGTTGCTAGAAAACCAAAAATAGAACCCATAGGGACAAACATAGAAGAATGCAACATAGGTAGTGAATTGAACCCCAAAATCATAAACCTATCAAAATCACTACCCCTCATGGGTAAAAAAAAAAATATAGCTCTATTCCAAGAATTCATAGATGTGTTTTCCTGGAGTTACGAAGATTTGAAAGCTTATGATACTAGCATTATACAACACAAAATTCCACTCAAAGAAGATCAAAATCCATTTAAACAGAAGCTACGCAGGATAAACCCTGTTTTAATTAATTTGGTTGAAAAATAAATCAAGTAGATGTATGATATTAAGATCATAGTCTCGATAAGATATTCTAAATGGGTATCCAACATAGTGCCCACAAGAAAGAAAAGTGGTGAAATAAGACTATGCATTGACTTTAGAAATTTAAACAAGGTTTCCCTCAAGGAAAACTATCCCTTACCAAAGATGGATCATATATTGCAAAGGGTAGTGGGTTCTAGTAGGATTTCCCTGTTAGATGGTTTCTCATGATACAATCAAGTCTTAGTACATCCTGATGATCAAGGTAAAAATACTTTCACTACCCCTTGGGGAACTTTCATATATGTTAAAATTCCTTTTGGATTAATGAATGCAAGTGCCACTTTTCAGAGAGAAATGGACATTGGTTTTGTTAGAGCCTAAATATGCCTTAGGCTAAAGGAAGGCAAAATTCAGGGTAACCACAAACCACGCTCAGTCTGGTAGCTAGCCCTACCAAAACAGGAGAGGGCTCTCTCCTGGTCACACTCAGTTAAAACAGACAATAGGGTTTGAGATGACTCAAAATGAATGCTAATTTTAGGCTAGTAAATGGATATGAAAAAGGAAATTTATTGAATGATTGAACTTTCTGGGTTGTATGGGGCAAAGGGAAGCCTGAGATGGGAAATTAAATCAAAGACGCAGAGGTTTAGCAGTCAAAATGAAATAATATGTAGTGGAAAGACAGTTGAGAAAGCTGAAAAGGGCATATATATGAATCCTTCTCAGACAGAGGAAAACACATAAAGTATGAATGCTTTACAAGGCAGAGCATAAAAATGGATTCTACCTTTCCTACTTAAGAGCATTCAACTGGAAATGATTCTGAATGAAATGTAAAACATAACAAGGCACATATGAAACTGAAAGAGGAAACATCTGCTAAACATCATACCACATGAATCTCATGAATCAGAGCTGCATCATTTATTAAATTCCTGGCCAAGATGTACAATGAAACACTGAGTTTTTTCTCCACACCGTTTCCTAGAAACTCCAACCCTTTACAAATGATTTACAATACCATAAATAAACTTTACTATGAGAAAGTGGATCGACCCAAAGTTGGGGGATTGTATAATCATTACGAATCGGAGATGGAAAGCCAACCATCGATAACAGGAGTAGTGTTACACTTTAATTTTCTCTGATGACCAATTAAGAAGGCAAAAATGTAGCGTGTACCCCATAAAATCTTAACTGAAGACAAAAATAGGCCCCGTGGCTTATTTCTCTGCTACGATAGATATCATACGTTTTAACTCTGGGCGTTTCGGTCTTTGACTATTCATCTTCCCTTCCAGCACGCTGCTATTCAGGATGTACACCCCACTCTGCTCCAAATGTTGCCGCTCCAGTTTCTGAAGTTCGTTGTCTCTTGATCTAGGATCGTAGACAATATACTTGGAATAGATGTCCACATGTAGTTTTTCTTGGCTGCAACCATGTCCTCTTGACATATAATGCATGTGGCATCACTTTGTCTAAGTTCTTTGACAGTTGCATCTGGAAATCGATCATTCATGTTCGATGTAATTTTCTGGTATCTTATGAAGTCAGCAACCCGGGCCTTGAAATTACGAAATGTTTCATAGAGTTCCCGCATCAAGTGTAATGGTAGGCCATAGTTTATAAACATGACAAGGAAGAAGAACAAGTACAGAGAAAGATGAAACAGATCCTTGACAAGTTCCAAATAAAAGGTAGAAACTGCTTTACTTCCCCATCATCCTTCCGTTAGCACATCACCCAGAACGTTGATATTGTTGAAATATGACAAATCTTGCACATCTGTGTAGAGTTGAAAATACGCTCTCCGTAACTCTCGGACATTACAATGCACTGAGAGTAACCTTCCATACATTTTTGAGAGTTAGCCAAAACAATGATCCGAAGATTTGATTACACCATATTGGAGCAAAAGAGTTGATCCATTTTAAAAAATTGGGAAGCAATGATGAATTTCGGGCTCAGAGGTTCTGTGCGCTGCGCGCACACCCAGTGCACTGTGCGCTATGGATGCGCTGTTCCAGAACAAAAATGCACTATGGATTTGTGCCCAATGCGTCGCACGGCACCAGTGCACTGCACCCTAACCCAATGCGCCGCGCAGGCCAAATTTTTCCAAATTCACCCAAATTGCGCACTTGCTCAACAAATGTGCTTCTAACATCGACACTGTCCCAAAATGCCCATGATCTTCAAAAAGTTCGTGGGACTCCATTTGGAGCAACGTAAATGCCTCCCTGATTGATACCCGCAAAAGTGATTTCTCCCACTAGCATATAACACGACACCAATAAATCCATCCCTTGCTCTGGTAGTGTCAACAATTTCTGAGGGAGGTATAGCTTCACTGGTATTTCTTATGGCTTTAGCTGTGGATTTAATATCTTCAACACTGAATTCCACTGCATTACGACGTTTGGCATCCTCTGTAGCAATTCCACGCAAGTCATGGGAAATTTGGAACAAATCTTGACGGTTTTTGGGCCTTTTGGTGTGTGCGCCGCGCAGGAGGCCCAATGCGCTGTGCCTCCCCAGTGCGTAGCGCCAGTGCAAATTTGCCTTGTGCAATTTCTCCCAGTGCACCGCGCCTCCCCGGTGCACTGCGCCGACCAATTTTCCTCCAAATTCACCCAAAGTTCGCACTTTTTCACCAGATTTTCTCAAGCTTGTTTCTCCTTTGTTGTTGGCATGCAAATGAGCTTTGATACACGTAAAAATATCTTTATAAAGTCATGGCTTTGATTTTCTTCACTTTTAATATAATGTTGTCCTTCAAGTTCCCTTTTCGATTTCTGGCTAAAATGATGGCTTTTTGGTTGATCTTTTTGCAGGAGATGGTGGCGTTGAACTTCGGAAAAAGATGACCAGAGTCTGCATTCGAAGTACTCCATGGCGGAAAACTTTAAACATACCTATTTATGATGAACCATTAATTTGACGATTTCCTCTTCAAAACAGAGTTTTGAAGAGGAATCAACCTTGAGAATTATTGATGATGAGAATCTGGAGATGAAACTTGTTGAACCTCCCTCTGGCCTGTTGGAATTATGGGGCACTTAAACCAGCTAAATCCTAGACCTAAAAGACCTAAAAATCTTATAACAAATCTTTGCTGACAAGAGGCCAAATGCTGACTGTTATTGATTGGAAAATGATTTTGATGGACCATGATGAAAAGACCTGAGCCAGCAGGCACAAGACATGAGGGGAATGAGTGACAAAAGCCCCTTCCATCAGATTATGGCATGCCCCTAGCGGAATGCAGATAATCGAGCTGAATGAGACACCTAAAAATGAAATGCAAAAAGAGTTTTGATCTCTGATGGAGGACTGAATAGATCGACTCTAACATTGGCTCCAATGGGGATGGTAGCTCCTTGGAGGTGCCAAGAATGGCAGATCTCTAGAGAAGCTAGACAGTGCTTTTGTCCATTGGGCTATGGAGTCATTATTTCAACAAACGACACGAAACTCTCGACTCATTTATTAACTAAAACTTGACTCAAACTGAATCAAATTTGAACTTAGAATGACTCAAAGACTGGCTTGAAAAACTCAAACAAAAACTGAAATAAAATGGTATTTACAGTGGCAATGGAGATAGCAGAAAACTTTTCAGAAATGGTACCGCTTGAGTAGTCGACCATTGACCGGCCCTCTTGGACAATCATCCCTGTTCATTTCCTTCAGAAGAAAGGCATTCTGACCCCGATATGTTGCAATATTAAAGGGACCCTTCCAGAGATTTTTGAACTTACCATGCTTACCCTTTTCCTCATTCCTTGCATCCCACTTCAGCACCACATCATCCAACTGAAATTTGTCCGCCTTTTCTTTTCTGTCATAAATTTTCTTAATATTCTCCTGCAACTTGGATGTGTTGTGGAAAACTTCTTCTCTTGTCTGCTGCAAATGGATCATTTGATTCAATCTTCTCTGCATAGGATCGTCTTCACTGCCAGCTTCCTAAAGAAGTTTGACTACCAGGGCTGCGAGAGAGGTAGGAAACAATGTATCCACTCCATAAACAAGCTCAATAGGGGACATACCAATGGATTTCTTCTAACTGACCTGATCTGCCCAAAGTGCATTGACCAACTTCTTATGCCAACTCTTCTTATTGATTTCCAGCAGCTTCTTAATGATGTTGACTAAATATTTGTTAGAAGATTCCGCCAACCCATTTCCTTGCGGATGATAGGCAGTTGAGTGACCCAAAATGATTTTATACTTGTCACAAAACTCAATCATCTTCTTTGATTTGAAAGCTACTGCGTTATCAGTGATCAACTTATTCGAGCAACCAAAACGAGACAAAATGTTATTCTCCAGGAATGAAATAATTACCACATATGTAGCTTACCTGGTGGGAATTGCTTCAATCCATTTCGTGAAATAATCTGTTTCCGTGAGAATCTACTGATGCTAACCAGAAGAAGCGGGATGAATTTCACCAATGAAATCTAATCCCCACTGCCGAAAAGTGGCACTCACCTGAATGGGTTTAAGCGGAAAAGGCTGTAATTTCTGCTTTCCTTCAAAAATCTATCATTTATGACAGCTCTTGACAACCTTACGTACATCTGCATATAATGTTGGCCAATAGTACCCGGATCTCAGAATTTTATTTTCCGTATTTTTCCAAAAATGGTGATCACCAAAATCTCCTTTGGGGAAATCCTCCATGACCTGCTTTTCTTCTTCTTCCACCAAAAAATTCAACAGAATGCCACCGGGATCTTTCCAATAAAGTGTATAATTTAGAATGCAAAACTTGGCAGCCTTTAATTTGAGAGTTCTAGCTTTGTTTCTAGTCATGCCGAGTGGTGGTGACAAATTTTGAAGCACATATATGATATCTGAATACCATGGAGAAAGAACAAACATTTCAGATACCTGAGTTGACGAACCTTCCTCATTCTCATCGGACATAGCAGTGATCAGATTTATGTCCAAGGCGTGCAAGTTTGATTCAGCCATTAACTTTGCCAATCCCTGTCCTTTAGCAAGCTTTGTGGGCTTTATTTCCACATCATACTCCAGCAAAGCTGCAATCCACTTGCCTCGTCTTCCTTCCGGATCTGTCTGCACTAAAACATCCTTGACAATAGCATTAGGAACATAAGCCAAAATATGAGAATGCATAATGTATACCCGAAAATATTTCAATGCTTTCACAAGTGCAAGGGCTTGCTTTTCAATGATGTTGTACTTTAAGGCTACATCTCTTATAGCTCGACTGAAGAAGGAAATTGGTCTTTCGTGCTCATCTCTTTTCTGCATCAACACAGCTGCCATAGTATGCTCTGAAGCAAATGAAAACAATATAAACTCCTGAGTGTAATCTGGGCTGATTAGGGCTGGAGCTGAAGAAAGAGCCAATTTGACTAAATTGAAAGATTTTACAGCCTCTTCCGTCCACTTCACTTGCCTTTCCTTCTTAAGCATGTTTGTAATCTCTCGTAGGTGTTCAACAAGATTAGGTACAAAGCGGCATAAAAAATTCATCTTGCCATTAAAAGATTGAATCTCCTTCTTATTCTGGGGTAGATCAATTTGCTAAATCGCTTGTACACGTGCTGGATCAATACGAATGTCATCCTTTGAGATAATGTGCCCAAGTAGTTTTCCCTCCTCCATGGCAAACAAGCTCTTTTTCGGATTCAGCGACAAACCATATTTTCTGCACTTTTGAAAGAGAGTTTTCAGATGATACATGTGTTCTTCATCAGATTTGGAAAACACCGTTAGATCATCCAGGTACACAACCAAAAAGAAATCCTTCTCATTTGAAAAAGCCAAGTCCATTGCCCACTGAAATGTGGCACCCGCATTCTTCAAACCAAAAGGCATTTTAGCGTAATGAAAAGTTCCCCATGGAGTGGTGAACACTGTTTTGTCTCAGTCCTCTTCATGGACCAAAATTTGGTTATATCCAGAATAACCATCGAGTAGCGACATACGAGATGCTCCAACTACTCACTGAAGTATATGATCCATTTTGGGTAGTGGATAGTTATCTTTCAGTGACACTTTGTTTAGATTTCTAAAATCAATGCACAAGCGAATCTCACCTGTCTTCTTTCGTACGGGCACCAAATTAGAGATCTAGTCCGAAAATCTGATGGGAATAATGATTCCTGATTTGTACAACCTGTTTATCTCCTTCTCAATTGATGGCAGCAGTTTTGTATTTAGCCTTCTCAACTTCTATCTGAAAGGTTTCTGATTAGGCTTAATGGGTATAGTGTGCTGAATTATATTGGTATCATATGTCTTCAAGTCAGAATAGTCCCAAGCAAACACATCAGTAAAATATGACCTCAAACTGATATATTTGGCTTTTATCTTTTGTGGCAGTGCTTTAGACAGTTTTACCATTTTTGGATTTGCAGCTGTTCCGACATTGACCTCTTCAACACCCTTCTCTGTTGGCTGCAATGTTGGTTTACGGGCTACGTCATCTTGATCAAAGAGTTCTTCTAAAGGTATCAAGCCTTTAGGAATAATGTTATCCTTGAGCTGCAACACGTCCATTTGATTGATCTGCACTTCATCTTTACCATCATCATTTTCTTCATCAATTGAGGTATCTTTGAACTTACCTTTGTTTTGCAGAAAATCATCAATCTCCTCATCATCTTGGAAAACTTGCCAATATCTCTGATTGTTCGAGACAGTCAGACGATGCTTGACATGGATTTCGAATTTATTGCTAGAGTTCACTCGAATCTTCAAACTACTTGCTGCCTTAGCAAGACCATCAGCAATGCCATTTTGAATACGAGGCACACACGTCAAGGCATACTCTGAAAATAATTTCAGGATGTCTAGAACTGCATTCCGGTAAGCCTGCATCTGAGGATGCTTTGCTTGCTACTCGCCTTTAACTTGTTTAATGACCAATTCGGAGTCGCCATATACTGTAATCCTCTTAGAATTCAACTTTCTTAGAAGTTTTAGGCCAGCAATCAAAGCTTCGTACTCAGCCTCATTGTTCGAACAATCAAAAGCTAGCTTGTAAGAACATACCCGCACATTACTAGGCACTTTGTTCGGAGCGGAAAAAGGACTGCGTACCCAAATACCAATTCCAGCACCATCATTTCCCACTACTCCATCGAAATCCATGGTCCACAAACCTTCTTCCTCTTCTTGCAAGTGCTGAAACTCTGTTTGCTGTGTTTTTTCTGCTTGTTGTCCATTACCTTCAGCTGATTGCTTAATGGTGTTTTGCTATTCTTGTCCTTCTTTCTTCAACACTTCTCTGAAATTTTCTGCTATTTCTGAAATATCATTTGCTACAACTAACTGACTATCTATCTCATTGAATCTATCCGAATACAAAACAAAAGACTCTAGATCTGTATGTACATAATTAATCAGATGGTTAATTGGTTTCTCCTTGCTTGTAATCATGTATTTCATTTTTTGTTCCCGGTACAATTTTATCATTTGGCCGAACACAGGAATCGTTGCATAGGAGAAATCTAGTTGTAATGTCCCTTTCAATTTTGCTGCCCAAGACCTGGAAAGAAGCATACCGAATCTGGGAGGAATATTTGCCACAACAATATCCATCAAAACATTCTTCATTGGGATTTGATCCAGACTCACAACCAAGTCTTTGATGAGCCCGATACATCTTACTCTGTTGGAATCAAATGAATAGAGATCATGATATTTCCTGGTGATGTCCAAACCCAGCTTATCCATGGTAGCCTTTGGCATCAGATTGTGGGAAGCTTCGGAACCGAACATGGCATTATGTAACACAAAATCATGCAATCTTAAACTGATATAAAAAGGTGGTACATCGCTATATGGAGACTCACCATTCAATGTTGGTCCAAAAATCATTTCGGGTTGATCATCTTCGACATTCACCATATCAGACATTGGATCAAAATTCAAAATTTTAGAAACTTTCCCTCTATAACTGTTGTTCCTCATTATTTCAGTCAAGGGAATGGATACCTTCAATTTAGAAATTTCATTCTCTAGACTAAAAGCTGAAGTCTTTTCTACCTATTTGACTGGGGCTTCTTTCTTTTCCTTTTCTTTCGATACAATTGGCTGATTTGATTCTTTTGCTGATGGTGATTTGCTGATATTGGAATCAACTGCTTCTTTTCCCTTCTTTTGTACAACAGGTGAATCATTCTTTGCTGCTGAAACTTCCTTCCTCTTCTGAATTGGGTTAACAGGCACATCTCTTTTCTAAGTGAATATTGCTGCTGCTGAGCGGACAGAGCATTCATATAACCTCTTTGATACTCATCTGATTCTTCTTCCAAAACTGTGTCATTGGCTAGAATGGAATCTGCATCTTTGTGTGCAGCTGAACTTTCTGCATACTCCTCATCTTCAGTAATATAAATAGGAAAATCATCAGGAGTAAAGAAGTGGTTTTCTTCCCCCATTACATTCCCTTCCTCATCTGACTCCGGTCCATGCACAAATTTTTTCCGCAGAGGTGGTTGTACTGGCTGTTGTGCTGTCTGATCTTGGGCTCGCTGCTCTCTCTATCTTATTCTATATAGTGGCTATTGCTGGCCACGAAAGTTACGATTTCTAACTTGTGGCTCAGGTTTGTCAAGTTTCACCCTTTCAAGAATCTGCTCTACCTTCCGAAGAAATTGATCCATCGAGGAAGACTCTTCTTTTACTATGACCTTCTTTTCTGCTTTTGCTCTAGCCCTCCTGGTCAGCAGATTTTCTTCAATGCTAACCGCAATATTCTGCATGTCCTCCATTGTGGCCGGCTCTCTCTCTCTTAGTTGATAAGCCATGTCAGCATCAAAACCATCTGGAAACTTCATCATGGCAAGCCCCACAGGTGGCCTTAGATGATCAGGAATTTCATTATAAACGGAATTGAATCTAATGTAGTAGTCTTGGACTGACTCACCAATGTTTCGCTTGATCTGGTCATATTCAGCAAGAATTTGAAGAGGATTCTTTTTCACTTCCCATCGGTCTAAAAATCCATATGTACTAGATGAAGTGGCTTTGATGATGATCTATCCTTAGAATTGTGATGAGCCTTGATATTGCAATAAGAATGTTGCAATTCCCAAGGCTACCAAATTAAATTATCAACGTGGGGTTCATACAAACTTAAGAGGGGACGACATTGTATGTGCAATAGACACCTCCTCTTCCTAGCCTAACTCCCTTTGATGCAAGTGAAAGAATTCAATGAAGCAACTTTAAATGAGCAAAGATCTAGGTAAGTTGCCTATCCTAAGTTGAAAAATGCAAATAACAATAAGCAAAACTATTCGACTTTTGCTGGAAAGCAAATGATGAAAATGAAATATATTCTTTTTGTAAAAATGTAAAGCACAATGAAAACCGAAAAAAATCTAATCTATCTTGTTGGAAAATAAATGGAATTAAAGGAAATCTATTGTATTTTTAGGAAATCTATTCTTTTACGTAGATTACTTTTGTAAGAAGGAAAACATAATTTACTTAAACTAAATTGCAGAAAGGAAATCTAGACTAATTGTAGAAATCAACATTCAAGAAGCAAGAAATGTAAGAGCTAAATGGTGACCTAACCAAGCCTCAAACCAATCAAAGTGGTCTTAGAGAATTCATAGGCTATAAATATACTTCTACCTTGAATTTGGAGTGAGTTGGGGCAAGGAAGATCTCAAAAACAAATTGCTACATGGTTGCTATAGGATTGTTATATCTCAATTTAACTTGCCAAATACCAAATAAAATCAAATGAAAATGATATGGGAATTTTTTTTATTGAGTAGGATGTCCTAGGACTCCAATCCAAGTGGAATCACTCAAAAATACCCATGTTAACATGTGCTAAAAAGTAGCAAAAAATTACTACTCTAAATTTAACCAGAAATTCAAGAATTAGTAAGCTAGTTAAAATATCAAATGCCTAACCTGATTAAGTGAAAATATTATGTGGGTTTTTTTATTAGAAATTTTTTTTATGAATAAATCCAATTTGAATCACCTCAATATATTTTTGCTAACATGTGCTAAAAAATAACAGAAAAATACTCCTAGAAACTACAAATTTCATAGCAATGAACTAGTAAGTTGATCTAATTGCCCAAATGCCTAGGCTAATCAAATGAAAATGTTGCAGGGTGATTTTTTTTATTACTTTGGATGTTCTTCAGGAACAATAAAAGTGGAATAAACCTAAAATAATCTCATTAACATGTGCTAAAAATTAGCAAAAAATTACTATTTTGCTACAGGATACTTCTAGGAATTCCAAAATTGTGAACTAGTAAACCAATCCAAGTAGATCAATCATGGATGTGAATTTTTAATGTTTTTATAAATATTCATCATGCTTTTGAATTCATAAATAACTTTCAAAAAAACTACAACCATTTAACAAATATAACCTACAACAAAGGAAACATGAATATTAAGTGCAGAAATAGGAAGTGCAAGTGAATAAGAAGTGCAAAGAAGATAAAGAAATGGTACAACAAGGTTCTGAGGCTCCCAGGATGGACAATATCAAGGATAATCAGAGTCCTATGAATGAAACCAAGCCTTATAAGTTTAAAATGACACCAAACTTCATTATTTGAATCAATCCAACTACATCCCTGCTAGAAATGGAAGTAGAGTTGCTAAACAACAAGCTTTCTTCACAATAAGAGTAAGAATTACATGCCCCTAGAGGAAAATTCGAATTGGTACTTATACAAATATATGGGGAATCATCCTCCTTGAAAGGAGGTAAATTTCCCCTTCAAAATCCCTCAACAAGTGGATTTGGTTCCCAACATTAGGAATTTTCATTAAATGTCAAGGAGCACATTCCTAGATTTTCTCAATCATTGGAGCTCCATAATTTGTTCGATAATTTCATAATATCATGTTTATTTATTATACAATCTTTGTCTATATTGTATCATGGATAAAGTCCCTAAATTATTTCATCCTCCAAATCTTCATAATCTACCTAATATTATCACAATATTCTACAAAAATAAATAATATTAGGTACATAATATGCAATTATCTCTAAACCTTCCTAATGAACATATTAAAGATAAAAATATGTCATCCAATGCAAAAAGAGAGGTTTAATGTGTTTAAGGATGGTCATATGGGCCTTAATCTATCTCTAATTTGGAATCCCATAAACTTGAATGGTACTCAAGTTTTCTTACCCAATTGACAAGATTTGCAAGTCCTATTCTATAGTTTTGATAACCTGGGTAAATCCTTCACAACATTCTTGTTGCTAAATTTTACTATCTAATCAAGATTCAAATGTCCAAGTCTCTTATGCCACAACCAACTCTCATCAATATTTGATAAGAAATTCCTCTCTATTTTATCTTTTAGAACATAAACATTATTGTTTATTCTCATAGCTTCAACCATTATTTCACCTATTTCTGTAAACTTGATTTGACAATTTCTAGCCTTAAAAATTACATCATGGCCTTGATCACACATGTGAGACAGACTAAGAAGATTGTGCTTGAACCCATCAACAAATAAGAGATTTTTGTCTTTACCTATTCCAGTTGACAGACTAACAACTCCTTCACCAACAATCTTCCCAAGTGCATTGTTACCAAAGGTTACATTACCCTTTTCAACTAGTTTTGATGTCAAGAACTTACTTTTGTCTCTTGACATGTGCCTAGAAATATCACTATCCATACACCAATGGCTATCTTCATTATTAGCATAAAAAACAATATTGCATTGCTATGTGTTCTCCTTTTATTTACAAACCATGGGCTCTTGTCTAATTTTCTCAATAACTAGTTCAAGCCTCTTATCCTTAAGTTTATAATCAACTACTCTATGCCTAAAATTTTGACATTTAAAACATTGAATAGAATTGTTCAAGGGAGAAAAATAATTGTTATACCTGGGTCTGTTATTCATCTATCTAATCTACTGATTTCTTCTCCTTGCTATGAGATGCATTTAGAATAAATTCACTCTACTATTTGTTGTTTTATGCCCATAATTAGTGCAGGTAAAATAATAACCTGGAAAAATATTAGCATACTTGGAAAACTATCTTCTATCAATTGGCTGGAATGGTTTTTTAGTTTTTCAATTTTCCTTTCCAACACTATTCTTTTGTGGTGTGAAATTTTTCCCTTTAATATGTTGTTGTTGATAATTATTTACCTCATTATTGGGCTATGTACTTACTTCTTGCTGCTGCACAATCCATTATTTTACTGTAGGTACAAAAGTGATTGACTTTTTACCCTTGAATTTTGTTATTGCACTAGATTCAACCTCAAATCCAAGAGCAGTTCAATCTTTGGGGACTCTCTATGCTTCCAAAAGCTCATTTAAATAAATAATTTTTCCAAACTTCTAATTAGAGCTCAACTAGGATTTTTCCTTCTCTAATTATTTCTAAGAAAAAAAATTCACCTTCTAGCCTTTTACAAGCTTGGTTCTTCTCACTTAGTTGTTGATTTAAATATTCTTGAATATTCTTACTTTATTCAACTTTCAGGAGCAATGGATTCATCATTTTCTTTGATTAGTAACTCCTTCTGGGATTTATTTTTCTTTCTCAACCTTTCAATCTCTTCAAGTGCACTTACCAACTTTCCTTTTAGGTCAACTTCTATGTCATATTCATCAAAATTAATGGCTTGAACTTATAGATTGTCTATAGCCATAAGCATAAATTCCTTTGTACTTTCATCATCTATATCCTTATCTGAGGATTTACTCACTTCACTTTTTAGAGGAATTTACTTATTGAATATAGAGACTCCTCTTCTTAGCCTTCTTCCTCTCTTTTTATACTTTCATGAATTTTTCTCTAGGATCATAGTCCTTCTTCTACTTTTTAGGAAAGTTTTAAGCATAATGACCAACTTTTCCATAATTAAAGCACTTGAAAGGTAACTTACCTTTATATTTTCTTGATCCTCTCTTGAGCTTCCTCACAAACTTGGCTTCTTCTTCATCCAATTCACAACATGAATCATCTTGCTCTTCCTTGGGCTTATTATATTCTTTGAAGGATGACTCTTTTGTTGTAGGATTACCTTTTGAAATCATAATCTCATAAGAAGTAAGTGTGCCTAGTAGCTTATATAGAATGAGACTATTTAGATTGGTCATCTCTTCAATGGAGGAAACCTTGGGATTAAATCTCTCAAGAAGAGATCTTAAAACCTTTTGAACTACTACAAATTAATCTAAATTCTCATCAAGACCTCTTATAGTGTTCACAACCTCATCAAATATCAAGAAGTACTTTGAAATATATTCATCATCATGCATATTCAAAGAGTCAAATTGAATTCTAAAACCTTGAAGTTTATCTTTGCTTACCTTGTTGTCACCTTCATAGCAGCTAAGTTCATCTTGTTCCAAATAGCTTTGGTCGATGTGTAGACCATTACTTTGACAAGTTATTATTTAGATAGGCCAACAAGAAAGGAATTCATGGCTTTAACATTGCATGCAAACTCCATATTTTGATTTTAGTAATCACTACTGGAGGATTTTGATATTATTATTTCACAACATCCCATACATCAACTCTAAGTGATTGAATATAGGTGTTGGCATCCTGTTGTGCTATACAACAACCCCCCCATTTCATAAAACCTTTACACAAAATTCTTATTTTGAAATGGGTCCCTTTTTAAATAAAATTAGTTTGATTTGTGAGTTCATAAATAAAACTGGTATTAACCTCATAATAAGAAAAATATTTATTAAAAGGCTCGATGTAAATCAATCATTTTATAAAGCCTTTTAATAAAAACAAAGTGTTCCTTTGAAAATATTATAAAACCATTCTACATTGTGATAAAGCGATCAGAGATCGCATATCGCAATGACAAAGGGACATACACCAAACAAAGCTTCATCCGATCCGAAAATGGAATCGCAATCAGCAATCAGAGAAATGAAATGCCAAAGGAACACACACAAGGGTTCATCATATCTTCTGATCCGATATCACAATCGATAATTGGAGATATTCATTGACAAAGGGAGATACGTAAAGGACTCATCAAATCTCCCGATGTGATATTGTAAATCGCAATCGGCAATCGGCGGAATCATATGACAAAAGGTTAAAAGCTTAAGTCTAATCCCGATTGCGATCAATTAATTGGGAGCGCATCTCAAAAGGTAAAATATATGCTAAAAATGGTTTGCATGCATAATATCCTACTCCATTATATTATAATATTACCTTTCGGCAGTCAGAGATATTCATTGCAAGTCACTAAGCCTCTCCCTTGGAAACTCTCGATTGCGATTTGCGATTTATTGCTGATCGTCGATTGAGGAAATCTAAAGCACGCTTGAATTAATCATTCAGTATATGATCGACGAGATTGGAATTTATGGTAATAAAAAAACGATTGGCAGTTCGAACGGCTATTTAATATTACAGCTAAGGATAGGTCCTTTAAAAGATTTCATCCATGGTAATTCTTAATTGTATTTCATTTATCATATGTCAATCACCGTAACTCTATTCATTATCATATTAGCTTGCAGTAGCACTATCTCTGTATTACGGTTTGCAATTGTCTGTGCAGAGTCTCTCTAAACTCTTAAATCTAGAGAAAATGGGGAAGAAATCAAAGAAGTCCACAACAACAGCTCCTGCAGCCAAAGATCCAGGACCAAGCAAAAAAGGATTAATCTCAGATACGACATGCCTTGGTCTGGGAAATACCAGCTGGGAAAGCATTTATAATCTGATAGAAGCTGAGGAGCCCAAAGAACTAGAAGAGGAAGTCACTGCTGATTCAACCAACAAGTCAGAGGGAACTCTAAAATAATTGGCTTGTTTGTATCTTCACAGGATAGCAGCACGTGCTAATATTCTACCATACATTGATGTAGTAAGATGGGTGGTTCAAAAAATCCCAACTACGGATAGAACATTTGGCACAGTTGATGGGAGGATATTTGGCTCATTCAAGCCTGAAGATCTCAGGCAAATGTATCATCTACCACCACTCGAGAAGCGATACAACAAGGAATTCCTAGAAGCATTTGCAAAGGAAAATGATTCAGAGTCAGACCTGATCAAGCAATGGAGACATTTCCCACAGAAGCACAAGCACGAGTCATCGGGTAAGTACTCTGTTGATTCATTAGCTTCCCCTTATTGCTATGCTGGAGCTATGATGTGTAGACTATGGGGAATACATTATTCTGCCAAATTCACTATAGAGATCGTCCCCCTAATGGAAGCAAAAATTAATGGTTATGTTATGGATTGGGCGAATATTTTTTCTAACAGACTAGCTATCGAGATATTAGAATATAGAAGGAATGCATCTACAACTTCCCGGATCATTCCCGCTTTCTATTATAGTGCATATATTATGGATACTATTTGTTTCAATTCTGAATATCCATTACTCAGATGGAGATGGACTCCCCAAGATCCAAATCCGATCCATATTTTCCACAAGCAGTTATGGAAGGCACACTACAAAAATCACCTGTATAAAATTTGCAATGGTTTTATTCTACCTGTATATTATTCTATTTTTAATAAGCCTGCCCCTAGGATATCCTAGGAAGCATAAATTGACTTGACAGTAGTAGGTAGTTGGTTCGGGGAGGAAAAATTTACCTATGTAAGGCTTTTTGGTAGCCTTACTAAACCCCATGTTTTCCCCCTGTATGTTCCCGATAAATGGTTAGCTTGAGAATTGGCTTATTAGATAACAGTGGAAGGGACATCCAGAACCCTTAGGGATTCAAAGAAACACATATGGCCTATATTTCCCTTACAATGTGGAATTTTCACTTTACATGACTACAAACATGCAGAAAAAAAGGTAGAAAACATTCAAATGCTGAATCTTGCTACAATTCCGAACAGGCAATATGATCCAAGAAAGGTTGCTCATAACGTCACATCTCAAGCCAAACTTGCCAAATTTGATCATGAAGCAGATGACTACAATGATTTATTTGCTTCAGCTGAATCATTATTTCAGGTTAAAGGATTAGCCAGGATCAGGTATGAAGAAGAAGGGCTAGAGATATTCAATAGGCTCAGAGACTAGAGGTTGCAAACTCTACCTTTGGACCTGTTAGCTACAACCCCAACAGTCCAGCCAAGTGAAACCGAATAGAAAACTATCAACAAGACTCCTTTGGTGGAGAAGGTTCTTGAAAAAAATTGTCAGAGCAGGAGCAGGGACAAGGAAAAAGCAGTGAACTCATTGATTCAGACATTCATATTGATCCCAAACTAATCAAAAAATGGCAAAAATTTGACTCAATCATCAGTAATACTGAGAGCCTACAAGGATTTAGCACACTTGAGGTGACAACTGGTCAAAAGTCAGCAACTAATACAATTCTGACTGAAGGAACTATCAACCCACCCATGACTCAAAAAGATGTAGAGATAATCCCCAAGAATCCATCTGATGAAATTGTTCTACATGTAGAAGAAATACCACCCTTAGATGTCTTCTACAGCCCTAAGCATAGGGCTGTAATCAATAGACAAAGGAAAAAGAGAAAACTTGATCAATCTTCTCTTTTTCCTTCACAAATGGAGATAACAAATGTGGTATGGAGAGAAGAAGTTAATCTTTCTAAAGATCTTACTAAACTCTCTTAGTATGCTGGAGCGTACACAACAGCTACTATGGACAAGGCATCAGAAGTCAGCAATTTGCTCAAGGAAAAGGATCAAGCAATTATTTTGTTAGAGACACATGTATAAGAGAAGCAACAGAGGATAGAGCAGCTGGAATAGCAGTTAGTAGCACAGAGACAATCAAATGATCAATTAAACGAGCAATTGCTCAAAGAGAAACAGAGGATTTATCAACATTCAATTCAGAAGAAACAGGAACTATCTCTAGCATTAAGCAAGCTGCAATCGATAAATGAACAGTTGAGAAAATCAAAAGAAGAACAAATCACTCAACTGTCACTGCAAATAGAAAGGTTCAAAGGATATCCTCAAGTGGTAGAATTCAAATCAGAGGCTCTCCAGATTACTAAAGCATTATCTAATCAATTGAACTTATTATGTCATAATATTTCTCTCGTTCTTCCCCTATGTGAAATTTCGTCATCTATGATTGATAAGTCAGTTGATGTGAGACAGAAATTGGAGCAAGCAGATGAAAAATTAACAAAGTTTCTCTCTTGGCAAGAAACCAAGGAAGGACAAGCTGCAAATTTACCCCAAATTTTGGAATCGCATAAAGAAATCCTATTCCTTGAGTGGAAATCTCAACCGATGAAAGCAGAAAGGGCAGCATCAAGATGCAGATCGACGACTAGTAATTTGATTGAATTGATTAATGATACTCTTTATTTGTCAAATTTAATTTCAGAATGTTCTCCAGGGAAACTACCATTGGTGAAAGTATTAGAATAGGCATGGAAACAGGAGCTGGAGAAGAGGGAAAGATTAATAGCAGGCATTCAGACTTTAACATGGGAAACCTTTTGGTTCTTCCTTGTTAAACCATATAGTCAGCAAACAGAAATAAAATTCCTCACCAATGCACTCGGTTAGATGATTCCCGAAATTACTGATGCCACATACACTGCCCAGTTACATTCACGTATGAGTCATCCTCTAGAACTACAACCGATGCTCGCCATTTGCTAGCTCAAGCCACAAGATAGTCAGCCAAAACAGTGAACCATTCTTACCGACTGCAAGCATGCCTATTTCGGGGAGATTTTCATATATCCATGATTTGGTTATACTAGCACAGAACATTTTTATTTCATAGTTTGTTAGTTTAGATAGTATTTATAGACCCTTTCATGTTTTTAGAAAGGGTCATAAAATTTTGTATTGAGACTTGGATCGGAAGTTGCACTATTGTGCTTCTGATATATATTTTTTTATAAAACTGGACTTGAATTTTGAGTTTTAATGAAGAGTACTTTTGTGTGATATGCACTATTGCTTCTTATAAAAGTATTTCCAAGTTAAAAAGTGGAATCCAAATGCAATTCATGTCGGAGGGGACTCAAACACATATGGTACTACTATCTATATTTTTTCTTCATTCTTTTATGTGAACCAACATTTATTCATTTTGATATTATTGATATATGTATATGCTTTCACAACAATTCTTTTACTTATCACTATTGAATGTTTAAGAGTTGTTATTTTTCATATATATATATATGTGTGTGTGTGTGTTAATGATATATAAAGATCAATGCAATAATGTTTTAATTATTACTTCATTCAACTACTTGAACAAAGTAATTATCATATGAATGATTTTTTTTTCTTTATGAGTAGAGTCTTCTATATGCCTACTTTTCAATAAGAATCATCAAGAATTGCACTAAGAGAAAGACTTCTCGGGATAGATTAGTTAATTATATTGTTGCATTTTAGAATAAATCTTTCATAATTTCCCATTAGATATTAGTAAATCAATCACTTATCCATCCCATTTATAAATCATTGGGAAACTGGTCCCATTATATCCAGTCAGAGCCAGCACACCAAACGGAAAAGGAGTCACCTTTAAGGTCCAAACCGGGTGGTTTTCCCCGAAGTTGATGCAGCAATTTTCGAGGCATCAACACATCCTTACATTTTGAAACACATAGTTTGTTCCATTAAACATGGGTGGCCTATTCATAAATCATCCTTTCTCGTTTTCCATGGTCCTTGATCTTTATTCCAATTGTTAAATTGATATGTAGTAACCTAGATCTGATAGTAATTGTTAGAAAATAGGACAATACTAAGAGAGGGGATGAGTTATTATTGAAGGAATTTTAAAAAATTTCCTTCACTTGTAATGATATTAGGGAACCATGAGATTCTTTAGAAATTAACTCATATTAGCATGACAAGAGTTAATATAAATAGCACAAAGTAACACTCAAAATCTTCAAACTTTTCTTCAATTCCTTCATAAGGCAAGCTATAACTTACTATTAAAAAATTCTCTAGTTACAAAAAGGCTGAAGCTACTACTCCCTGATTTATCAGCTACAACTAAAAAGAGCTCCAACCCATAAATATTTACCAACACCTAATGGAAGGAGTTGTAACCTATGATCTAAAAGCTACAACTTGCTTGACCTCAATGATTCATATTTCATATAATTTTCACACTCAAATGAAGAAGACAAATTCTTTTACAAGATAAAACAATTTGTCCACCATCAAAACCACCTTCAACAATATCTGATTACTGGTAATTCACCATCACCTCCTATAGCATCAGTCTAACCCAACTCACTATTATAGACATTTTTGTGCCTTACAGCTCTAAGCATGAAATGTCCATAAACCAAGGGCTCCTAAGTCCCTAAAAGTGTTGTTCCAACCCCTAAAGGAACCAGGTCAACAAATTACAGCTTCTCCCAGAGGTTCTCCACCAGAAACTGCTCAGAATAAGTCAAAACAAGATCATTTCAGCTGCTCCACTAGCTAAGTGCGTTGCATAGCACCTAAATCCACTGGCTAGGTGCATTGCAATGCACCTAAATGCACTACCAGGGTGCGTTGAGCGGGAAATGACAAATGGCAGTGTCATTCCGCGAGGTGGAGAGACAATGGAAGCTTCCAGAATCTTCTCCTATGACACTTGCCTCACTGAATTCGACCAAGGATGAGTAAGAGGCCTTCAGTCTCCAATTGGAAGCAAGAACTGACAGAGAGAAGCCACTAATCAAATCACAAGCTGACTCATCCTCCTTGCATACATCTATGTATGGATCCCTCATCCTAGAGATCCAGAGGATGGAATTTTGCACATTGTAAGGAATTGTTGTTGGTTTTGAGATAAACATCAGAGAATTGGGTGATCTATGATTTGTTGGAGGTGAAGAGGGGCTTCTTTGCTGGGAGGTTGATGCTGGGTCAGGAATCATCGGTTGTAACTCCTCCTGGATCTTCTTGTATATCAATAAAAACTATTTGAGTTTCTCCTCCATGCTTTTGTATCATTGATGCTTGTTACATTTGTATGGTTAACTTAAATCTGATCCTAAGTTATTTATGAATATAAATCCATGTCTTTGTATAGTTTTCTTCTTCTGTGATCTTACAGGTACTTGGTGAAGCTGGGCAAGTAAGGGAGCAGGTAGCTGGAAGCTGTCAAAGAGGAGAGAGATTGGATCAAAGGACTAGCGCAAGACACAGGTTGGTTCTTCCTATTCCTCTTTGTTTATAGTTCATAAAGGAGATACAAAAGTAGTTTTCTCTGTTTGTTTCTAAGGCAGCTGTCACACCTTAGTGGGATAGAGGAGTTCTAAATAGACACTTTTCCCGGTAACAAAATGGCGACTCCACTGGGGAGATTATCTAATTAGTTTGTTTGTGTATCACTTGTTGTTTATTTCATAAAATTATAAGTAGAAATCGAACTGCATTTGCCATAACAAATGCAAAGTATACATCTGCTGCTTCAATCCATTCACTGAATCTGTTTATGATTTGAACAGCTGATTCATAGACTATCTAATTGCCCTTGTGATAGCTCTTAGACCCTCCTTAGATCTACCCGTGATTGTGCATTACTGATTGCTTTTACTCGGCCAAAAACCAAAGACTAAACTACAAACTGTGACCCAGAACCCGGATAGAATTCTCGTTTCTGCCCCAGCGCAGGCACTGTGAAGAGACCCTGCATTTCAATGCACTTCCCGAAAGGGCAACCTGCGCTACAATGCAGTTTCTCTGTGTAACAGGTGCACTGATCAGCTTAGCCCTGTGCAACTAAGGTTCTTTGCTTCATTTTTTCCAGTTTTGTCTCTGAATTTTGCAGCCTGTGATCAGTATATGACTATTTCAAACCCCTTTTCCTTACTGATATTCTGCCTCCTTTCTACAAAAGAACTGTAGATGTTTTTGTGTGTTTGTTGAGTCGTTTACAGTTTTCCATTGCAAAAGTAGAATAGTCGTACTGTCGTCCTTTGATTTAGTTCTGTCGCAAGTGTCGATTTCGATCATAGGAGAAAGTTTATTTACTGTTGATGGTCGATTATGCTTTTACTATTGCCTTTGGTTTGAATTTGTGACTTTCTAGTGTCAAAACGAGCATTTATTTCAAAATTATAAAGTGTCGTAATCGTCTCTACCTTTTGATTTCGAAAAGAAGCTTGTTTGTGTTTGTCGCTTAGAAGCAAATTCAGATTTGTACATCAACTTTCTTTTTAGCATCAATACTAAGAAAGTGAAAAACAAATACATGCATGTGCATTTGCATATTGACAGTCTGTTTGGCTTGATTTAGGAAAGTGCATTTACAGTGTGCTCTTTGCTCTTTGTGAAAAGATTGTGTCTTTCTTTTCCCCTAGTAGCTAGGATTTTCATTGCTGAAAAGAGATAAAAGTTTGTTTATCATCTTTAGATTGCATTTTAGGAATTACATCTACATCTCGTGGTGAACCCAAAAGGAAAAATTCATAAGAAAGATCAACTTAAAATAAATTCAATGAACCTAACAACGCTTTGGAACTTAACGCTAAACATTTAGAGGTCTAGGCTAGAGACGTATTCCGGCGTCGTAAAGCCTCGTAACTATTGTCCTCACTGATGGTTGGGTGATTCCTCCATTTTGAGACGATAAGTGCCAGTACGGACTTGTGCTCCCACGTACCGTCGAGTATATTTTGGGAGACCCCTATAGGCTTAAATCCTTTATCCATAGGAAGCCGTGTCGGCCGCCCTACTAATCGCAATGCACTGAACACAACATTCAGGAAGATTGACTGCCGTACCGTAAAAAGTATTCTGCAGTTTTGCGATTGGTTTGGTACTCCCTCTACCTAGACCTCCAGAGCAGTCCCTTTCGTTCCTTTTCAGACTCTTTAAAGGAAAAGGTCCATCTGAGCACTTGTCACTTCAGGCTCATTAAAAATCGAAGGAGACTAGAGTCATCTTTTGTTTTTTCTCGACTCTTAAAAACTGAAAAAACAAGTTGTGTCAAAGCATATAAAAATTTATTTTAAACGAAATATTCATACCCCTTTCCTACGTTGATCTTGGGTTGAGAAAATGGAGTCTACCAACCAAGGAATTCCCCTTGGTGGAAATCCTAGTCCCTTCTCCTCTTGGGGAGATGTTGGTGCACCCCAGATGGCCACATTGTCACTTCCCGGGCTGACAATTGGTTTGCCTGTATGGCTCTTCTCAACCTCTGTCGTTCAGAACACCACTATTCCTGAACAATCGAATAAGCAATTAAACGAGTCCAGAGTTGCCCACCAGCCTTCTACTTCCTCTAATTCTTCCTCTCCTCCTTCCTCTTCGCTTGATGGGGCTGGTAAAGCCAAAACTCAAGTTCCTAAGGAGAAGAAGGAAAAGAAGAAGAAAGAGAAGAAGAAGAAGGAGCCAAAGGTGAATGGGGGAAAACGAGTGTCGTCTAACGAAAATCCACACACTGCACTGACCAGGCCTAAATCGCCATGTGCCATTTGCAAAGGAGACCACTTTCACAGAGATTGTCCTTGCCTCCCTCGGATATTAAGGGGCTGGTCTCCTCGTTTGCACAATCTAGTGTCGTCAACCTCTTATGATCACGTTGAAAGCACACCGTCAACTAGTGAAAGTGAAGCCCCAGGACAAAAAGGGAAATGTAGATTTCCTTGTAAACTGTGCGAAGGTGATCATGCCATCCACCTTTGTCCTTTCTTAGACGAAGCTAAAAGAGTTTTGGATGATCATCCGGTTTCACCGTTACGACTTCCTCCTGGATATAAAAAGCTCTTGCCGAGTTCGTCATTAGTTGAAAATCCGGCTGGCCCGCTCAAGTGGTCGGCTGAAGCACCTATCATTGAGGATAAACCATCTGAATCCATACCAGATGAAAGTCAAAAGGTCGAGGCGACAGTTGACCCGGTCTTGCCTTCAGAGGTTTTATCTTCAGATGATACAATCACTGAAGAGAACAAGGATGACACCATCCAAATTCTCTTCATAAACACAGACTCCGACGAACATGGGGGCAATTTACCCGTTCCTTTACCGCAGGAAGGAAGTTCGTTAGAGCCATACCCGGCCGTCTATTTGGTCCCACCTCCAAGCAACCTAGTTGTCTCCTTCGACTGGAATCAACTAGGCAGACCCCGTTTACTAGCAAGCATACCATTCCGAATTATCGTTCCAATATATAGAATGGTTATGTTTGGTACCATCATAGATGAGGGGGATTATGTGAGTATCCTTTCCTCAACTGCTTGGAAAGTGCTTGGTTCGCCATCGCTTTTGCCTGAGATGAGAAATCTGACGGGCTTTGATGAAGGAACCAGTCGACCTTTAGGGATCCTTCCCGATGTGCCCATAACATTGAGAAGGAAAATAGTTCGCATGAACGTAATGGTAGTTCAAGGACCCCTAGATTACAATCTACTCCTTGGACGAGACTATATTTATTGCATGGGAGCAATTGTCTCCTCACTCTTTAGAGTAATGTGTTTTCCGCACGAAGGAAGAGTGGTCAAGCTCATGGACTAGCTTTCATTTCCCAGATCGCGCATAGAAAATAGTCATATACCATCCCTGAATGGTCTTTTCACGCAAGAAATGTCTCAATCTCCAGTCCGTCCTCCCGATGAGCGCGAGTAATTCGGAGGGATATGACTGAAACCCAGGGGGCATGCAACCTGGTCTGCTTCGGCAGGAAAACTTTGGGTATAGGGTAGGTTTCCACGGGAGAATATGACTAGTCTGTACCCCCGTCTGTGATTGGAAGAGGGGGTTATACTGGAACAAGATTCTCTTTTCAAAGTTATGTGAGTTGGTGGGCATCGTCGCTCACCTTTGTTTATCTCGGTAGACATCGCCGAAGAAGTGTTTTGTTTACGCCGTAAATAGAACAATCTTTGGGTAACCTATAAGAGGTAGGCCTCTCTCGGTAAAACAAAATCTTTTGGCGGATAGAAGTAGGGGTAACCTTGAAACTCTGTTTTATACCTGGGGGCATGCAAACCTTTTGGAGTGCAAGCAAAGAGCAATTATTTATCTGTATTTTAGATTAGTCATTACCTAACTTGCATAAAGAAAGGATGTGGGGCAAAACTCTAAAAATTGTCATTTTTTATATGAGACATTCTTATCATATGACTGGATTAATCGAGCAGTGTTACCGCGAGGTTCAAGCTCATTAAAAAATAAACCCAGACCGAGCAAATGTTTCCACCCGCGTTTAATCTCGTTAAAAAATGAACTATTCCCTGGTAAATAAACACCATGAATGCAGCACTTCAAAAGCCTTGGTCGTGTTTGCACCGTCACCTCCACTTTTTCATTGGCCGATCATTCACCTCCATTTGATTGTTTACCCATTTTGAGGAATATCTGCGAAGAGTGATTTCACTAGCCATCCTTGTGACACTGTCGTGATTGGAAAGTTCCAAACCTTACCTGGAATCAGCTGCTACCCATTTTATCACTCGTTCCTCAAAAGACGAGTCTTCTTTAAGCTCTTTTCAAATGACTCGTAAAATATGAAAATATTGCCAAGTCCTTGGCCTTCCAACTTGTTAAAGGGATAGGAAGTGCTATCCCTCCTCTAGATTTTAATCTTTTTGGACCTGAGGGATTATTGCACAAAAAGATCGAGCACTTATTTTGTTCGGCTCGTTAAAGCTATGGAAAATTCATCCTTTCTGTATTGTTTTATACTTTTTCGGACTTAAGGGATTAGATGACGAAAAAGGACTTTTGGAGTTATCTTTACGTACCTTTTCAGACTCTCTAAAAATGAAAAGGACCGAGTTATCTTTGTCATTAAACTCGTTTAAAAGATTAATAGCGACAAACTTGTCTTTAGACGAGAACGAGTTTCACTATCGCTAGGCTCGTTAAAACATAGCGATGGGTTTGCCCGAAGGGAAAATTATAGAACAAGCATATGTTATCCTCCTCAAGCTTGACAAAAATAAAGAGGTACTGGTCAGAAATGACTGGGGAAAAATTGGGAAGAAAAATCAAAGAATCTTTATTGGTAGCAAGTCGCTCTTGAACCTGACACTTCCACTCCGTGCCCGAGTCGGGTTGGGTTGTTTCATTCACCGGTCACATCGCCATGGTCACGCCATAACATCCAAATTTGGGGTTAATGCTACCAATCCATCACATAAGTGTCGCCGACATGTTCAAGAGAAGTCATCCAAAAAGGCCACCTATGTCCCACCCACTACCATACATTATACTCCATTCTTTCATGACCTCCACCCTGAACCGTATATCATCAGATCGTTTTCACCTCCATCAAAATCATTTGCTCCGTTTCATGTCATTGATGTGGGATTAATTAAGGCCCTCCTATGACGGATCACTTCTTGTCGACATCAGCTCATTATCCAAGAAGTTGGTCTAGGAACACCCCATTCAGTACTTTGAAGCTTGCATGCCTCAATGGCAAGTTTCTCACTTCCGGCGACAGGTTTACATCAATGACCTTCGACCGTAAGATTTTGCGTGGTGTTCGATGCCAAGTCCTTTATTCACACCATGTGAATTGTACTGCAGTACCTTGAGGATCATTATCATTATCGGTGATTCCTCTCACGCTCTTTAACAGTTTACATCATTGACTGGTAATCAAGCGATGTCTTTCCATGTTCGACTTCAAAACATTTCTCACATTGATCAACTTGTACTTCGAGTGAAGATCGGACGAGATTGAAGATCCCAGATCTAGTTTCATCCATTCGGGCTGCGATATATATTCAGGGAAATAAAGACATTGAAATGTACAGCGTTGCAGCATAGATAATCATCCTACCAAAAGGATGATGGCTCTATCAGAATCATCAGTCTACCATCAGACGATTATCTGTCCTATGTACATGAAAATGAATTTATAAAGTTGAGCATGGGAATGCCCACCTCAGCTAGATCATGAAAACAGTATGAAGATAATGTATTGTATTGTATCTTATTACAGGTCTCCTCCCAGCATTGAAAGAACTTCGGATCCTCATAATAAAGCATTTCACCCGATAAACGGCCTCATACTTTAGGGGGCAACTGTTATAGACATTTTTGTGCCTTACAGCTCTAAGCATGAAATTTCCATAAACCAAGGGCTCCTAATTCCCTAAAAGTGTTGTTCCAACCCCTAAAGGAACAAGGTCAACAAATTACAGCTTCTCCCAGAGGTTCTCCACCAAAAACTTCTCAGAATAAGTCAAAACAGGATCATTTCAGCTGCTCCACTAGCTAAGTGCGTTGCATAGCACCTAAATCCACTGGCTAGGTGCATTGCAATGCACCTAAATGCACTACCAGGGTGCGTTGAGCGGGAAATGACAAATGGCAGTGTCATTCCGCGAGGTGGAGAGACAATGGAAGCTTCTAGAATCTTCTCCTATGACACTTGCCTCACTGAATTCGACCAAGGATGAGTAAGAGGCCTTCAGTCTCCAAGTGGAAGCAAGAAATGATAGAGAGAAGCCACTAATCAAATCACAAGCTGACTCATCCTCCTTGCATACATCTATATATGGATCCCTCATCCCAGAGATCCAGAGGATGGAATTTTTCACATTGTAAGTAATTGATGTTGGTTTTGAGATAAACATCAGAGAATTGGGTGATCTATGCTTTGTTGGAGGTGAAGAGGGGCTTCTTTGCTGGGAGGTTGATGTTGGGTCAGGAATCATCGGTTGTAACTCCTCCTGGATCTTCTTGTATATCAATAAAAACTATTTGAGTTTCTCCTCCATGCTTTTGTATCATTGATGCTTGTTACATTTGTATGGTTAACTTAAATCTGATCCTAAGTTATTTATGAATATAAATCCATGTCTTTGTATAGTTTTCTTCTTCTGTGATCTTACAGGTACTTGGTGAAGCTCGGCAAGTAAGGGAGCAGGTAGCTGGAAGCTGTCAAAGAGGAGAGAGATTGGATAAAAGGACTAGCGCAAGACACATGTTGGTTCTTCCTATTCCTCTTTGTTTATAGTTCATAAAGGAGATACAAAAGTAGTTTTCTCTGTTTGTTTCTAAGGCAGTTGTCACACCTTAGTGGGATAGAGCAGTTCTAAATAGACACTTTTCCCGGTAACACTCACACACTCCACAGTGCTCACTGATTCACTAAATATATTTTTCTTATAATGAATTTTGACTGATAATTTTAGCTTCCTTGATTTTCAGTTAACTTGCACTTTAACCCTTGCATGAATATCCTATTTTGTCTTTATCTAGATTTTCTCAAATTATTTGAATGTGTTCTCCAAGTTTTGATTCGCTAATCTGTTGTTCTAAGATCAATCTCTAAGTTTGTCTATCAATTTTTCTTATTCTATCACTTTACATGTTTTATCTATAATTTACTAAATCTGGCACATCTCCAAGTTTGGCATAACTTCAAAATATTCTTGTTAACTCGTCCATCCTACCAATGGAAAAATTACTATCACACCATGGAGATTAAAAATGATATTTCTCAAGGATGGAATGATCGCAAAATGGCACTAGACACACTCATTGGTCAAATCATGATCGATAATGAGAAAGTTGGAAGAGCCATGTGGTGGGGCTTTCCAATGTGGCAGGGTTCAAAGGGATTAATTTTCAAGTGGGCACAACCTTCAACCTGGTAATTAGACTGAGATAAAATTTACGTCTTCATAAATCTCTTGATGAGTCGAATGCAATGGTGGTTTTCTTTTTGTGACTTTCAAGGAAGTTGGAGAAAGAGGATTTTTGTGACACCATCTTCATAATAGACCTTGTATATTGGGTTAGTTTTAATGTAACACCTCCCATAGCACAAGAATAAACCAATGGGTGGGAGGGACTATTAAAAAGTGGTATCAAATCATGGTTTAACAATGGAGATGAAGAGGATTGCATATAGATTATATATATATATATATATATATATATATATATAAGATGTTTGTTATATATGTATTTATATGCTAACATTTAAACTTGCATATGTCAAGATTGGTATTTTTTATAAAATTGTGAGCTCAAGAGTACTAATGATATGATTATAAACATGTTGATATGTCCTTCTTATTTCTTGATATATGTGACTAACATGTGTTCTAGTTTTTTGAACATCAACAAACAATATGCTTCATACCAACATGCAGAATATTGGCATGAAAAGGTAATAAGTGAATATGTTTATGTTTGATATGAATAACTATTATGTGTGTATGACAAAACTTAAGGAGAAACCATTACAACAAGATATAAAATGATGGAGAACAACTTGGTACAACCAAGAATGGACCAAGTCCACCATGAACAAGAAAATAAAATATCTGATAGAATAGAAATCATCAAGAATATGAAAGCTGAGTTGAAGAGTTGCAAGGTAGAAAATTAAAAGCTCATTAGAAGAAAAGAATATTCGACAAGGCTAAACACAATATTGCTACAAAATTTGTCATGCATGCAAGGATTTTTGAATTATGCATCACCCTCTTGAGATATAGAAGAATGTCATGCAAATAAGGCTAGGAAGAAACCTCAAAAGCATGCAAATGAGAGAAATCCACTTTTATGTTGGAACTATGGAGAGGCACATCTAAGGAAGGAATGTACCAACATACAACGAAAGAGGAGGAATAATTCATGGGAACCACAAGCACATGAAATAGTAAACAATAATATTGAACGAAGTGACTTGAAGAAGAAGAGAAATGAGGGAGCATTCCCTAAATCTCTCTGAAATGGTAAAATGTCCCTTCTTCAACTATTTAGAGGGGCATTGAAATTGTTATGTTGTTATAAACCTCGAGAAAGACTCTCGATAAAATTTTGTGCTATGTTGGTGAAGAACACTCTAAAATTCAAAACATAAAGGATTGAGTTTGTTGGGAAATATATATGTTGTGAAAATAATTTTTTTACATGTATTTTTATTATCATGACTACAAATTTTCTTATTGTTTTTGTTATTTGACTTTGAGCATGGCCATTTTGCTTCCTGTTGTTTTCATTTTTTGATGTGTGGTTTTTCTCTATTTTTCATTTCTTTCTTCCTGCCTTTTTGTGGTTTGGTATTTGTTGGGTGTTGGGTGTGGGAAAGGAAAGAAAAAGGGCTTATGGAGAAGAGATAAATAAAATCCAATAGGAAGTGAAAGGCCCTGATTAAACTCTCTAGCTAGGTTCACATGAACAAAATAGATAGTGACATCAAAAATACGAAAAGAGCATAAAAAGAAAGTTTTCCTAATATTAATATTGTATGGCATATGTATGTGCTACATTTTATGAATATGTTAATGATGAAATGAATGTATATGATTCCGTTCCAATTAACAAGTCATTTTTTAAGGACCATTCCAGTGGAAGGATGATTAAGTAAAGTTCTTAAAAGGTTTGATGATGATGTGAATGGTATGTTTGTGATGACATGACTATGTTGTCCAATAAGATCCCCTATCATTTAAGGGATCCATCAAACAAGTATAAACTCTCAATGTTAATTATTATTATACTCATGTGCTTATGGTATTTTATGTGCCCACATTTATATTATTTTTATGAAAAGGAAATGTTGAATACTGTATCAACGAGTATAATAAAAACTAACTAGATTCCTTAGGCAAATCATGATGCACACACAGGGGCTTCACTCAATGAACCTTTGTCCTATCACGTGCATTCACCGCACTCGCTTGGACGTGAGTGAGAGGGGAGGGGATATTATTGGTACCTATATTAAAATACTGCATGCAGTAGTAGATCCACCATTGAGTGCTTCCACTAGTGTTGAAATTACATAGTGAAGTTGGACTTAATGATGGACTTGTATGAAAAGTCTGGATTGAGTCATATATCTGCCAATCAGTGCTTCCCTTGATGGTGAAACCACTTAGTGAGTTTGATTTGATGAAGAAGTTGGATAGACTGTGTGGAGCATATGCAACACTGAGTGCATGTGTCAGTTGATAAACCACATAGTGTAGAAGAAAAGAAGAATCCATAGAGATAAGTACCAATTATCAATTCAAAGAAATATGCATTTAAGTTATGATTTGATTTGTTTTAAATATTTTATGATTTATCTCATTAGAATTAGGTTCTTTTGATGTATCTGAACTACTAAACATCTATAAAAAAATACATGTTGATGAATGCGAAAGGACAAAAAAACATCATCATGATGCTATCAAAGTGAACAACATTACCATAATAGATTTAAAGAACTCAAGAACTAGTCCATTGCAACGATGTTGGAATCATATTATATGCATTGATTTCCATATGAGATGCCAAGACTAATATGATTTTTTCATTAAACAAGATAGAGAGATGCCTTGGCTATGAAAACTCTTCTTGTGCAAGGAAGCCTTGTGATGGGATGAATCACTCGAGAGACGAGGGAAGAAAAGAAGGGGATACTTGAACTCAGAAGGTGTGTGACTGCAAGGAAGAGGAAACCAAAGAAAATTGGTTTCAAAAATTTCATTTACATACTCAATGGTATCAAGAAAATCCTTGAATCGCTTAAGGATACTAAGCTAGAGCATCATGGAGTAACATGCTAACACACAGGCCAAATATACCTTGGTGGAATTATAAAATAGTTCAAGATTTGATAAAATTTGGAGGATTAATGAAACCATGTCTTAATTAAATTTATTATGGTTTAAAAATCATGATTAACACTAATATGCATCATGGCTACCCCACAAAGTGATATGTATTGTATGATATGGAGATAGGGAACTAAGGATGGAAATTTTAGGATAAGAATATCCATATTATCTGATGTGAATATTCACACAGCACTGTGTCATTTCACCCTCGGTAGGTAGCATGTGATGGCTCAAGAAATGTGGACAAAATATGTGGGATGGAGTCTCCCCTCCATCACTTATCATGGAATTTTCCATTGAGATGCACTAGATTGTCATAAGGATTAGTTGTGCCATGAAGATAGAATGATAATGTTTTAGTTCCATAGAACAGAGAAATGGATTTGGCGATTAAAAGTGAACTCATGTCGTGGGAATCAAATCTATTATGATGTAAAATATTAGTTTTTCAGGTAGGGGTATGGATCTATGGTATCATTGGAAATGGTTGAGGTGGTAGGTGACATGTAGGATGTGAAAGGTCATGTGGATGCCATGTTTATGGTGACGTGGGAGATTTCTCACATGGAACCTACAAGATGTGACACATGGAAGGTGGAATTGTCTATGTTTAATGGCTAAATGATCGATTTTTGGGTGACACGTGGTATTTTCATAAGATTCCATGTGTTGGGTGACATCGCCTTGACATCATCATGATGTTAGAAAGGAGAAAAGGGGATAGGTGATGTGGATAGGTTGATGATGTGGCATGGAACATGGAAGGTGGCATGTGGGCCACGTCACCTGATTGTGATACATGACACTAATGTGGAGTGGGCGTGGCCCGAGGCCATGTCATTATGGACAAATAACCCCCAACGATATTTGTATTTTTTATTTCAAGGACAGTGGTGGTAGATGGAAGTTGTAGAATGAGAATTTTTATTGGGAATTAACATCAAGAATTGTTGTCACAATATAGAGATTAAAAAGGGTATTTCCCAATGATGTCATGATGTCATGATGACACAGGGCATGCTAACATGGTGAATCCATGATGGATTATGAGCTATGTAAAAACACACCCTTACACTTAGGAATGATTTTACTAAGAAAACCCAACATCCCTAGTACAGTTAGGGAAATTGGGTAATTTTTTTTCACTTTCTTCCAATTTTCTAGAACTCAACTTGGGTGTCATCATCATTCTTGTCTCGGAAATTCTTTTCTAGTGATATGAATTTAGTCCCAATAAGACTCTAGCATTGTACTTTATGATCTTTTAAAGTCACATTAGATCAAAGGTACCACCTCACTTTTCCTACCGCGTGGCAGTCACGTGGTCTCCACGTGGCATATCATTATACAAACACATGGAAGAGACTCTTTAAAACGTAGTGCTACTCAAATAAGTGGTATGCCTCGATACGATGTACCTTACATTACCTTCCAACATCACATGTCATCGCATTGTCCACACAGACACACACACACACACAACAATATTTATTTATATAAATATATAAAATTATGTTGCATTTATGCCTTGACTAGAAACACTCCTATATATTTACCCTAGGCCTCCCATTTATCAGTCCTCTGCCATCTGATGTCCCATGACAAGAATTCAAATCAATGGCCACAATTAAAGTATGAGTCATCCTTCCCTTACTAATGTCACAAAGGTAAGGCACCACTAGTTTCTTGGTCATTGATTTCCCATGATTCAATAAACAACTATGATTAAAGCAAGACTCCCCATGCCCCTTGTTGATGTTAAAGGGGAGGAGGCCTCTCTATTTTCCTGGCTATCGATTTTAAAAATGGATCTTTTCTTTCATTAAAAACTCATGCTCCCACCTCCCTTGATTGTCATAAGTTCTACGAGGCCCCACACTTGGTTATGACACTTGGCCATATGTATGACAAGGGTCATGTCCCCTCACCCAGAGCCTTAGTGGTTCTTCCCCTTTCCACCATATATCTATTATGTTCTCTCGCCTAGTTATGTATGTAGTCATATGTCCACATGCTAATCGTTATGAATTACTGCACACCTATCACACCTTAGGGTTTTACCTTAGCACCCAAACCCCTAGCCCCTTTGATCGGTCACATGCCCTGCTATGTAATCGAGGGTTATCCCCAAAATATCGGTCACCAAGTCACTGCATAATAGGATATTTTGATATATATATATATATATATATATATATATATATATATATATATATATACACACATACCAATTTTTAATGATGGCATTACTAAGATTTGACTTCAAGATTATACACAAACACATTTGTACCTACACCTTGGGTGTATGAATTTAGTGTTATTCCTAGCACTTTGTAGATATAGTTACAGAGGCTTGTAGGTATTGCATAGGCTAAATTATCAAATTTAGTTTCTCAGCTTCATAAGCACCCTGTAGCTTAAAATAATAGTTAGTCACAACCTATATCCAATTTAGGATAATGCATAGTTATAGAGAGGCACTCAATCCTCATTAAACTATTAAACACAACCTCATGATATTCTTAATAACTTCCACAAAATTCATACTTTCCAACAGAACAATTATATGTATATAAATCAACAAACACGTGTGTGTATTTATGTTCTCATTCAAACTTTACAATGTCATTGCAATTACACAACCCCTACCTAGTAGTCACTTTCCAAAAATTCTCATAAATTTGCAAAACTAGAACATGTGTACATTCTAGGACAAGGATTACGTAGAATTTATGCATGGAAGAATTCAATAGTATGTATACATTCATACATGTATATATGTGTTCATATACAACTATATATTATAGGTAGCTAGACATTCAATGACCCTGGGAAACTCCTATAGCCACACATAGTTGCTCAGTTAGTATGGATTATTACCAGACATTATAAGAATGCTACCATATTGCACAATAGGTGAACTCAACATTTAGACCATATTTAGAGATATATTAATGTCTTTTGATTGCACATGAAGTGAAATAGTGCATGAGCACACATTCATAATCATTTACCATGCCCTTATCACCATTTTGAGAACAGGCAGACCATCAGTAATCCATCCACATAGGATAAACAATGCTTCACACATTCAAATGGCATGTTATTATCTCAACATTTAATCATTGTAACTCAAGTTGTTAAACCTACCCTCAATACTTATTTACACCAACTACATACTGTATTTATGATCTAGGTGGATCCCTGATGGCTCAAAAATCAAAGTCCTCGGATTATTTTGAAACTCAAATCATATTTAATAGCTTGCGACAAGTAATCCAATGGAACAAACGATGCCTCAATCTGAGTTCTTATGCAAAAGTTATGCCCGGTCAAAGTTCTCTTCAAACTAGGAAAAATGACAAATTTAGTAGAGCACTTGATAAATGTGGAGCAATGCCAATTTAGCAGTCCAGCAAAATCAATAGCTAAATTTGGAATACCTTGGATAAATTTGGAGAAGCGAGTTAGATGGAGTTAAATTTAGCGACACTCCTAAATATGGAAACACCCTGCCATAATTGGAGGTATAAAAAAGGCCCAATAGATTGGGGCCACATGGACCAATCAAATGGTACCATGTGGGATCCAATGGGAAGTCAAATTGGCCTCTAGGCTGAACAAACTTAGCAGTAGTTATAGTTCAACAGTTATGGAAGACTTGGATAGTTTATCGATGGTTTGAACTCCAAGTATATTTGGTGGATTTTGTTACAACGACGGTCAAACAAAATGTTGATGGGCCACCAAACTTGGCAGCTTCGCCAATCGCAGCCCAACCATTTTTAATGGACTGTCACATTAATTGTCCTTAGTGTGTTTTAAGCTTTGGTTTTAAATGTCGAGATTGGAAGAGATTCCAATGTTATGGTTGGTTCAACATCCAAAAATTGGAGGTTTGGATGAATTCCAATGGAGGACTTAGTTATATAAATGACCAAATAACAAAAATAATGGGAGGTTAACTGTATTATAGGTGGTGATTGTTATAAATTTGGTGGTAACAAACAAATATGTTATTGATGTCAAACGATTTATAAAGTGGTGGTCTACATGGTGGTTCCTGGAACCTGACAGTTATCGGTTATGATTCCAATGGAAACAACAAAATTGACATATTTAAACCGATGACAATACACATAACTATAGTTGACACATGATGGTTCCAATTTGGTTGAAAACCAAATTAAGTGGACAATGTGGTGGATAGTTTGGCGCTTAAGGCTTTTTTCAAAATATATATTATATGTGTGGTATTTACGATGACATTTTTTAAAATACTATATTATGTTTAAAAATGGGAGTCACGAGCATTTGAATGCAATCCCCCAATAACCAACGACTTCATTGAACTATGCCAACTATAATTATGCACACTAATGGGATGTTGGTAAGTCTATTGATGAGCCCCGAATTGGGTAACTTATTGGGCTCATTTTGCCTAATTTTCCTTGTTCAATCCTCCATTTTTCATAGATTATGCATGTTTTTCTAGTATGTTTATGTTATTTGAATGAATAAGGGTGGTCACTCTACCAAGGAGTCTAATACGTGGTCATTTCAGGTTTCTTGGACAAATTTTGGAGCAAAACCAAGCAATTATGGCCCAGGAGACAGCCAAGCTTGAGGTGAGGCTTCGTAGGAAGGTTGTCTATGGCATTAAATGGCCCTTCCTTGAAATCTCCACCCTCAACTTCGAGCTCAACAGGCCACCAAAACGAGTTATAAAGGCAGCCAAGCAGCTTTGGAAAGAGTGACTATCTACTAGCAGTTGGAACAGCCGAGTCCCTTGAATCTAGGAGGGCTGCTAGCCCCCTTATATTGTATAAATAAGAAGGCCTCAGCCTTCGTAGTTTACTTTTGGAACTGTTGGTATTTGCACTATAGTGTTGTCCTTTTTCAGCTCGTTGTTCTTAGCTACTATGTTACAACTTTCTTTTGATGATTATTTTTGAGTAATGAGAAGCAGCTTTACTTGGCATCAGATCTGAGTTCTTTATAGGAGCCTGCAGCTCTTGGGGTTGGGCCCAACCCGAGTGCTAAGGCCTCCTTTATGTATTGTTATATGTTCTTTATGCATTTGCAAATCATTTCTGTTAAGTAGATTAAATCTTGTTGATTAACTAGGTCACTGTTAATGGTTAGAAAGATTTTTGATGCTCATATTTCGTTGATAGGTTGTTAACAGGGAAAAGCTTCAAAAAAGGGCTATCAAACATCTCTGGTTTCACCTCTCCCTCAGTGGGATCAGGATCTGGGATCATGGCAACCTTGCTGCCCACAAAAACACTGATTTTTCCTTGCCATTCAATCACTAGTGTTTGATTTTCATTTTTAGAAGTTGGTTACAAGTTCAAACTTTTTCTTGCTTAGTTGCATGAGTTAGTATACATGGTTTCCTTGTAGTTCAACTTTTGTTCATTCTCTTTACTGACAGCTAGATCAGATTAGGTCAATGTAACTATGTCTTTGATTTTTTTCAAGTTTTCGTTGGTTCAGTTGGAAAAACGACTTGCAGAGCACCTGTACCACTTCTCTACCTGCCCATACTCCATCAAACACATCTTCTCCATCCCTCAGCTCAACTTCTAGCCTAACGTTTGCCATTTGCTCACATAACCCTAGTTTTTGGGCATCCTTGCTTTAGTCCTCCTTGAACAAATCCAGCCATCTACATTTGTCCTCAACTCCATCCACCAAGTCCTAGACCACCTCCAACCCTTATCCTACCTCCATGCCCACTCCCTCATCTTTCTCCATCCATCCATCCTCCAAAATCCCATTTCTGAACATCCTGTAGAAAATTACAGAACATCCTGTAGAAAATCACAGACATCATGTAGAACCCCTGCAGACTTCCTGTAGAAGCTCACGAATGAGGTTTCTTGACAGCCAAACTCTATGAAACTCTCTGCAAGGATGTTAGGGACCCCTTAGGCCCTCTCTAAACCTTCCTGACCTCATCCAAGCATTTCCTCTCACCAATCCACCTCTGCACAGTCAAAACAGTCAAATCACATGCATGATAATTCTTGCAACTTATCCAAAAATGCAAAAAGATGTTTTTTTTTTTTTTTTTTTCAGATGTTACTGTAGAAGTAGCTTAGGTACATGTATTTAACTTCCTAGAATTCAATGGCATTTCTTTCAGTAGCTTGCATCCTCTTTCTTGCATCAGTAGGAATAGCTGGTAAAATTAGGGTTTGCTAGGGTTACGTTTCCTTTCAGATTTCTAGTTTCTTTCTGCAAGTAGATCAGCCTTCTTTAAGTTAGCTTCCGTCCATCAGTTAAAAAGATTCTTCTCAAAGCTCATAGAAGTTGGCTTAAGCTCCTAGCGGACTTGTGCCAGTTGACCAAGCGACAACTGTGGCAAGAGCTAGTACTTGTGCATATAGCACCGTCGCTTCCAAGTTTGTTACGAACTACCGGGTTGATAAAAGTAAAGAAGGGAGTCCCAGGAGTTGCAGCATTATTGCTGCAATACTGGAGCTCACCACTCTTTTTGGCGCCATTACCAGGGAAGCGTCAGAGTATTTGTGATCACTGCTTTTCTTCTATTTTCCTACTCTAACCTTCTGCTAAGTAGTTTATTTCAGTCCCATTCTGCAATTTCATTTCTGCAAAGTAAATTAGACATTTCCTACTTTCATAGATTAGCCTTTCAATTCCACAATCTCAATTCTGCAAGCGTAGAATAGAATTTCAATTCTGCAAGTGTAGTCTAGCATTTCCTTCTCGTAATTTGATTTCAGCAGAATAGATTAGTCCTTTCCTGCTTTCATTTCAATTCCGAATTTTCATTTCTGCAAGATAGACTTTAGTTAGTTGCAATTCCATCTGTTTCAGTTTTGCAGGTACAAGTAGAGAAAAAAACAATAGCAACCAAAAATCCTTTCATGCCTCGTAAGAACAGAGATAATACCGGAAAATTCCTACCCAACACCCCCACCACTTCACTGAGTCACCCTTCTCTCTTTTTTGGTGGCAGTGATCCAGAAGAACCTATAGGTGAACCTCCTGAGATATACGAAGATCCTATAACAAAATAAGAGCAAGAAAACATTCCTTTTGAGACCATGGCTGACAAAAAAAATGGTAGAGACGATGACAAGAGAATAGAAAGTACCTTCCCCATCCGAGTGACCAATGGGGGCATGAAAATGAAGAACATAAGTCCCTCAGCCTTACCTCATTTCCATGGATTGACCACTTAAGACCCTGATACCTTCCTGTTTCAGTTTGTTGTCCTTTGTCGAACTTATGACTATATAGAAGATGAGAAAAAGTTGAAACTCTTTCCCTCTACCCTCAAGGATGCAGCATTACGTTGGTTCATGAGGTTACCTGGAAACAGTATCACTACTTGGGCTCAAATGTAGCAAGCATTTAACAACAAATACCGGGATTACTGTAGGTCAAAGGAAACCAAGGGAGAAATCTTTCGGCTGACCATGGGAAATGATGAGTATTTAGAAGACTACGAGGAAAGGTTCCAACTTAGCTATAAACGGGCCAGGTGCACACTTGACCCTGAATCTCTAAAGCTGGTTCTGCTCCGAGGAGTCCTTGAAGACCTTCTAGATACCCTTCACATGCTAGCTGGAGGAGACATTTACCAACTACCTTATTAGGACATAAAGACTGTGTTTAGAAACCACTCTAGGGTAGCATGGAAAAGAAGTAGGGGGAATCCACTTTTAGCTAGTACTACCTTCTCCATGCATGAGTTTGCTAATCAGATGGAAGACCTCAAAAGTGAGATGAGACAGACCATTGCCATGCAACTTGATACTTTCCGAATCTAACAAAAGAAAGAGGAAGCTAAGAGGGCTTTGGCCATTTTATATACCAGATGTATGAGGAAGCACCCTAAGAACGAATGTCCATTTCACTCAGTAGAGGTATGTTTCGTTTGTGAGGAGAATCCCCCCAAAAACCAATGCCCAACCTTGCCCAGATTCAAAGCCATGTACCAGGGGATTGAGGCACCCACTGAATCTCTCTACTTCCTCAACCAAAGGAGGCCGCATGGAACCAGACCTTACCAGTAGGGGATGCAAGGGACATCCCAAGCTTATTATAGCCCCAACCAATCTACTCACATGCCTTCTTAGGGTCCCCCTACTCATCCTTCCTCGTCTGCACCTCCTCCGTGGTCTTATCCACCTCAATACCATACTCAACCCACTGCTCATTCGTTTCACTCACATGTCCAGCCACAGCCTCAGTGGAATGTACCTCAACCGGGGTGGAGGCCCCAATACAACTCTCCTCCCACCATTCTGCCTCCACCACTGGCTTAGCCACAACCATTACCTCCTGCTCCTCCAAGACAACCCTAGATGACTGCTCAACCGAACCCGAACCCCAACAACCGACAAGCCTAACAGGTATACACTGGGGAGACAACATGTCCTACCTATGTTGTGGAGATCCAGGAGATCAACCTGCGATCCGGGAAGACCCTTCCAGATCGCCAACCTCCTCCCCCAGAGGACAAGGAAGAGAAACAGGAAAGTGAGCCCAAATCCATTCCACCCTTTCATGAGTGACTAACAGTAACCACACAACCAAAATCAGAGGAGACTGAACTTCTGGGAGAACTGAAACAGTTGTGTGTGAAAATACCACTTCTCCATGCCATGAAAGATGTATCGATATACAACAAATTGATTAAGGAGAAGTGTTTCAGGCACCCAGGCAGGATAAAGAGAGATGCCTCGACTATCAATGTTATCAGACAGCTGTCCGATCTAATGTTGGGGAAAGTAATCTGTCCAAAGTATTTGGACCCTGGGAGTCCTGTAGTTGATGTCCACATCAATGGCACCATTATTCCCCATACCTTGATTGATCTAGGGGCTTCCATTAATGTGATGACCAGGGACACCATGCTTAAACGCAACCTTCAGAATTCCTTAAGGAAGACCACGACAGTCCTGCAGTTGGCAGATTGCTCCACTGTGACTCCCGAAGGGATTGTGCAAGGTTTCTTGGTCTCTGTTGAATCTTGGGAGTACACTGCGGACTTCTTGGTCCTTCAACCAAAGGAAAAGCTCATTGGATAACCCCCTCATTTTGGGAAGGCCTTTGTTAGCCACTGCGGATGCTTACATTAGCTGCCAAGCTGGAAGCATGACCATCAAGAATGGGCCTATGTCCAAGCAGCTGATCCTATATCCTCTTGCCCAACCTCTGCTAGAACATGACTTACCACTCTAGTTGGAAGAAGGATATCAGGATGAGGTCTACTCTGCACCATTGTGCATAGTAGAAACCACTAGGGGAGGTCCTCAAACCAATGATGATCTGATTGAAACTCTGATTCAAAATCTACCTCCCAGTGCACTGTCCTTAGAGGAATTGGTGGAAGATACCCAAGCCAACACCTTAGTGGACCTCTGTGTGACTGATCCAACCTCTCCCAGACTTAAGAATGTGGAGTTTGGACCCGAAAGAACTTTAAAGATCAACTCCTCCCTATCTCGTTCCTAGGAGAAGGAGCTGTGTAGATTATTGAACAGTCATTTGGATGCTTTTTCTTGGAGCTATAAGGAGATGAAAGGAGTCCGTCCTTCAGTTTGTACCCATCACATCTACATTAAACAAGATTGTAAACTAGTTAGGCAGCCTCAGAGGAGAATGAATCCAACCCTTAAAGACATTGTCAAAGAAGAATTGCAAAAAGTATTAGATGCAGGATTCATCTACCCTATCTCCGCTAGTGAGTGGGTCTCACCTCTAGTGCTTGTGCCCAAAAATAACGGGAAGTGGAGAATCAATGTAGATTACCGAGAACTTAACAAAGCCACAAAGAAAGACCATTTCCCTTTGCCTTTCATAGATCAGGTGTTGGATGGACTGGCAGGGAAGAAGTTCTTATCTTTCCTAGATGGGTTTAGCGGGTATAACCAGATCCAAATAAGCCCAAAAGACCAAGATAAAGCCACCTTCCCCTGTCCTTGGGGTACCTTTGCCTACCGAGTCCTTCCCTTTGGTCTATGCAATGCTCCTGCCACTTTCTAGAGAGCATTATTGAGCATCTTTTCTGAGTTGGTCCATGATTCGATAGAAATCTATATGGATGACTTTACTCCTTATGGGTCCAACTTCTAAGAAGCCTTGACTAATCTGGGAAAAGTTCTAACCAAGTACCTTGAGATGAAACTGTCCCTCGGTCCCAAAAAATGTGAATTCCTGATGACTAAAGGAACCGTGCTAGGTCATACCATTTCTCGGCAAGGATTACAGGTGGATCCTAATAAAATTGCTATCATCCAAAAGGTCCCACCTCCTCAAAAGGTAAGAGATGTTCAAAGTTTCCTATGCTTAGCAGGATATTATCGAAGATTCATTAAAGACTTCAGTAAGCTAGCCTCACCTTTGTTTGGACTCTTAAGGAAAGATGTTGAGTTTAAATGGACTGACAATTGTCAAGGGGCACTGGATGAGTTGAAAGATAAGCTGGTGTCCTCCCCGATCTTGAGAGGTCCAAACTGGGCCCTACCTTTCCACATCCACACTGATGCCTTGAACAAAGCCATAGGGGCAGCCTTAGGACAAGTTGAGGAGAAACTCCCATATGCCATATACTTCGTCAACAAAAACCTGTCCAAGACAGAAATGAATTATACTATAACTGAGAAAGAGTTCCTGGCTATAGTCCATTCCCTAAACAAGTTCAGACACTACATCACTAGTTATCAAACATTTGTACACACTAATCATACTACGATTAGATATTTAATGAATGAGCCCGATGTCAATGCTCGTATCATTAGATGGTTACTTTTGTTGCATCAATTTGATTTGACTATTGTTAACAAGCCAGGTAAGGAAAATGTTGTTGCTGACTTCTTGTCTAGATTGGACTTGCCTGCAGGTGAAGAAGGAACAGTGGATGACCAGATGCCAGATGAACATCTGTTTTCTATCTTAGTGCTCTCTCCATGGTTTGCTAAAATAGCAAATTACTTGGTCTCAGCACAGTTCACTCCGCCTCTATCCTTAAAGGAGAAGAGCAGAATTGTAAGGAAGAGTGCCCCATTCACTTGGATTGGGGGCAACATGTTTAAACTTGGCCCAGATCAGATCTTGAGACATTGTGTTAGGGAGGAGGAAGTCTTTGACATCCTCCTAACCTATCATGACGGACCTTGTGGAGGCCACTTTGCAGCCAAAACGACTGCCTTCAAAATTCTACAGGTAGGCTACTATTGGCCTACTCTTCATCAAGATGTCAGAAGATACATCAGCTAGTGTGACCGATGTCAGAGGATGGAGAAACCAAATCCAAGGGATGAAATGCCTTTCCGACCTCAAGTGACCTTCAAGCCATTTGAGAAGTGGGGCATGGATTTTGTAGGTCCTATCAACCCTCCTTCAAAGAAACAGTCTTACATCATTGTGTGCACCGACTATCTAACCAAGTGGGCAGAAACGAAGGTAATCAAAGTAGCAACAAAAGAAAAGGTGGCTGAGTTTCTGAGGGAAAATATCTTCTACAAGTATGGCTACCCAAGAGAGTTAGTCACAGATCAAGGAAGCCAGTTCACCTCCAACTTGATTGAATATTTGCTCGCTCATCACAAGATCAAGCACAAGACTTCCACCCCTTATCATCCTCAAGAAAATGGGTAGGTGGAAGTCACTAATAGAGCATTGGAAGGGATTTTGACTAAGGTTGTGAGCAACAGCAGAAAGGATTGGGTAGATTGCCTGGTTGAGGCCACCTGGGCCTACAACACCACTTGGAAGACTACAACCGGTTTCACACCTTATGAGCTAGTCTACGGGAAGAAAGCTTTGTTGTCCACAGAGTTCGAGTACAATACATTGAGGGCGGCAGCTCAGCTGGACCTAGATCTCATCCATGCTCAATGTGAAAGATTATTGGAGCTGAATGGATTAGATGAACAAAGAACGCAGGCCCTCCTCCACTCAGAAGTAGTTCAACTCCAGAGGAAGATATGGCATGACCAGTACCTTAATGAAAAGCAATTCCAGCTGGGAGATTGGGCACTGCTGTATGACTCAAGATACAAGGATTTCAAAGGAAAGATGAGGATAAGATGGTTAGGACCATATCCAATGCAGAAATGCAATGACAATGGTTCAGTCCTTATCAGGACCATTGATGAAGAAGCCATCCCCATGATTGTCAATGGGCATCGATTGAAAATCTACAACAAACCCCTTTCAAGGCAGGAGTTCATTGAAACTGTGGAAAAATCAGTGTTGGTAATAGAGCAGGGTTCTGCCTCTGTTCTGGCCACGCCTTGATCATCAAAAAAAAAAAAAAGAGGAATAAAAATATCCCTGGACGAAAACCTCTTTGAGGCAGCCAGGGCAAGCAGTGAGGGTGAAAACCTCAGGGAGACACCCCTGCTGTCTCTCAGAAAATAAAGAATTTGAATAAAAAGATCCTTGGGTGAAAACCTCTCTGAGGTGCCCAAGGCAGATAGTGGGGGTGAAAACCTCATGAAGGCGCCCCTGCTGTCTTTCAAAAAAAAAAAAAAAAATAGGAAAGAAAAAAAGAAAAGAAAAGAAACAAGTCTAATCTCTGAAGAATTATTGCAGGTTACAGGGAATGTGGTGCAGATAAAGGAGGTCATGCAAAACAAGGACAGGGGTCCGTACCAAGTTACCAGACATCCTCACAAACACTCCCTCCATGGCCACTCACTTTTTCTAGGATTTGGACACATTCAGGTCAAGATTCAACCTCCTACAGGAAGTTTCAGGGCTTTCTACAGGAAGTTCTGCATTTCTACAAGAAACATCCTGTAGAACCTTTGGGCAGGCCAAAATTGATTCTAAAGAGGGATTTAAAGCTTGAAATCTGTTGATGAGGCATGTAGCCACCCCTTTTTCCCATCCATCACCTGTTTCATCTCTTTCCACTGCCATTACCACAATTTGGTCCTATATTCCTGCACAGTCATGCAAAAAGTCCTATTTTCCTCAGATTGCAATTTTGTTTTTCAAGGGACAAATCAAGTACATGAAGGCCCACACACTCTACCTGTTAAAGCTTCATCAAGACCCTTCAATAGTGAATACAACCCTGCTTGTTTCAGCATGCATCCCAGGAGGAGAAGCAGCTACAGGATGTCCTACAAGAATCCTATACCAGCTGATCCGCCTGGAATACACACTATGGACTCAATAGCAATTGAAATCAACGCAGGAGGCATGAAACCAGCTCCACTTGAATGTGAACACCTCCTCAATAGCTGAGAAAAGACAGAGCCAGGCATGCAACTTTCACCACCAGTGGATCGAATCCCGAAGCCTTGCATGCAACATCATCCAATGAACGAAGGAATTCCAGCACCTGTGCACGAAGCAGCAATGAGTAAAGCTATCGTTCCACGTCCAGAAACCTACAGAACATGTCCATGGACACACAGGTAACTGCCTAACCTTATTTCGTCAAATTGCATAGACTATACTATGAAAATTGCATGTCTGTGGATGGTGCGGATTGAACAAATTTGGTGGCCAGTCAACTGGCCACCCACAGTCAGTCGAATGGCCTCGTGGGATCCAAACGAGCTTGGTTATGCTCGAATCCGCCAAAGGGATGTGGAGCCGACATGTGGAAAGTGTCCAGTCGAGGAAAATCGGCAGATTTGCAGTGAAATCGGCGGATGGGCAGTGATGACGGCGGGTAATGGCAGAGATAGAAAAATGGCGGTCAGAGACATGCCGGAGAATGATGGTCGTGATGTTGGCGAACAGATCGGCCTGGACACCTCACCCCTGTGCCATGAATTGTGCCGTAATTCAAAATCCTTCGGCCATAACACTCACATTAACCACTGCCATTTACTATTGCAACCGATTCAGCAACGTACGAGTCCTCCTCCTCTGCAGTTCGTTAGCCCGAGCTTCTCGGCCCATTTCAAACTCCTCCCACGTCCCAGGCTTGCTCAGAAGTGCCGTGACATCTTCCAGAAGCTGGAAAAGCTCTCTACAGGAAGGAGCTCTACAAGAAGCACAACATAGCCTCCCGGAGCAGAGAAATCCGGATCTTCTGCGTCGGAATTAGAGTTTCAAAGAGAGGTAGGCTCGAAAAATGCCATACCCATGCATGATATTTCAAGAGGTGGTAAATTAAACTGTTTGGAGTAGGGAAAGTTAAAACAAGTCTTCCTGTGGGTCAAGAATGGTGGTTTGCCTATATGATACACAAAATTTCTTTCAAATGATGTTGCATCACATTCTCCTCCCTGGTTCCTGTTAACGAATTCCTCCTATAGAAACGATAAACCTCTATAAGGATTGACCTGTGCATAAAAAATGTGACTTGTATGTGATTGGTGTGCTAATTAAGCTCTACACTCTGTCTGTGAGAGCCTAATTTCCTTTTGACAGTCGAGTCTTGGGGCAGCAGCAGTATTATAACCAGGGGATTGGTGAAAGGGAGATACAAACATCTGAGAAACCCTATCCTGAACATCAAAGGAGTCAACCATACATAGAATTCCCTTTCTGATCAGAGCACAAGCCAAAACAGAGTATTTTTCACCATGGTAGGAGGGTTTATCAGAAAGGAACCCTCAGATTCCAAGAAGTTGCGAGAAACTCCTGAGGTGGTAGACCTATTTACCCGTGCAAATTGGATGACCTTCTGTGACAGAATTCAAGGTCACGATGATGAGATGACAGAGGAGTTCCTAAGGTCCCTGCAGCCTAAATCAAAGACACTGGCCACTGTAAATTTACGAGGATTGACCTTAAAACTCACCCCACAACTCATTAGTCGAGTCACTGATTTGCCATTAGGGATACCCTGGGATAAAGAGGAAAGGAAATTGGGCCAGAAGGCCAAAAAGGAATTCTTCCTACCAGAAAAACAGTTTTTAGAGGATAAAAATGGGGTCCGGAGAGCCAGCCTACATCCATTTTGGAGCGAGGTCAGCTTTCAGATCATGAAATACATTACCTGTGAGGGGCGGTTAAGTATTGTATATGGTTATCACTTCCGGTTGTTAACTGAACTCAGGCATAAGATGGATTTACCCATAGAACAAAAGCTAAGCATCCCCTACTTCCTCCTACAGTCATTGATTGAGTGTGGCACAAAACTGAAGGAAGGGACACCAGACCAGCTGGCCCATCATGGGCTTATCAAGCTTCTAGTAGAAGATGCCCTCCATACTTATACTGTCCCTCTCTCTTGGGAGATTTTCCGCAATATGTCCAAGGATGATGATATCTGGATTCTGGCCGAAGAACTCACTTCATCCAGCAGTGAGGAAAAGGAGCATATTGAGGCAGAGAAGCAACCTAAGGGTAAGGAAACTAAGGGTAGGAAAACCCAGGACAGGCCACCACAGGAAAAGCAAGAAGAGAAACGAGAAAAAGGCCAAGCTACTGAGGCCAAAGTTGTGGGTGGAATAAAAGCACAAACGCCAAGGGAGAAACAGTTGCAAATCAGGGCAGAAAGGACTGAAAAAGTCCAAGAAAGTGAGGGCACATCCAAGGAAACCACAACAAAATTGAAGGAGAAGATACCCCCAACCAAGCAAGCCAAAATAGTGAAAACTGTTTCTACAGGAAGCCCGAAAACTGCTTCTACAGGAAGACAGAAAACAGTCAGCACAGGACTTTCTACATGAAGTCTGAAGACAGAGCAACAGAGGGAAAAATCACGAGAAATTTTAGCTAGGGAGGTAGCAGCTGTGTTGGCCACCCTAAGCACATCTCCCAAGCAGAAGGGAAAGTGAAAGAGGGATCCTCCCCTGTATTTTAAGGCAAGAAGGAGTGTGAGGATTAAGACTGGCAGACCCCAGCCTCCATCAAAAGAACCAATCACAATTGTAGACACCCCTACCACACAAAAGGAGAGGTCCCCCTCCAAGGCATCCATCAATTATGAACGGGGAAGCCCGAAGACGTCCACCTGGAGGGAGAGAATGAAAATGTTGGACACAAAGGCCTCTCTACAGGATGCTGAGACTATTCTACAAGAAACATTGGCTAGGTTAAAGGAGACTAAAGCAATGGAAGGTGAGGAATAAAAGGTGGAGAACATTGTGGAACCTAGCCCCCAGCCCAGCTTGGGATCCTATTATAACTTCATAGAGGCCAGAAAGATCATTCCTCAAAAATTCACAGTGCCACTTTTCCTTGCACTAGAAGAAGAGAGAGTGAGGACCCACACTTGGATGAAAATCACTAAGTCCAAGGGTGTGGTGGATATAGGTCCTCTGGAGGAACAACTCAAAGAGGCAAGGAGGGAATTGGCTATGGTACGACATGTGGAGAGCAGCCAGCGGGTCAAGCTACAGGAAGAAAATGAGTTGCTTAGACAGCAGCTACAATTATAAGGACAGAGGAAGGAAGACATGCCTCATATCTTGGGAGAACAACAGCAACAGGAAGAGCCCACAATAGCCAAAGATACCCCTGATGAACAACAGAGAAAGGAAGGGATGCAGATTGAAATTGAGACACTGAATCGATAGCTACAGGAAAAATAATTGGAGACACACTCTCTGAAACAGCAGGTACAAGAAAAGGAGGCCCAACTGGTCTGCATGGCCAGCTGGGCAATGGAAGCTCTGCAGTGTATGCAGCCTGACAAATCCTATGCCCTATACCTCAAGGATCAGTGGTTATAGTTTCAGATCAATACCTTGGCTCAAAGGGGCATTACCCCATTCCAAAATTATTATCAGTTTGCAGCTCTATGTGGCAGTAGTTCATCTGAGGATAGGGCCAAATTATCAGAGTTCTACTTGCACAACTTTGCCCTTCGGGACATGAACACATGGGATCCCAACACGGTGATAGGAGATGTCCAACTTATGGCCATGGCCTCTTGGATGAGCCATGAGGAGAAGAGAGCAGCAGAGGTCCGCAGTATCATAGGCAAAGAGCTCAGTGAGCCTCTCATGATCAGAGCAGAGCCGGATGACCCATCAGCAATGATAAGCTCCCACCAGCACTTGGCCAATAGTCCTCAAGATCTACCGAAATACATTGAGCAATAGGCTCCAACCATTGCCCACTTTGAGGACATGGAGAGACAGTTGGGAGAAAATTGCATGCATGCCTGCATAAGGAGGTGGAACACACTGCCTCACAGCCTGAAGATAAAAGAATACCACTCTCCCACCAGGATGAGGGAAGCCTTGGCAAGGGTACCTCTCTACAAACAGTTGATGTAGAACTTGTAGGCCAATTGGATTAGCTTGAAATTTAGTCTTCCTTTACTTTTGGGATTGCTAGAAGGAGTGAAGGAAGAGGAGGAAGGTAGACAATGGGAGGAAGTGGAAAGGAAGACATGATTCCATGACCGAGAAGAGGATATCACAACAGAGGCTTGGGACGTGAGGGAGGTGATCGAAGCCATAAAGGATGATGAGCTGGACTAGCTGCTCAGAGGATGAGCAACCTATTTAGCAGGGGGTTATGATGAGCCCCGAAATGGGTAACTTATTGGGCTCATTTTGCCTAATTGTCCTTGTTCAATCCTCCATTTTTCATAGATTATGCATGTTTTTGTAGTATGTTTATGTTATTTGAATGAATAAGGGTGGTCACTCTACCAAGGAGGCTAATACGTGGTCATTTCAGGTTTTTTGGACAAATTTTGGAGCAAAACCAAGCAATTATGGCCCAGGAGATAGCCAAGCTTGAGGTGAGGCTTCATAGGAAGGTTGTCTGTGGCATTAAATGGCCCTTCATCGAAATCTCCAACCTCAACTTCGAGCTCAGCAGGCCACCAAAACGCGTTCTAAAGGCAGCCAAGCAGCTTTGGAAAGAGTGACTGTCTACTAGCAGTTGGAACAGCCAAGTCCCTTGAATCTAGGAGGGCTGCTAGCCCCCTCGTATTGTATAAATAAGAAGGCCTCAGCCTTCGTAGTTTACTTTTGGAACTATTGGTATTTTCACTATAATGTTGTCCTTTTTCAGCTCATTGTTCTTAGCTACTTTTGTGCAAATTTCTTGTGATGATTATTTTTTAGTAATGAGAAGCAGCTTTACTTGGCGTCAGATTTGAGTTCTTTATAGGAGCCTGCAGCTCTTGGGGTTGGGCCCAACCCGAGTGCTAAGGCCTCCTTTGTGTATTCTTATTTTTTCTTTATGCATTTGCAAATCATTTCTGTTAAGTAGATTAAATCTTGCTGATTAACTAGGTCACTGTTAATGGTTAGAAAGAATTTTGATGCTCAGATTTAGTTGATAGGTTGTTAACAGGGAAAAGCTTCAAAAAGGGCCATCAAACATCTCTGGTTTCACCTCTCCCTCAGTGGGATCAGGGCAGCCTTGCTGCCCACAAAAACACTAATTTTGCCTTGCCATGCAATCACTAGTGTTTGATTTTCATTTGTAGAAGTTGGTTACAAGTTCAGACTTTTGCTTGCTTAGTTGCATGAGTTAGTATACATGGTTTCCTTGCAGTTCAACTTCTGTTCATTCTCTTTACTAACAGCTAGATCAGATTAGATCAACGTAACTAGGTCTTTGATTTTTTTCAAGTTTTCGTTGGTTCGAAAAACGAATTGCAGAGCACCTGTACCACTTCTCTACCTACCCATACTCCATCAAACCCATCTTCTCCATCCCTCAGCTCAACTTCTAGCCTTACGTTTTCCATTTGCTCACATAACCCTACTTTTTGGGCATCCTTGCTTCAGTCCTCCTTGAAAAAATCCATCCATCTACATCTATCCTCAACTCCAACCACCAAGTCCTGGACCACCTCCAACCCTTATCCTACCTCCATACCCACTCCTTCATCTTTCTCCATCCATCCATCCTCCAAAATCCCATTTCTGAACATCCTGTAGAAAATTACAGAACATCCTGTAGAAAATCACAGACATCCTGTAGAACCCCTGTAGACTTCCTGTAGAAGCTCACGAATGAGGTTTCTTGATAGCCAAACTCTGTGAAACTCTCTGGAAGGGTGTTAGGGACCCCTTAGGCCCTGTGTGAACCTTCCCAACCTCATCCAAGCATTTCCTCTTGCCAATCCACCTCTGCACAGTCAAAACGGTCAAATTGCATGCATGATAATTCTGGCAACTTATCCAAAAATACAAAAAGATGTTTTTTTTTTCATATCTTACTGTAGAAGTAGCTTAGATACATGTATTTACCTTCCTAGAAGTCAATGGAATTTCTTTCAATAGCTTGCATCCTCTTTCTTGCATCGGTAGGGATAGCTGGTAAAATTAGGGTTTGCTAGGGTTGCGTTTCCTTTTAGCTTTCCAGTTTCTTTCTGCAAGTAGATCAACCTTCTTTAAGTTAGCTTTTTCCCATCAGTTAAAAATCTTCTTCTTAGAGCTCATAGAAGTTGGCTTAAGCTCCTAGCAAACTTGTGCCAGCTAACCAAGTGACAGCTACGGCAAGAGCTAGTACTTGTGCATACAGCACCGTTGCTTCCAAGTTTGTTACGAACTACCAGGTTAATAAAAGTAAAGAAGGGAGTCCCAGGAGTTGCAGCATTATTGCTACAATACAGGAGCTCACCATCTGTCAGTGTGTTTCATATTAAACAACCAATCAAATCATTCTCCATAGGATGGAAAAAATGTGGAGCACGCAGAACATTGCCAACTAAATTCAGAGTGAGGAAACATGATAGGGGAAGAACCCTGATGTAGGTGGAACATTAGAGGAATGCTTCTCGAGATAAATTCTAGGGAATATTTTGTAGCAATATTCCTAGAATATTCTTTTTATATGGTATGAGGAATATTAAAAATTCCCTTGGGGGCCTAAGGGAGATAGTGGTAGAATATAGCCAAGTATATACTAATTTTAACCATAGGATTTCAGGGATCGCAATGGTGCAGTTTGTTTTTGCATCTGAGCAGTGGATTTCAAGGGTAATGGCAGAAACAATAATTCTTCATTAATTGTTTGGCACAAATTTCAAGAAAGCGATGCGCCTTTTAGAAGTAGTTGATGTTTATAATCAAAAGTATCAGGAGGATCAGATGGACTTGCTAGTGCTGTGATTATTGTGTTTTGACCAAATGAATTTCAAGTCCCTCCCAAGAATGGAGATATAATGATATATTTTTCCATGTACTCTTTTTCATTTTTGTTGAGAACAATGAGGCAGCCTCCCCACTATTGAAATAGGGCCCGAAAATATATTCCACATTGGAGCAACTCTATTATCAAACTTTTATGTGCATTTCATTTATCATCTCCTTTATGTTGTTTCTTCTTTAAGTATTTGCACATATGTTTTTTACATGCTCTTTCGTGCAATTCTGTTAACATCATCTAAAGAAAAGATCTTGAATAATGTTGGCATCAAAGGAATATCAGATCATGTTTGGTATCAAAGTGGTCTTCTTTCTTATGTGAATTACGAGTGTGAATGATAACTAGAGATTAAATATGCAACATGAAGAAGGAAAACAGAGAATGACAAAGATTTCCATCAATATTTCTTCAAGATAATAGACAT